>CM031239.1:334098745-334261245 GCA_018340775.1 Taxus wallichiana var. yunnanensis | reverse complement strand
TATTGTATGCGGGTATGTATGGACGTCTTAGTCATCTTTGACTATCTTGAGGGAGCTCCAAACCTTATTGTCCAATGCCATTTAAACATGTGGTCTTATTGTTGGTTCAGTGCTAAATGGGTTCATTGGGAAAGCTTGAGGATTTTGAGCAAAGGCAAAATGGTAATATTGTGGATGCTCATGATCTGTTCAACAAAATGCTTAAGGGAGATGCTGAACCGAATCCCGCGGTTTCGAATGGCTTCGTTCCAGGCATGGTTCATCTCCCCTTATCTTTCATAACTCTCATGCTTTATTTTTCATTTGCAACTTAATAGAATTTTAAAATATTAGGGTTATAATACATTTAATTGTTTTATATTAACTCGTTGCAAAACAATGAAATGTCGTGTCATAACTCACAAAATCAAAATAACTCTTTTGCATTAAACCATGAACTTCCACCCTCATTCTGAGGTGATTTAGAAAACTTCCTACCCAACTAGATCGCTACAATATTGTTTTATCGACAAGACGAAATTGACTTCCTAGTAAAAATGTTGACCATCTCCTGTTTAAATAGATAATTTTACATTTTTCGGAGACTCGTTAAGTACCCTTCGTAACTCGAAAATGGGATGTTAAGCTTCATTCGTGTACCTAGTTATGTGAGGAGTCACCTTAACCTTTGGTTTGACCCCGAAGGAACATTTGTGATATTTTTGATGCCATATTGGGAGCAATGTTACACTGTTTTGTAGTTGTAAGAAGCTACTAAAACTATAAAGTTGGCTTTTGTTTTGAACCGCCATTTGAAACCTAGATAGAGAAATTATTATCCATTTTCGCAAACCTCTAGTGTTCTTACTAGACAATTGCATGGAACATTCAGTTTAGGGAAAAACACTTTTCTGGATAGTTTGGCAAAGCCATTTTGTAGGCCTCCGGTCGTAGTTTGACGAGGTCAAACTGGACCAATTCGACTTGTCACTCCAGAAAACTTGTCGCCATTTGAAAATGGTTTTCTAGTTCTCAGTCCCGTCGACTCTGATGAATTATCCTTATATAGGGAACTTGTAGGAAGTGTCTCATTACGTGTTCATCCATCGAACGTCAGTTTTAGACATGGTTTTCTGAGCCCTTGAGCTAACTTTTGTCCATTTACAACTGAGACATTTACAACCTGTGGCCCCGGAAAATTAGGTAACAAACGTAAACCGTTCGCCAGTTCCAAATTCCGTCAGTTGTTATGAACTCTTGGTATATAAGTGGACATGTATAAATTTAATCATGGTGTGTTTTCTCATTAGAAGACAACATTTGAAAGTGGTTTCTTAGCCTCGAGCCCATTTTGAACGTTTTTTTAGCTAGCAAGAAAATGTAAAAATAGAAAGTTGTGGGACCCTCGTCGGGTTGCCAAACCACCGTGGAAACTTTTGACTCATGTAAATAACTGTTTAGAAACTCTATAGTGTAACTTGTGTGAAATAGAACTTTTGACAAAATGGTGTTTTCTCTCTCTTCCCTTCTCTTTCTCTCTCTTGGGTTATAAAATGAAGTGAAATGAAATGTAATGAATACGTGTCTCTAAACCTTTTTCTTTTGATTGCAAATTGTAATTATTATTATATGTAAATGGGAACCTGAAAAATGTTAATTATGTTAGATTAGGGTGGATGCCATGCCAGCGATTTATCGTTGATTTCATGCTCACGTGGTTTTGCAGGAAGCAAGAATGATGGCGAAAAGGTGATGTGTAAATCATCAATTATCATTGTAATTTATATAGTTCATTGTAAAATGAATATATGTATAATGTAGTCTCATGTTACAGAAGGTTATATTTGATAATTCGCTAATGTGTATGAGATGTTAGTTTTTAGGGATATCTAGGAAATGTGTATTTAATCATAGGTTCAATTTGATTCATAGTACACATGGTAAAAAGGTTGATATATATATATAAGGTAAATGAATTTGAAGTAATATCTTGTAGTGCATAATTAGTGTTCAATAAATGATTAATGAATTATCTTGTGCATTCTTACTTTGTAAATGTAATAAAGAGATTTAATTGAAACACTCTACCCTTGTATAATATCGAGAGCATAACTTGTCTTCATGTGAGATAATTTTACCGTAGAAGACATTGAAAACCGTAGAATGAACTTAAACTCTGCACTCGATGGAACCTCCTAGTTTGGGTAATCAAGAGCCCAAGAATGGGTTTATCATCGTAGTTGGTATGTCTAGTGACATTGCCATAAACCTGACAGATAGGAGCAACACAGTCAAACTTTATTTGGAGTAAGTAGAGCTAACTCTTCCTTCATATCCTAGTGGACTACCTTGTCTTCCGAAGATAGATTTAAAATTAAATTTCTTCATCGAATGAAATCCTGTTGGATTCAGATGACATAAATGGAGATCATGTTATAGTTGTTCTTTGTATTGCATTCTTGTTAGTGAACTCTTTAGTCCCTCGCAGCTAAATGTCTTATCTTTGGCTTGTGACAATTTAGTGCCTTGATCTCTCACGAAGGGTTTATAGAGTAAACATGATTTAACCTTAATCTAATCTATAATAGGGATTAAAGCCCTGAGTGAAAATTGGGATTTAAACTAAACCTTAGTTGATTAGGAGATTAACATGTAGGTAGAAAATTATAAGTAACTCTTTGCAAACAAAATTGATTTGAAAGATGTTGACTTAAGAGAACCCAAGAAACTGGAATTTTGTCTCGTAATACCTTGTTATGTCCTTTTATGGCATTAAGAAATAAATAATATTTCACATGTGGAATCGTGAAATGTAGAAACATGGGACCTTACCTTGAACACAAATCACTTGTGGTTCATGTGTAGTTATAATGCTTCTAACCATGTACTTCCTTGAGATGTTAGACAAGTACTTTCATAACTCTTTTGTTATAATGCGATGGTAATAATGAGACCTTAATGCGATGAAAAATTAAAGCATAGAAGAGTGAAAACGAGATTTGAGGTTAGGAATAATGCCACTCTTGGAGTCCTTATCACTTAATTAAACATTTTCATGAGTTACAAAGAATATGAATTGCCTTGGTGTGATCAACTTCGAGAAAACAAAAACAAATAATATATATACATATATATCAAAGTGGAATTCCACAAGTCATTGAATTAGAATAACTATGGTAGGGAAATAACTATACCGTGATCGAAGAATGCTTTTGGGAAAAATCCATCTTGTATCTAAATCTCCCTTAAATCCTAATATTGCATTCTGGACATCAAGTCACATTCACTTGAGTTGTAAGGGTAAAAATGTAGACATCAAATAAATGTTGGAGAAGAATATTCTTAACATAATAATAAGATAATTAAGTACTTTGTATGCAATTTGAATTATGCCAAATAAGTATGAAAGTTATGGAAATTTCTGTAAAGGATAAAAATCCAACTTAAACTAGTTCGAACTGTAAATTAAATGGGGGATGAACTTAAGAATCTATAGTGGGAAAAAAAAAAAGAGGAAGTTTTTCTTTCTCAATAATGTTCTTGGAATGTTAATCATAACTAAGATGCAATTAATGAAATGATGTTTTGTGGGTTTTCCAATCCTTGAGTCCTTTTCTTGTGGTTGGGTCATTGCTAGTTTTCATTCATTGGGGAAAGTGTGGCATTGACATGTCTATGGTGTTTTCATGTGTCTATATGAGCCAATTATTTGTAAGTGTCATATGCATCTTTGAGTATTCTTTACTTGGAGCCCTTGTGGCATTGTGTAGTGAGCAATGTAAGTAAAAGAAAATTATCCTGGTTATTTTTTTCGATTGTTTTTGTGTGAGTAAAAAGTGGGCATTACATTTGGTATCAGAGTGAGGTTCATGCTCTCGAATGTGTGAGGCATATTTGAGTTCGATGGTATTGCATGCTGGTGGTGGATATTGGAAGAGTAATGTTATATAAGCATGATGTGAACTATGTCATAATTGTGAAATTGTGAATGCACATGTTGTGTATGTCACTTAGTGCGTATTTTGTTTATCATGTTGATGTGCTTGTGATGAGAGTATTCTCTCTCCTTTTCATGGATTCTAGGAAGAGTTCACATGTGATGCACCGCCTTATTGTGTGAAAAAAAAAAAGAGAAAAGGGGGAATGTTACTGTGGATTGCGGAGTGTTGGAACATTTTGGCATTATGTGATATGAAGGTGTATTGATGTATTACATGACAATATTGTTGTAAAGTGAATTGGATCATATCGTTATGTCGTCACCATGTTGTGATGAATCGTGTGTGTCACCATGTTGTAATTGCAATTGATTATATGTTGTAATGTTAGACATTGTGTTCGTCATATGTATGATTTGTGTAATATGGGATGGGTTATGTCATGATTTAGGGGCATATGGTGAGCGTATGATCCCTATTGTACAGTGATTGCACTTTGGGTGCAGAATGTGGTAATGTGATGTATCGTAACCTATGAAAGTAATGATTATGTTATACCCTATATATATACCATGCATAATACGCTATGGTTAATGTACGTGAATCACCATTGTGTTAGTGATGTAGTTATATGTTATGTTGTGGACCCTACACTAAGCTGAACCTAAGGAAAATCGGTCGAATCTGTAAATTAAATGGGGAATGAACTTAAGAATCTGTAGTGGGAAAAAAGAGGAAATTTTCCTTGCTCAATAATGTTCTTGGAATGTTAATCATAACTAAGATGCAATTAATGAAATGATGTGTTGTGGGTTTGCCAATCCTTGAGTCCTTTTCTTGTGGTTGGGTCATTGCTAGTTTTCATTCATTGGGGAAAGTGTGGCATTGACATGTCTATGGTGTTGTCATGTGTCTATGTGAGCCGATGATTTGTAAGTGTCGTATGTGTCTTTGAGTATTCTTTACTTGGAGCCCTTGTGGTGTTGTGTAGTGAGAAATGTAAGTAAAAAAATTATCCTGGTATTTTTTTTTGTTGTTTTTGTGTGAGTAAAAAGTGGGCATTACACTATATATTTCTACATTCTATCTACATCCCACTTTCAAGTGTAACTTACACAAGGGCATCCTAGGGAATCATTACACACACATTCACATAGTTTTACATAGAGTTTGATATGTAGTGAAACATCTGGTCATAAGTTCACTCTCGATGGTGACCATCATGGTCATTTCAACTCCCATTCTACATTTTCCTTTTTGGTTTGATGCAGTATGTGGGTATGTGTAGGTGAATTTATCTTTTACATGTTACATATACCTTCAAAAATTATAGATTGAATATCAGGTGATCGGTAGAGAATAATTGAAAAACCCTTGTGACACGGAAAAAATCATATCTCAAGAGCTCTGCACGATCATCAACACCCAGATGCTTCTTCCCTACACTAGGCGCTTCTGTCTAACTCTATATATAGGTTCCAAAATTTACATCGAATAATGATGAATGTGTCCACAATCTATTCAACACTTTATCCTACCCATATCACTTCCTTTTCACATAGAAATCAACTAAGTTTCCTTATATCCTCCTCTTGCTTAGGGTTTCATAATTTACATGTTATTTTCCTTATGTCTTAGTCTATTTTAGTATTTGTACATTATTTATTCCAATAGTTTCTCTATATAATATATATATATATATATATATATATAATTCTAATTTATATTAAATCAAAAAGTAAAACAACATATATAGTCTAGTAAGACCAGGTTGAAACTTGATACCTATTTGATATGAAATATATAAATAATCAAATCATTTTTTCAATAGTGTCTATAATGTAGACAAGAAATTAGGACTCTAGCAATTGAAACAACACTGGAGCAACCCGTTCTTCATAAGTGTCCTCGAATTCTAATGAATTGGAAGCATGTTTGGTGGATATGTTCGTATCCCTGCATCAGTCACAATATTACCTACTCCTCTTCTTTATATGAGTGAATTCCATAATCCAAGTTCTCTTTCATAAGGAAAATTTTCCATGGAATAACTTGAAACATACAATCTTAGACAACTTTCTAAATTTCTATCCAATATGTTATGAACTTTTGATTTTATGAAGGATAATGCATTGAATACTCTTTCATCTTCAACAAATCCCAAGATCATAGTTTGGCATAGTTCATATAGTCAAAAATACTCACTAAAATCACCTCACAAAATATTGCTTGAATAAATCTTCTTCCAAATCCTTTTAATGGAACCATTTTTGTTGGCTCATCTAGAAAATGAAATTGTTCTATCAGAGTAAGAGTAAAATGTTGTGATTGAGAACTCAGTAACTTCTTTTACAAAATACCTTCAACTACAACATTTTTTATCTCTTCACGCTTATAGAAATGTTCCATTATACTATTCATGTATTTTAAAAATAAATCATTCATGGACTTTTTCGGTAATGCCACCAGTTTTATTCCAAAATAGTGCATTCAAAACTCCCATTGCTTCAAGTAATTATATTTTTAAATTGTTCATGGATCTCCATAGATAAATATTTTGAAATATTTTTCAATGTATTTCGTGTGTCACATAATACCGTTTCATATAAATTATGTGTCAATCATACTTCTTCCAACTCTAATCCAACCAATTATGCTCTTCTCTGAAAAGTTTGAAGTGGTATCTCTTTCCCATGAACCGTTATACACAGATGATCATGTATATTAAATGTTAAGTAGTAGCTTGGATTCTTAAGATCAGTTAATGTATTTTAGCTTTCAAAAAAAAGTCCTCAAAATTTTCTAGCAACATTTTCAAATGCGCTCAAAATTTTACACCCAAAATTCATTCTATGAGCCATGCACGATGAATGACATAGAGACCATTTTTCTCCCCTTCGTTATTGTTGCACCATTAGTTCCAATGCAAAATAACTTCATGGAAATGGAAAAATCATCCATACCTTATATATCCTTTAAACTTGACACCATCAATTTGTAAAGGTTTCCAAAATTGTAATTTTCCACTATTTTATGAATACCAGGAGATGGTGTTTTCTTACTTCATTTACAAAAGTATAGACATGAATGCAGACACAAGAAGTGTTGTCCACTATTATGACCTCATCAATTAAAAGTGAAATAAACATTGAGTTTTTAATAACTTCTTTCAAATCCTCCTCTTCCACCATATCAAGACATTTTGCCATTTCACAAGCTAATCGCTATATGATAAATGTCTTGTGGAAAGTTCTGTTATCCAATAACTTGATACAAAATTTTACTACCTAAGAAATATGAGATAGGTCTTCCTTTTTAAATATATGGAATAGTGTAGAAAATTTAATATTTTTCACAAGCATTTCAGTCTACATAGCTTTGCCTAATTGTAGACACTCATTTTTGGTATAATACCCCTCCGTCATCTCACATTCACGATCTCCTATCTCACCTCTATTTTTCCTAAATTTCAATAAACCTCATCATCTATTCAACCATTCTTTGATTAATTAATAAATGGGCTCCATATAAACCCATTTAATAATTGACTTTTGGTATTATCCCCATCTCTCACAAATTATTAATCCATCGGTATTAATACACCCATCGACACCCCTTTCTAAATGAAATCTATTATCTCACATACCATGCCAATCATGCTCCCCACTCCATCTAATAATTCAATCTGTGGTCCCCACAAGATCACATCATATCTCTTAACTCGGGTTACTTTACTCAACCACGAGTCTTTGTTTAACTACTGTAGTCTAACCTCACATCAAGCTATAAATATGGGTTTTCCCCATATTTCAAGGACCACGACCACTGATTTGGATATTTTTCAAGAGGGGATGAAGACCTAGAGAGGAGAAGGAAGAACTTAATTAATTTCTACCGGTTTGAGGAGAAATCATTTCCATGGTTCATTATCTTGCCATCTTGATGCCAGTTCATCTCCATAGAGCGGAAGCTAAGTTCCCTCATCATTTTAGTTACTTGTCATTTAATATTCCATTACTACTGTTCATGATCTATTATTATCTTGTCTAACATAGGGGTTGGCATCCTCCAAGGAGTCAAAATATTCTTGGGCTGGAACTATCCGAGTAACCCCGCATATTGTGATCTAATATTAAGCATTTGAGTTTTCTGAGATCTAGCTTCTTTTTATCATGCATCTATCTTCTTTGTGCCCATAGATCCACATCTGCATCTGAGGTCCTAAGCCCTCCATCATTCAAAGTTACTGGTGGCTCCTAGTATCGGCCTTCACCCTACTCGAGAACAAAGTTTCTTGTACAACATTTTTGGCACGCCCGGTGGGACCAAATCCTAGATCTAGTCATTTTGTTTGTTATTTTACTCATATTTTCTAACTTTCTTGTTTGCAATATTAGTATTTGTCGATCTCAGGTTAGTATGGTCACTCATCGAAATCACCAAGAGGTACATGCTCTGCTTGTTTTCTGTTGACATCTACCCGCATGGGAAGCAAATATGGAAATTAACCTTATTATTTGGTTGTGTTTTCAAGTTTGATTGCATAATTCATTATTCTCCTAGTGGTCGTCACGTGATAGATTTTGTGAATATTTCATTTGTAAGCTTACTTGTTTACAGGATTTAATGTGATCCCGCCATGTGATGTCCTTTGTACATGTGGTCATTTTTGCCGTCTTTGAGGTACGTCATTGTGTTGTGTTCATAGACTTGTCATTTGGTTGTTTCTAATTAATATCAAGTTTGTTTTTATTATTAAATAAATAATATTAATTAAAATAATAATAAAAATATATACACATAATTATTATTAAATAAAAACAATAAAATTATTAATTACTTTTTTTAAAAATGATATTATCCTAACTACCCATTCCCTTAGCATTCTACCTCACCTCAACCCATCTCCTAACACCTACCTAATCCTCAACACCCCTTCGCTTACCACTCCACCCTGACTTCACTCACCTCTCTCCCGACTCTTCTTCACTCCCATCTCCCACTCGGCACCTCACATCCCGTCCCACTCTCTACCAAATTCCTTACTCTCTTACTTCTCCAACTCGCTCCCCGTCCTAACCACCTCGCTATCCAACTCGACCTCCTCTTCTTCCCAAGCTCCATCCTCCACACCCCACAATACAGTGACTCCTTACTCACGAGCCCAATCTACCCCATCCCCACACACCACAAACTCCACCACACCCAATCTTGTCAACCTGATCTCCACCACGTCTCCCACTGCCATTTTACCTCTCCACTAATGCACTCACTCATTCCACATAACTCCTCTAAAACCGAGCTTTGGCCCATGCACCGAGAGCTCTCCACATCCACATCCAGCTTCATCCCCTTCTCCACTCCACTCTCCATCCAACCCAAGCCATCCTCTGCATCTCCCAACCATTCACCACGCACACTCCACTCTTCCTTCCCTCTGTCCATGCGATATCTCTTGTCCTCCCGTCTCCCATGCAGATCCTTCTCTATGCCCAAGCTCCTTTCCCCTTCCACATCTCATCCTCACCCAACTCCCCACAACACCTACTTGAGACTGCACCAACATTTATCGACCCCGATCTCCATCTTCCTCTCGCCCAAGATCCCATCCACTTCCTCCCAAGTAGACCCTCCAACATATCTCCACACACACACACATGTCCTCCCTCAAAATGGTGAGCTCCCATCTAAATTCCCTCCCTCACGAGATCTTCCAACCAATGCCCCTCCACTCACAACTATCCAACTGCCTCACCTCTCCCTTTCTCCTAACTCTATCCCACTCATCCCACATATGGCTCAACCCTATCCTCAACCCCCAACCGACATACACCGACCCATGTGGTCTTCACCTCTCTCCATGCACACTTTCCCCAACCAAGAGGACCCCTCCATGCGAACTCCACATGGCTCAACCACACATGCACTACCATATTTCCAATCAATAATTTTTAATTTCGACTCACCGAGTGCATTTCATCTTTATTTAATAATTTACTTCATAGATTAGTCTTATATTTTTTAGTTTATCATTCTATAGTTCATTTCATAACTTATCATTTTGAATCTATTGACACATTGTATAGTTTATCATTCCATCATCTCTCATTTTGGTACGGGTTGAACATTTATTAATTTATCTCATACGTTTATTTCATAGATTAAAATTATAATTTATCGATTCATTTTCGCATCGCAATTACTCTAATTGACTAGGAATGTTGAACTACGATTTTATTATTTTGATTACTTATTTTTCTATGACGATGCTCTTTAGACGTCGGCATCATTTTCCTTAACAACGTCAACTAATTGTTTTATTTGTTTCTACAGGTAAAGTCCACAACGTTGTGACCAAAACAATAACGTTGTCAAAGACCAATGTTTAAACCAAACACACCACACAAAATAATTTTACCGACCTTATCTGCAAACATAGATGGTGCCATTTTAGGTTACTTGAGCATTCGACCGACCACGACAAGTCGCCTCCAAGTATGCCATCATCACATGCAATCAAATAAACAAAAAAACATTATCTAAATCCCTCTTTCCAGTCGTGAATGGTGCACTTTTAAGGGCACTAGATGTTTTGGGTCCATGATTAATACCTCTAAACACATGCAATCAAATAACACCGATAAGCGATTCTCCAGGTATTCCTCATTTTTCTCTATTTTCTCTTTTCTACATTGAATTTTCCCTTTCTCTAAGTGTTTGTCTGCATCAAATATCACATTTCATTTCAGTCTAAAACAAACCTTCTGCATTATGCTTTCTTACATAGCCTAAGGGATTTAACTCTTTGCATTTCACTTATCACACACTTCCTGAGACTACACAAACATAATTAACACATCAAAATGTTCCTCTCACCTGGTTAACTGATTGGGACTTAAACACCCAATAGAAAATTGTCTCAGACATCTCCCAATCCATAACTACCCGAAACCAACCATAGACTTCTTTAGGCACCTTCATCATCTAATTAATTTTTTATTTTTATTTTCACATCTCATAATTAATCATGATGATAAAAAATATTCTGTTTGATTTTTTTGTCAACAACATACATAAATAGATGTTTCTCTATTTCACACCTGGTGTTGCTCTCTCTCAAATCAAGACAAAACAACAATATTCTCTATCCAATGATATTACTTATTCTGATGATCTCACCCAACAAGATTCTAAACTCAAAACCACATCGTCAGTCACCCAACCTCCAGTCTCTATGGTCTCACCTCATGAGAACCATGTCATCCAAGATCACTCCTATCTTAAAACTAACCCCATATCCCTCATTAAGTCAGTCTTCCTAAACTGATCGCACCACCATCTCTTGCTCCTCTAGATACACTCAAATCTCCTCCTAACCCCATATATGACTTCTTACTCCAAAAATCTCCTACAATCTCTCAATCCTCCCAATCTCCTAAATTGGTGGATCACATTCCACCCACATCCCATTTTGACAATTCCATTAATAGGATTATCCACCACCTCAAACTCTTAACACACATATCCCCACTTATCTTTTACCACAACAACCTACCCAACTTCAACAACCACATCATGCCCCTATTGCTCAACATCAACCTATACAACAATCCCAACCTGTGACACATGTTAGTCCTTACCAAGCAACTCCCCAAACACCTACATATCCACAAATTAATCAATTGTCTTATCAAACCATTCCGCAAACATCCTATCCACAAACTTATCAACCACCTTATCAGACACTTCCCCAACTACCCACACACCCACAAACACATCATTCACCTTATCAAACTACTTTTCAAACCACACAACCGATCCAATCTCAACCTTACAACACCTTGAGTGATTCAATTCACGCCTTAATGAATCGGTTGGCTAGTTTAGAAACCCTTACCGTAGCACCCAAAAAACCTTATCCTATGAACAAATCATGAATTAAGGATTCATCTGTTGGTTCCAATTAAAACCTACCTTCCTCATTGGAAACTTCCCGCATTTAATAAGTTTAACAACAAGGAAGATCCCCAACAACATCTCCTCACATTTAAACATGTATGTTGTCTTATTTTGCATGATCACGATCTACTTCTTTGCACTTTCCCCATGTCTTTTTCTAGTCTGGGTTAGACTGGGTACAATAGTATCCGACATTATTTATTATCTTTCACTCAACTTGCACGCTTTTTCTTTGAACACTTTTCTATTAATATCACACACAAAACCACTATCTCTGATCTATATACCATTCGACAATTTGAAGACGATCCCATCACCGACTTTTTCACATGATGGAATAATGTTATAAACCAACTATCCTTCACTATCCCACAAACCTAACTCATTAAATTATTCTCGCATTCATGTGCAAAACATATATCATCCACTTTCCCAATCCAATCATTCAAAGCCTTTCATGAAGCTTTCACAATGGCTCGCAAGATTGAAACCTATGCCTTTGAGTAGGGTCATCTTAAACTAAGCTCAATTAAGTAAAAATTTGAATCCACCAAACCATTCACACATAACGATAAATTTAGGGGTGCGCCAACACTATGTTCATTGAAACATCATTCCCATCTACATCAAGCACATAGTCCCAACAACAATATCCTCAATCAACACTAACTACACTCCTTTAGGATAATCATACAATTTTGTATTTGATAAGTTGATGAGTGTAAACTCTATCCAATTGCCTCCCATATTACCCGTGGACAAATCACAAGCCAAGCCTATTTGGTATCATGAATCCCACTATTGTAAATATCATTGAGTCAAAGGGCATGACATTGAGAGATTTTGTTCCTTCATATATCATGTCCAACAACTCATAAATCAAGGGGATATCCAAATTGATAGCTCCATGGTGAAAACTAATCAACCACCAAGAAATCACGTCACCCCCTTTACATCCCAACTATCAAATGCTTATATGATTGACATTGTCAATCAAGATCTTATCTTATCACCAACTCTGCATGTTCCTATAGTGGACATTATTCCCACCTCTTATTCAGAACCTATCACACCTACATCAACTTTCACTACCTATCCTAAACCTGCATCTTCTCATATCATTATCACATCTACATCAAATTAAACTATATCATCTATTTCGCCACTTGAACACACCCAATGTACCATGAACACACCCCAATGTACCACATTAGATTCATCCTTAGCACTCATTTCAGCCCCAATCATATCCACACATAACCCTACGTCTCTCACACCTATTCATTCACTGGCATCTTCATCAAATTCACATGTTACTACACCTACATTTCTCACAACCATCCCAACAAAACTCAATTCTAATACATGCACCCTTACAACCCTACCTTCGACATCAACCCCATTATCAAACATATCATTCTTACCCCTCGAAACATTTATGAAACAACTAGTCCCTTCTACTTCTACATCTGAAAATGCTCCTGCATTTTTTGCATTATCCATCCCCATAAGGCCTACTTCATCGATTATAACACCACCCACATCTCCACATATTTAAAATATTCCTACATCCCTATCTATCCCAATGACCCCTATATCTATCATAACAACAAATATACCTATCCCTACCTTGACATCTTTACCTATATCTTCGCCCATGGCCACATCACCAGCTTTATCCCAATACTCTTTGCCTAATTTGTCTCTATCACACCAACCAAATCCTCTTGATCTGCAATCCTATCTAAGATACCATTTGAAACATCTACTGAACCAACACATCCACCTAAATCAAATAAATATGATTTACCTTCTCCCTCTACAAAATCAAATCTTCCCATGCCAAAACCAAAACAATCCACATCTCACATATATATCATAAATCGCATCATACAAACACCTATCTCTCCATTAACATCCTCATCTTGTTTTAGGACATTTTCTCCATTAATAACCACACCACCACTATTAGATCCTCCGGTTGAAATTATTATCATCCCTACTAAGCATAAATCTTCTCGGTTGAAGTCTAAGGCTCGGAGAAAACATCCTTGACAGTCCCCTATGCATCCTCAGAAACATTCATGTTTTCCCTCTTCTCAACGATCCAATGCCAAAACATCTATGTCAAGATCAATTTCTCCATCTATGATATCTTGCAATAATCAATCCACATTCAAACAATACAATCCTTCAACAAAATTTGATTTTTCCTCCAAAACATGAAATTCACCCATCCAATCTACATTTATGTGGAGATATCCTATCAAAACTCACAAGAGTTACCTTCCCCATGACACTTCAATGGGGTCTTATGCATATATCCTTCGACATTTAACTCAAATATCTTGCTTCACACTTCCTCCCATTAAATCCTTTAATCCATATGGTCCCAAACCATCATGGTCCAATCCTAATCTACAGATTTGCACTTGTATTTGTGTGTCATGACATCGAACATTGTAAGGATTTTCGAATGATCATCCACAATCTTACTAAGAAGGATGATTTCCTCATTCAAGGGAAAGTTCCTTCTCCATCTACCTTGAATCTAATTCATATCCCATCTTCCGGGTCTCCTATGGTTCTTCTATCCACCTCATCCCTTAACATCCCTCCCGTACATGACATCCCTCCTAAGGAAGGTCCTCCATTTTTCATCAATACTACTTATCTTAACAAGCACACTTCTGGTCTCCGATCATTTACCCCATCCAAAGCTAAAACAATCTCATCTAAACTCTTTTGACATCCTTCACATTTAACTTATTGGGGGGACAACCTTCCCTCACCCTTGAGCATCTCATCCGTACAGCTCCCTTGTCACTAGGGAACATCGCCCCTTGATATTATGTCATTTATCCCATCCAAATCCAAACCAATCTCATTTGAAACCTTTCGACATCCTTTAACTCTTTCCTTTAAGGGACCTTTTTCTTGAAGTCCACCATTGTGGCTATATTTGTGTTTCTTTTCAGACACCATCTATTTTACCGAAGTCCACCATTGTGGCCATATTTGTGTCTCTTTTGGGGCACCATCTACTTCAAATTCCACCATTGTGGCTATATTTGTATCTCTTTTAGGACACTATTTATTTCATCAAGTCCTCCTTTGAGGCCATGATTGTTCTTCTATGTCTCTTTTGGGACATCATTTATTTTCATCTAAATCCACCATTTTTGGTCATATGTTTGTTTCCTTCAGGACATAGTTTTATTTCCTTCTTGTCTATCATCTCATCTTATTGCAACTTCACTGTCTTCCCTCTCGTGGTGGTAAACCAAAAATGTAACCTCTTAATGCATTACACTTGTGACTAGTCTACTATTAGCATATCTACCAATGAGCACTTAGTTACATCCTTAGATTATTCCGCCATCCTTAGCCCCTTCCATTTGTCATTATAATGATCTGAATTATGTGATTTGCCTTCACTACTTTGATGTGACCCTTAACCATTACATCCATCACCTTCTCATTCTCCTATTGCAGCCATGCGAAGGGTCTAGGATGTCTCTTGTACATTCCTTATCCCCTCCTAAGTGGTTTACTTAGGTATTCCCAGTTCTCCCCAATGTGCATCTAAAATTCATGTATGCAAAAAGAAAAATCAAAGTCATCAAAAATAGACTGATCCCTCGAAGGATAGTTGTTCATGCAAAAAACAAAAAAAATAGAAACAAAAAACATAGAAAAGCATACAAATCCAAATCAAAGAAAAATCAAAAGAAATAGACCGATCCCTTGAAGGACAACTATCTTATCATTCTTTTCATCCATATTATGTATAAAGTAGACCATACCCTCGAAGGATGGCTACTCTGTTATTATGGCATCTGGAAGGTTTTTCGCATTGATCAAACTTCTTTTATCAACATTTTCCAAAAGCTTCCCACATTGATCAGCTTTCGGTTATTTTTCTTTCCCATAAGTTTGGGGCATAGACTTAAGGAACACTACCTTTGGATATCGCGCTTCCCTCATACAAGTTACATCTCAATCCCTTTGTCATTTCAACGTTAGGATTATGAGCATCTTTCATCCATATTTCCTCATGATCTTTTGCTATAACTAAATATTGTTGGTTATGTGTTGACACCGCTATTGATGCAAGTATAATGCCTTGAGTGGTAACCTTTCTTGTTTATGTACAAACCATTTTTAAACATAGTTTCCATGTATGCCCTTGCTACAACTATGTTCCATTCATCTCATCTAGATCATCTTTTATAAAAATCACATCAAATTTCACACTATGAATTAAAATATACTTTTCGGTTTGTGAATTCTACTTGATCGCCATCGCAGCCGAATCCTACTTGAGGGTCTTTCTCAACGCAAGTTCATTATCCTGTAGCTCCTTATCTCTCAACATGTTCAACAATGTATTTGATCCATTGCTTCTCGCTCTCCATTTCCACTCATCACCATTTGTCTCCACATCATCCTTCTCACCTTTCCGTCCCCTCACACCACGCGGATATCTTACTTGTTTTTCCTCTTGATTTTCTCTTTTACTCTTCTTCTTTGAGTTTAACAATCTTACTTAACCGTTACTTCTCCATTCATTTAGTGTCTTATTTCTTCATTTTTCTCTCATTCATTCTCATCCACTACATCCTCTCCTTGTCTTCATCTTCCTACACATCGTTATCCCTATTTTCTTTACTCTTTCCGCTCCATCTTCTATAACTCTCCCACATATCTACCCCCATACTTTCGCATCATTGTCATTGATATTTCCTAACATTATTTCATTATCATATTTTGTTTCCACGCTAGAAATTATCGATGGAATTCTCCTAAAATCACTCATCCCCATTCCCGCATGCAGCCTTAATCCTTTTCTCTTACCTCCTCCATTCTATCTTCATTCCTTCCTTCCTATGTTTCCTCTGATCATTATTGGATGACTTCTCCTAACGTCCCTTCATTGGTGTTCCCCCTCCCATTCTTCATTTACATTCTACCTCGTCTCATATTCTGTTCCATCCTTTCCTATTGATCATTATCGGTGGATTTCTCCTAACATCCATTCACTGGCATTACCTCTCCTATCCCTTCCTTTCATTTTCCTTGCCACCTCTCCATCTTCCATTCTTCATTTCCACTTTCCTCACTATCTTCATCATGCACCTCTCTATATTTTTCGTCATCACGCATATCCTCATCTCATACATCTCCACATATTTTCTAATCAATTTCATTCCTCCCCTCAAGCTTCTCTTTACGTTCCTTGTGTTTCTCACTCTTTATCAAATATCTTCATTCTTGGTTCCCTTCCTTATGCATAATTTTCTTTGTTGTCTTCTCCTCCTTTCTTATCTTCATCTTATTTCACTTCCTCTACATCGTCCTTCTCCCGCTTTACCTCACACTTCCTCTTTACTTCCCCATCGATAACCTAACTCTTTAGCATTATCCCATCTCCTTTATCATCTCATCATCCACATGCATTTCCATGTGGTCATTTCCATATTCTTTGCCTTAGATTTCCTCACTATGATTTGTTTCCTTCAATTTTCTTTGCTCTATCATCTCTTTCATTTTCTATTACCTCTGTTTTCCTCTGCTTCATCCTCCTTCACACCTTTCATTTTAAATAACTCTCTCTCTCTTTCATAATTTCACCCTCTGCTCTATTCTTTTCTTGTCTTCTCTTTGTTTTTCCTTCTTCATTTCCCCCTTTCTCTATAATCCTTCTTTGTTATCTTCCTCCTCCTTCGTCTTCGTCCCTCTATTCCATACCCCTGTCGCCTTCACATTCGATATTTCTTACTCTTCTCATAATCAACCAATCCTCCTGTCTATTCCCTTTTCTCTTTCTCAACATCCCTCACATCTGGCATTCACGGTCAATGCCAATGTTTCTCTATTTATGTACCACCAATATATTTGATTATTGTTCTTGTTTTTCTCTTTACAACATTGACCTCTTCTCTTTTTAAGACCCTGTCACATCTTTTATCTTCATCATTTCTCTTATAAGGACACCATCATATCCATTTCTAAGAATCTCTTCCCATCTTCCTTTGACATTTTTGTCTTGGAAGATACCATAACGACCATCACCTATCTGATCTTGTTCTCTTCCATGAATATTTTCTCTGCTTTTGTTTTGTCACAAAAGTATCTCTATCATAATTATCGAAATATCTTGACTTCTTATCCTACTTATCGAACAAGTAGGACTACTTTTACCTTCTAATTTGCTAACACTTATGCATCTTTCCTATGAAACATGATTGTCATTATATTTATCACCCTTTTAGAAACTTTTATCTCACCTTTCTATCCTATCTGCTCATCATGTCCACATTTATGAATATTCCCCTGGGATATCTTATTTACACATCCATCTCTCGTTATGTCATCTTTGTACCCTATCTTGGGGCACCTTTTCATTGTTGTACTTATCAACACATATAACTCAATTTTTTTCCTTCTCATGCCCTGTGTTGGGGCATCACTATCTTCATCCATGTCCCTTTTGCGGACGCATGATTTTTTTACACGATTCCTTGCAGAAAAGGATTGCGTACATCTTTCACATTTAGTTGCACATATTTTGATGTTTTCCAATGACCCATTGGTCATTAGGGTTTACATCCATAGTGCGGTGGTCTTCACCCACTCACTAGTCTCGTATAACATTGTTGTCTATCTCTGTTGAGACCGCAATCATCCTCTTCCGATGTGATATTGAAGCCACTTTGCCATACTTTTTTTCATTTTTATTGTGATCCTTTTTTGTCTAGGGAATCTTTCCTTTGGTCATGTCTTCATCCATCCTCTAACACATATTTCATCTAACCCTTTTTGTTTTTGTCTCGTGGGTTACTATTGCAAAACACTCAACAAAAAGGGGCAAATGTAGACACTCATTTTTGGTATAGCATCCCTCCGTCATCTCACATTCACGTAATCTCCTATCTCACCTCTATTTTTCCTAAATTTCAATAAACCTCATCGTCTATTTAACCATTGTTTAAATAATTAATTGGGCTTCATATAAACCCATTTGATAATTGACTTTTGCATTATCCCCATCTCTCACAAATTATTAATCCATGGGTATTAATACACAGATCCGACACCCCTTTCTAAATGGAATCTATGATCTTACCTACCATGTTAATCATGCTCCCCACTCCATCTAATAATTTAATCCATGGTCCCCATGTGATCACATCATATCTCTTAACTCATGTTGCTTTACTCAACCCTGAGTACCATTTAACCTGAAATCTAACCTCACATCCAAGCTATAAATATGGATTTTCTCCCATATATCAAGGACCCGACTCGACATTTGGATATTTTTCAACAAGGACTCTGGAGACCTAGAGAGGAGAAGGAAGAGCTTAATTAAGTTCTGCCAGTTTGAGGGAAAAAAATTTCCATGGTTCATTATCTTGCCATCTTGATGCCCAATTCATCTCCATAGCAGAGCACAAGCTAAGTTCCCTCATCATTTTAGTTACTTGTCATTTTATATTCCATTACTATTGTTCATGATCTATTATTATCTTGTCTGACATGGGGGTTGACATCCTCCAAGGGAGTTAAAATCCTCTTGGAACTTCGGCACTATCGGGCAACCCCCGCATATTGTGATCTAATCTTATCTATTTCAGTTTTGTAGATCTAGCTTCTTTATATCATGCATCTATCTTATTTGCACCCATAGATCCACATTTGCATCTGAGGTCCTAAGCCCTCCATCATTCGAAGTTGTTGGTGGCTCCCAGTATTGGCCTTCACCTCGAGAACAAAGTTTCTGTATAAACACTAATTTCCATGCAATTGTGCCACCTTTTTTGTTTATATTTTTAAAACATTTTTGTTATTTTTCATACTCTTTTACGTACTTTACATGCAAGAAATATTGTGTATTTTTCCATTTATGGGTCCTTACTATGCTCCCATCCTTGTTCTTTTATGAAATATATATTTTCACGTAGTGTTTTTCAATAGTGTCTAATTTGATTTTCATTGTATGATCTTTCCCTTGTTTCTTACATATTTTACATCGACATTTAGTTGAAATATCGTTACCATTTTTGGCTCCACACGTTCAATAAAGGATATTTTCCTTCCCGGTCAAACTTGAAATTCCTTCCTATTGTTTAGTTGCTCCTCTTTTTTATCACATAGTTTTTATTAATTTCTTCAACTTGTGCCTCTAGGTCTTATGTAAGTCTATTCTCATCAAGAATATCCTTATCGACATGTCTCCTTTTTTTGGAAATAGAGATTAGAGTAGAAGTTTGTCTGAGGTCGAGTGTTGAATGAGAATTTTATGTGTCTTCTCCTAGTTTGATGTCATCAAGGGAATGAATGTTTTCATCAATAGGATCATCTCAAAATACATTAGTTTCTGAATGTGTTTGAGAAATGTCTACATAAATAAGTGTTACAGAAATATAGTATTAATTATTTATATGATTAATACAACTAAATAAACAAGAGTAAAAAGAGTAAATAGTCAATTTAATAAACATGAGTACAATTTATTAAACATGAGTACAAGGAAAAAATAATATGGAAAATATATGATTAAAATTCTATAAATTAGTATATAGTACATACCTATATTTTCTCCAAATCCACGACACCTATTTCATTTTTGTGATTTGGACAAAAAGGAAATTAAGGACATCTTACTCTTTTTGAATTGAAAGTATCCTTCTTACCCTATTTTCCGAGAAACCATGGATATGTCACGAGATAGTGATTGTTGAGAGATGGTTACATGGCTAGATGTTAGGGTTGGGTGATAAAGGGGTGCATGATAAGGGGTAGGATGGGTGAGAAGTTGGAAGGTTGAGGGGGTAAGTGCACCAAGTTGATGGACAAATATAGGGTCATCCGTGGACGTCATATTGCAAAAAACAGTGAAATCTCAACTTGTAGGGATTATTAGCTATACATGCACTCTAAATTAGAAAAAATTATATAAATATGAATCGTAGCATTCAGAATCTAGTTTCTAAAATACTAATTTTTGTAAAAAACGGACAAGTTTAGCTATATTAAACACTTAAAATTATATGACTTACTTTTTTTTTGAAAAAACTTATAAGATTGTAGTCCGTTTGCCCGCATTTTGGATGACCAAATCTTGTTATTTTTTTTTTCCTTTGGTGAAACGTTAGATGTAGTTGTCTATCTTGGGATGGATTTTATTTTGTATTTTTTTTAGCAATATTTTTTTTTTTTTATGATTTTTTCCGTGAAAGTGGTCTGAAAATATTTAGAAAATGGAGCGCTTTCCGTTTGCCCACCATAACTATATCAAAAAATATCGAAATCAATTTTTTTTTTTTTAAGGTGTATAGAATTTGTCCACGCTTGGGATGGTATAATTTTTATCATATTTTGATAAGCGAAACAAAAGTTACAGTCTTAAACGTAGACATGAACATTCACGGGAAAAAATGTCTTAAGGACCTATTGTTAGTAATAAATTATAAAATGATATTTATCTTATTCTATTCACTTTAAAAACAATATTTTTACAAAGCTAAGAGTCTACCCTACGTGATGGCACCATTTTTGTGAAATGTTTTAGGTTTTTAGCATGGTTCAAGTCTTTGGAAGAGCAGATTTGAGGTTTTTTGACCTTTTGCACTTCATAATGACCTTCCATAGCTTTGGTTGGGGAAAAACAAAGATTTTCGAGGCTAAGGTTCGGCAAATAGCTCCGCGATCGCGGTTTTTACAAAAATACCGCATGACGTGATTTATAAAGCGTGCTCGCGGTTTATAAAGCGCGCTCGCGCTTTATAAATCATATTTACACACATCCCAATGTCTGAATTACCATGTGATTTTTACTCTCTGACCTTACCGCATAATTCTTTGCGAAATTCTGTCTTTTTCGAGCACGTTTTTATCACGAAAGTAAAAACATCATGGGGGACAAAAAACAAAGTCAAAAAGGAAGTCATTAAGTAAAAAACACGCAGACGAATTAGAGGCCAACAAAATTGAAAATCTTTGAGCGAATGCGGAAACTTCGTGAATCTAGAAGAGGTTCATCTTCAATCCCAACTCTGTAAGCAATGAAGAACTAGGTAATGTTTCTCTGTCAATGTTGAAGTTGAATTAAATACTCGTGATGAAGAAGTTTTTTCTTGTCAATGTTGAAGAAGAATTAAATACTCATGATGTAGCAAATGTTGAAATTAAAGGAGACAATGAAAATGTGAATAAGGAAATTCATGTTGAAACTATAGACAAGCAAAATTTGACAAAAACACCTCCTAAGATTTTACATAATAAACCTAATTTTTTGATTGAAATTGATGAAAACATTTTGAAACCAATGTCGACAAACTCTTTGAATGACAAATCGAAGAAAAGCCAGCCTTTGAAATTTGGGATAATCATTTTGAAATTTTAAATGATTCCCAAAGATGTCGATTGTTGGTTAGTTTGATGAAATTGATTAAAATGAGACCTATATTAAACACCTTAGGATTGACAACATCTAACATACGTGGTCAAACCTCTACAATTGTTGAAAACCTTCATGATGCATATCACTGCTTGTTGGTGTCAAGAGGCACTAGGGATAGTAATATTGTGCGTCGTGTACTTACTTGCTACTAGTGTTGTAAGTGAATCAATAAAAAAACAATGTTTGATTACGCAAACAAGTCGAATGTTGCAAGTTAATCGAAAAACTCTAATGAAAGCAATTGAAAGGCGTAATATCCTTGATCACTCAATAATGTCGATTTTTGGGCATTTTTACGCTAGAGCACCGCGTAAGACGAAAATAATTCGATCTTTATAAGAGAAGTTATTAAATTTTGGCATGATAACACTAGAGTTTCACCTAATACAAGAGATGTTATAAAACGGAGAGTTGGTTCTACTAATCGTGAACCACATCTAAAGCATTTCTTAGATATGACTCAAACTCAATTTTTTCGTAAGTTTGAACAAGAGAATCTGGAAATTAAAATTAGTCAACGTTTTTTTGAAATGTTGAAACCATTCTATGTGAAAATCAACCATGCTCGCACCACTTGTTGTTGTAGGCAACATGTTGAATTTGCGATGCATTATGCTAAATTTTTACGTATTCGTTCTATTTTTCATTCTGAAACTATGTTATCTGAATGTGGTGTTCAAGTTCCACCAATATCTTCTAGGGATTTCATTCCTACTATATTTTGTGAAAAAGAAGTTGGACAATTTTTTTATAGTCAGGATTGTTTAGATGGAAGTTGTAGTACATGCGGCGGATTACCTAAATTGGAAAGTTACATCCATGAACAAATTGAAGGTACAATAGGACATAATTTAGTTGAATTTGATAAATATAAATTAGTTACATATCGGTTGAAAGATGGAAAAGAGTCAAAAGCGGTGTGAGCTAGTTCTGAGAACAAATGCCCATTTTTCAATTTATGACAAAATTTAAGGATGAAATTGTTTATGAGTATGCGAGGCATACACATAGAGCTCGATGGTTGGATGAACAATTCAAGCTATGCAAAGACACATTTCCTATTGGTACTATTGTTTGGTGGTCGATTTTGCAGAGAATTACACATTACAACCACAAATGGAGGTTCAATCGCAATATTACAACTCAGTACAAGTTGCCATTTTTGTGCATATAGCATTTCTACATTCTCTTGACAGTACAAAGAATGATCGAAAATTTTAAGAGAGTACCACTTTTATATCAGTGATGATCGTACTCATTCTATTGAATTTGTGCAAGGGTGTTTCCAGTTATTTTATGGAAACTTGTGTGATAGGGACATCCACTTCAAACAACATTATATATGGTCAGATAATTACACGTCTTAGTTTAAGAATGCACGAATGTTTTATTGGATGAGTAGAATGCATGTCAAGATGGGTGTGCAACATATTTGGAGTTTCACTGAGGCTGGACATGGAAAAGGAGAGCATGACGGTGCAGGGGCATGTGTGAAAAGAGCTCTTGCAAGAGAAGAGTTGAAGTACAAAGATGGTGCTGAATTAAAAGATGCAAAAGCATAGTGGAATGGTGTACTAACAACATGGCCCGAGGTTCTCAAGAAAATTCCACAGTTTGCAGATTTTTTTGGTTGATAGAGGAAAAACATATTGCTAACTACGAGGATTGTATGACACTCACTGGGTCCAGTGATATGCACTCATTTTGTAGCTCAGATGCTACTTCGTGGGCCGTATGGACAAGAAAGTTGACATGTTTTTGTGCATCTTGTATCGAATTTGTCACTGCTGAGTGTGATTCACAAGAATGGGTGGAAGGATGGATTTGTAGGCCTCTAACTCCGCTTCCTAGTTATCAACCTCCACAAGCATTACAACTTGTTTCTGCAGATGAAGTTACAACATCCAAGGACTTTGATGAAATTTTGATTTTGGTGCGACAAGGTATTTATCCAGTTATTTATTTAATTTTTGTATTGAGTTATGTCCATTGAAATTTTAATATGTAATTTAAATTTGAGTTTTTCAACCTTGGTTATTTTTTTGTAGGACATGTGTTTACAGTAATTGTGACAGAAGACAATGAAGAAGGAACAGACTATTTCTTATGTCGTTGCATCGAGGAAAGAAAGAAGTTGACTTCTCCTATTATAGATGGCGAAGAGATTGAGTATCCTACGGGGTCGAGTGGTAAGTTCTTTGGAACTTGGCTTCGACGGTATCCATTAAAAAACTCCTCTGTTTGGGTGTTTGAAGACTTTGAGACACACAGGAAAATACTCTTATATTCACATCTAGTTCTAGCGACAAATATTCAGTTGTATAGATATCGAGGAAGACCTAATAACAAGATTCTTTGGAAGGTTCGAGAGTCAGATCATGAAGCAATCTTGTCTGCTATTCAGAGTAGATCCGATCCTGATGGTTCATTGGAATGAATTTACAATGCTCATGTCTGGTATATATTTAATTTCAAGTTTCAATTTATATAGCGTATATATATATATATATAATTTTTTTAGTTTAAAGATCTAGATTTAAGTTTGAATATATTTTATTTTAAATTTGTGTATTTTGTATGTCATGTATATAGATCTAGTATATGGTTTTGATTTGAAACTTAAATTTCTTTGACTAACAATTTTATGTTTAGGTTAGTGGTGCCAGAAAAGCTTCCACCTTCACGTGGTTGGTATCGTTAGTAGAGAATTTTAAATTCTCGAAGCTAAGAGAAGCTTGAACATTGTTTGAAAAATTTGTAAATTTTGAAAAGTCAAGTTTGTAAATTTTGAAAATATTGTAAATTTTGAAAATGTTGTAAATTTTGAAAAAGTTGTAAATTTTGAAAAATTTGTAAATTTTGAAAAAGTTGTAAATTTTGAAAACGACTCCTCTAGGTGCCACGGAGTCCGAGTAGTCACTCGTCGAATTTGAACGATATTTTGGTCTCAGGGCTCTTAAGGGACTAAGCCCGAACGAAGTAGCCCGGAAGCAACGACCCTTTCACACACCAAAACACCACCTCCTCTAGCATTCACTGCCACCGGACGTGCGGCCACAGTGGTTCGGTCCCTGACCACCGTTTGCAAAATACGGCGTTTAATGACCTTACACTGGCTCCATTGCACTATTTCACACGTTTGCAAACATTAGGACAGCGAGAGCACCGAAATGAGAAGGAAAAAAATGAGAGAGGCTATTGTAGAGGGTCCGTATGCGAGGTGTCGGATTAGACGAGGCCTCTCTAGGTGCCACGGAGTCCGAGTAGTCACTCGTCGAATTTGAACGATATTTTGGTCTCAGGGCTCTTAAGGGACTAAGCCCGAACGAAGTAGCCCGGAAGCAACGACCCTTTCGCGCACCGAAACACCACCTCCTCTAGCATTCACCTGGCCACCCGGACATGCCGGCGTAGGCGGTTCGGTGCCATGGCCCACCGTTTGCAAAATACAGTGTTTGACAACCTTACACTGGCTCCAACTGCACTATTTCGCGCGTTTGCAAACATTAGGACAGCGAGAGCACCGAAATGAGAAGGAAAAAAATGAGAGAGGCTATTGTAGAGGGTCCGTATGCCGAGGTGTCGGATCAGACGAGGCCTCTCTAGGTGCCATGGAGTCGAGTAGTCACTCGTCGAATTTGAACGATATTTTGGTCTCAGGGCTCTTAAGGGACTAAGCCCGAACGAAGTAGCCCGGAAGCAACGACCCTTTCGCGCACCAAAACACCACCTCCTCTAGCATTCACCTAGCCACTCGGATGTGCCGGTGCAGGCGGTTCGGTGCCACGGCCCACCGTTTGCAAAATACAACGTTTGTGACCTTACAGTTTGGCTCCATTGCACTATTTTGCGCGTTTGCAAACATTAGGACAGCGAGAGCACCGAAATGAGAAAGAAAAAAATGAGAGAGGCTATTGTAGAGGGTCTGTATGTTGAGGTGTTGGATCAAATGAGGCCTCTCTAGGTGCCACGGAGTCTGAGTAGTCACCTGTCGAATTTGAATGATATTTTGGTCTCAGGGCTCTTAAGGGACTACGCCCGAACGAAGTAGCCCGGAAGCAACGACCCTTTCGCGCACCGAAACACCGCCTCCTCTAGCGTTCACCTGGCCACCCGGACGTGCCGGCATAGGTGGTTCGGTGCCACGGCCCACCGTTTGCAAAATACAGCGTTTGACAACCTTACACTGGCTCCAACTACACTATTTCGCGCGTTTGCAAACATTAGGACAGCGAGAGCACCGAAATGAGAAGGAAAAAAATGAGAGAGGCTATTGTAGAGGGTCCGTATGCCAAGGTGTCGGATCAGACGAGGCCTCTCTAGGTGCCACGGAGTCGAGTAGTCACTCGTCGAATTTGAACGATATTTTGGTCTCAGGGCTCTTAAGGGACTAAGCCCGAACGAAGTAGCCCGGAAGCAACGACCCTTTCGCGCACCGAAACACCGCCTCCTCTAGCGTTCACCTGGCCACCCGGACGTGCCGGCGTAGGCGGTTCGGTGCCACGACCCACCGTTTGCAAAATACAGCGTTTCCTTATTTATTTAAATTAAATTACAATGACTTGGTTGTTATGTTATCTGTTGTTGTCATCTTGTCCTTGGTAGGATGATATACATCCAGGGCTATGAGTGTGATCTAGGATGTGGTTAGTTGTATTCAGATGTGTGTCTAGAGTATGACAAAAATTAGGTATGAGTATTTTTATCTAGTGGATATACGGTGCGAGATAGATCAAGAAGGCGCCTATGGTTGTTAAAACAATGCATAAATGAAGTGTATATCAAAATAAGTACAAAATTCTATATTTCCAAGTTCCCAAACCAAATTTTGGGTACTAAACATTTATATCTTAATGAATTCAACACTACATGACACTTTTACTATTGCACATGTGCACCAATTAAATTACAACCCTTTTGATCAGAATATTTTAGTGAATTTTATATATTAAAGATATCCTAAAAATTGACACAAATACACATTATATCCAGCATGGTGTTCTATATGGCATGGCATGGTGTTATATCCTAAGTAAATTGTTTCTCTCATATTTGTTTATCAGATCAAATTTATAGCCTTACATCAACACCACTTTTTTGTTAACATAGTAATATAATTGGTTTGAATTGAGCATCCAATATTATAAATAAGGTGTGGAAGTTATGGAATCAATATAATAATTCATATTTTTAGAAGTGACATGTAAACAAAATAAAAAACTAGAGAAAAATAATGAGAAAAATAAAAAGTAATCAACCTACAAAAAATATCCAACATGTAAAACTACAAATGATTGAAGAGAGGGAGAGAAGCAATATTTCTCACATTTAAAAAATATCCAACATGTAAAACTACACATTTATTGACTATGCTTAAAGCATCTTTCTCACTCCCAAATTCTAAGTCCGCCATTTCATTACTTTTTCTTCATGTAAATTGGTACCTCAAGAATCAATGCACGTTATACATAGCACATCTCTAGTTACTAATACTTAAGTTGGCTTGATATAGAGCTAACAATATTGTTTTAGTTTGAAAAATAAAAATTCAAAATGCCCATGGCACGAAATATACCACAAATAATAATCAGAAAGATACTAGAAAATATATAACTAGAAGTAATACACTAAATCCACCGAACAGAGATCAAAACCCACTTTCTCAGAGTTAGCAATAATACCAAAATAACCAAATTTATAGCCTTATTTAACCAACACACATATATATATATATATATATATATATATATATATATATATATATATATAATATATAATAATGCTAAAGTGTGCTCCAGACGCGCACGTCTCTGAAAATATATATGTACATGTATAAGTTCATAATGTATGTATACATCTCGAACTAAGCACGTGTCATAATGTACATATGGGACCACATGCGGTCGCAAAAGGCTAGATATATATACAATGGACTGTGAATAGATGTACTCATGACCACATATATGTGGCATCCAAGTGGACTATAAATCTACTCATGAAACATCTTCCCTCTCTTCGCCCTGCTAGAAGTAGCACGTCCACGACCTGGGGATGTAGTGGAGGGAGATGCCACTACGGATTTCATCCGTGTGGTCCTAGGTGTCTCCAAGCATGCTGCTGACCTAATTTTGCACATTCATAAACAACAAGTTTTTAACACCCAAAATTTTAAAATACCTTCAAAATTTAGAAACTTGTACAATTTAGTTAAAATGCATGTGCAATCTTACCGCAATGTCATGATCCCTATCGATTTGTTGTTGACGCATCGCGAGGATAACAATAGACTCACGAGGGTAAGCTACATACAAATAATTAATTTTCAAATTAAATATTTCACACATATATATACCTACAAAATTTGATATTGTAGATTTAAGTTTAATAAGAAATAATGACCCTCCAAAATTTAACAAATTTAAAAATTGTGTACCTCGGTTAGTGGATTTGCGAGATCTATGGCGTATCTACGGCAGCCTCCTGTCTGCATATGTGGAGAAGTCTCTCCAGTAGTGATCATAAGCTATACAAAAACATGTACAAATCAATTTATTAAAATCTACTTAAGAGCTATACAAAAAACATGTACAAATCAATATTTAGTTACTCAAGAAAGAATAAAAATACATTATTAAATTTTATCTTCTATTTAGGCTAAATACATAGGATCTATAAATGTTAGCACGGAGGCCATCTATCTTCATAAGATTTTGACAAACTTTTGTATTTAATCTAGGTAACCCATAGTCATCTTCTATGACAATTAGAGCATCATTCAAATTTGAAGAACTTTTAAATCTAACATCACCAGACCAAACATATAGATCAGACGAAGAGTAGACTAGAGTTGTATATCCTTGGTGGGCAAGTGTGTTGCAAATATATAGATTATAATGCACTATTTATATGTATTTGTGTCCAAAGGTAGCTGAGTTTGAGTTTTGGTGCACGAGCCTAGAGGATCTTACTTGTGTGTTATCCCTTTGGAAATAAAGAACATAACCTCCTTCCACCTTGCTGGCTTAGAGATCTTTATTTCGGGTTTTTATGTCCACGGAATTGTCCACCAACTTCGTGCACTTACCCTGTCAAGCGGTTGGGAGTCTGACTACCCAGGGTGGTCTAGCATCAAACACACACATATTTTTCTCCTTTGGTTTTTTAATGCTTTGATGAAGGGTTTTGTAAGTTATTAGGGTTTCTACTTTACTGTTGATCATTACAGGTCATCTCGATGTTGTGTGAAAAAGAGCAACACAATGATCACACAATTTCTAAACAAGCAAAGCACTAGAAAGTTGAGAGCTCAACTACCTTATGATCTAAGACTGTAAATTCCTTGTATTAGACTGTACAACTACTACATAGACCATACATATCATGTATGGTCTTGAACCTACATGTTTTCCAGTTCTATAATCTTCTTTGTAGAATCTAAAGTCTTATCTTCTCCTGCTCCGCTACCTGTCACATCTAGCTCATCCCAGAATCTTCCTAAACAAGCTAAGTTTCTCTCCCCTCTTGTATATTGATAAAGTTATTGTTTATCACTTAGTCCATTTCAAGTTGGAATGAATTATTTTTGTCATGCTTAATTGATGTTGGAAGTTAATTAGATAATAATTGTCTACCTGTTTATAATCCTTGTACCTTTTTCAGTAGAAATTTTAAATAAGGGTATAAATATGACCAATACATTATAGCTCCTCAAACCCATTATGAGGTGTGGCATAATATATAATAGAATACAAGCCCTTGATTCATCCCTCACACATGGAAACATGCACAAATTTAGCTCATGTTTGATCTATGGGAAGAAACATGGATAACTTCAAACTGGTAGTTTGTTGTTGTTATGGGTACTCTTAAGGAATCAAATGGTCCAATGTTTCTTCTTAATTTTATTAGAGTGAGAATAGAGGATCCTTGAATTTTCCAAGGTCACCCTACTAGGTTTTAGTGAATGAATATTTATATATGACCAATCGTTAGATTTCTTACTCAACAAACCTAAAAGTACTACCTAGGTTGACTAAGCCAAGTAACCCTTTTGAAAAAGTTAATATTAGAAGTGTATGGGATAGGTTCGTAGGGGGTGGATAGGTTGGAGTTTAACTTATCCTAAACCTACAAACATGTCCATGATGTCTAATAAATTAGGTCCGAGACACATGGAGGATTATGCATATGTTTAATAACATGTGCAAAGTGATTTGTGAGGGTTGGGATGGAGAATACTTGTTATCTAGTAGAAGCGAAGTGGATATAGAGTGAGACATTTCCTTAAGTTGTTCAAGTTATGTGTGAATGAGATATATATCATTATAGTTGTAACACACGTCATGTTTCCAAGTGTTGGGAATACATTTAGGTACTACAAATTACCCCCATTTCAATATAGTATTGATAAATGTTGGATTAATAGATAAGAAACAAGTAAATACAAACCTCACTTCTTGATCATACAATGATGTTGTAAATTCTTAAATCTCAGTACACCAATCCATATAAAACTTATAATCATATGGAAAGGACGCATAGATTTTTTTAGATAAAGGGTACAAGAGGATTTAATAACCTTTTTTACATTTCTTCATCACTCTTATCATTCATTTTGATTACGAGTTGATCGCTTCCACCTTGTCAAGTATCTTTTCCTTCGTGACTCATGGTGTTACATATCTAGAGGTAGTTATTGAGAATCAAGATATAGTCTAGGTAAATAAGTAGATATGGGAAGATATCATTTTACATTGGATTGAGAAGTTCATCATGTACAAATAATATACCTATGACAGTGCAGTACGTGTCATTATTTTGGATGTTGGGAACATGTAGACCATGTGTATCCAGTTTAGTACTACAAACGAGACATAAGGGAATTTATCAACTGGCCCGAGAGGATCAAGAAGATCAAGAGGATTGGGTCAGTAACCACCTAGAAAAAATACTTATGAGATTTCTATTTCTGGATCTAGAGGATAGGGTCCACATCCATAATAATCACTTAATAATCCTCTTCACCTAAAGTAAGCACCTCAAGTCTATTATGACATGTATCTCCAATTACAAAAATTTTAGAGGTATTGAAAATGCCAGAGCATGTGTACAAGTGTGAGATACTATGGTATTCTAAGCAAATTACAACTTTATATATGGTAGCTGTTGTATGTATTTTATATGTACGTTGAGTATAAGAAAGTGAAACTCATGTACACAGAGGTCCAAGAATTAGAAACAAAGTGTTTAAAGAGATTTGTAACTAACCTGCGTAAAACTCATGCGAGGCATGCCAGTAGCTTCAGTTCCCTGAGCAGATGATGACCCGCCAGGCTCCTGTGTATAAAAGAGAAAAATATTAATACATGTACAACATACACGTGAAACAAATTATAATAATAATCTAGTGCAATTAAATGATTTATTAAAAATGTAAGTTTGTACAACTTGAAACTTACGTTTGAAACACGCCCAATGACATGATAGCTAGCATGTCAACACAGGATGTTTCCTTCACCGGCTCTTGCTATTTAAAATAAAATAAAAAATTAGTTTTTACATGTATGTACATGACATATACAATCATATATATATTAATATATATATAACATATTAATATTCAAACATGTGAATTAAACTATTGTACATATATATATTATTTAAATTTATTTAAAATTTACCTGTGAAAGACCAATATCAGTGGCTCCAGTTCCAAAAACATTCCCCAGCATCTCATCTATAGAAAAAAATCCTGTGAACCAGCAAATGATGTCTCGCCTGCAGTGCATACGGCACCACATGATCCACAGTGGTGTGGTGCACTAGAACTGGCACCTCCACCAACATCACCGGATGCAATCTGGGTGCTATGCTGGGTGAGAGTGTCAGTGAGCTCCCTCAATGCATGCAATGTATCAATCTCCACAACCTCCTTCACTGTAGGAGGGATAACTGAAGGCAGTGGGGGTTTTGGGGCATGGGGGATCCTAGGCTGACCTACGCGTGCACCAGGTCTGCTCTGTGCAGAGCCACCTCCTCGACCAAAAAAGTCTGAAAAGTCAAAATAATTCGGGACCTCATTGAGCACAAACTCACAATATAATTTCTTCAAAAAATAAAGAGGAACCTCATTGTTGTTGCATGGTGGATAATCAAAAACCATCCACCATCGGTCCCAAAAATTGTTTTTGATTCTATCATCATGGCACCAATGGATTGGGAACCGTTTGCAAGTAACTGCAGGGGGGGCATTGGTTCTAGGGTCGGTAAATAATGCACAAATGAGGTCTTTTCCAATTTTTTTGTCTTTGATGGCCGCATGAGATAGTTTATCCGCATACCACCGCCTACAGTCACTTCTAAAGGTGTTCCATCTATGTATTTGGTTGGTTGCAGACTCGACTTCGCCAATCAATGTTTGCAATGTATTGGCTAAAGTCATGCGGGATGGATTTGTAGCATGATTTTGTCTTATAGTTTGAATTAGGTTCTCAATGACAATTTTATTTTCTTGGATTCTTCCAATGATATTATCTTGCGTTCCTGTTGGCTCAGTGGGGACAGAAGGAGCCACAGGGGGCGGATCTATGTTTGGAGGAGGGTTTTGAGGAATGTTCGGAGGGTTTTGAGGAATGTTCGGTGGGTTTTGAGGAATGTTTTGACGGTTTGCACGAGCCCGAGCTTGCCGAATTAACCGATAAAACAATAAAATTGTATACATAAACAAACAATTCACAAAACCCATGAAAATGCCAAAAAAAACCTAAAATGCAAAAAAAACAACCTAAAATGCAAAAAAATGATTACAATCGGGGACTTACCTCCTCGTCTTGGCGGCATGGTTGAATCTATCGCTATCCAGAAGTCCGATGAGCAATTTTGAGATAGTATTGAAAGTGCGAGTGAAAAACGTTTAGGAAAAGTCACGGTTCGAAATGAAAATTAGGAAAATAACGAGTCGCGGGACTGTTAAACTTTGTCTCAGAGTTCCGCGATCGCGGTTTATAACCGCGCTCGCGGTTATAAACCGCGATCGCATGAACTAGGTTTGTAATTACCAAACCTAGAATTCAATAACCGCGATCGCGGTTTTAGGACCGCGCTCATGTTTTAAAACCGCGATCATGCGGTACCTTTATTTCGGGTTTTATGTCCACGGAATTGTCCACCATCTTCGTGCACTTACCTGGGGTTGGATGGGTGAGGGGTGGAGGTGCAAGATGTTAGAGGTAGGATGACGAGGTAGAAAAAAATGGTAGGATGACAAATATGTTGGATGGTCGATTGCATAAAGGATGAAATTGGGTGCAGGATGACATGTTTGGATGATAAATCTATGTGCCAAAAAAGGATATGCGTGTATTTTTTGTTGATATATTGGAAGTTTTATGTATATGTATTATACCTCGGTGATATGTATTATACCTTGGAAACTATGAGCATAGTTTGATTTGAAATGTGTGTGAAATACATGCATAAGTTTTTTTTTAGTTTAAATAGTAGGCAAATAGGACCATACAAATGAGATGTCAGCCAAAATTTTAGGTGAACTAGGCAGAGAGCCTGACTGCTCAAAATTCACCATTTCTAATTTCCAAAACCCCTAATATTCGCAAGTTTATGAAAATTCGCCACTAAAATTTTCTCGAAGACATATAAAGACTCTCTTAATTCAAATATGTTAGGGGTCACAGACAAGGACATTCCAATTTAAACTAATTACAACTAAATATTGAAAAGAGTGAAAAATGATTAATTCAAAGTGGGGACCTTGGGATATTTACCTAAGGTTTTAAGGGCACAATTGATATGTGAATGTGTACATAACTTATTAGGTTTAATAAGATTAATAGGTTATTATATTAGCAATCATATGCAATAATTGTGATGTGGACACCAATGCAAATGTGGTTGAGGAATGATTTGTGGAAATATGAAGGTAAGTAAGAAGAGGACTTATGTTGGTTAAGGTAATTGATTTGTCTATAATTGTAGAATAACATGTATTTTTCGATAGAAGAAAGAGTGGTAGAGTAATAATTTATAACATTCTTGATTTTAATAGGAATATAAGAGATAGCAAATTCAATTGTATCATTCTCTATGTCAAGAGGAGGAGAAGTGAAAGCAGATCGAATTATATCATTCCCTATACTTTGATGAGAAGGAAATGAATCAAAATTTATTTTTTTATTATTTATTTCAACAGATGGAAAGAGAATCAAATCATCTTATCTATCTTTAGCATTCAATTTGATTGAAACATTAAAAGAAGGGATAATGAGAGATAACACAATTTCCACAATCACTAAGATTGTTAGTGTAATCATCCTCATGATCGTAAGTACTTGGATATTCAACAAACATACATACCATGTGTATAAAAACTATTTGAAAATTAAGGACACAATTTACCATTTAAAACTTAAATCCCAAAAAGGGGGTTATTGAGATAGTTTTGGATGACCTATGTTCTAAGCCTTGGTAGTGGATAACCTTTATCAATTTAATGTTGAGGAAAGTATTTATTTTGTTGTTTTTTAGATATCAATGGTTTCCCCTTTTATAGGTCAAGTGTTTTTTTGATAATCAAGTCTAAGTGTGTTGTTTTGATAATAAATATCAGTTTTACACCTTGTTTTTTAGGTGAGTATTAGGTTGGCAGTTGAATTTTGCAATGAATGTTACAATACTATGTTACCGATTAAAGAGAAAGGAATTATTGTAAAAACATATGATTTAGCTATGTTTTTGCATGTTTGTCTTATGATGTTTATTCAATTTTTAATTATCATTTTGACATGACACAATGAAAGTTTTTTTAGCCATCCATTATGAGCACAGATTAACATGACGGGTAAACATTAATAAACATTTTCTTAGCAAGAGTTGAAATTTTATAATGTCGTTGGAAATAAGCATTAAAACACAAGTTTACAAAAATAGTGTTTCAAAAAATCCTAGTTATGAAATGGGTTGTAGTCAAATGGTGTGTAAGATGGTGTAAAAGGTGTTTCCTAACCCATGCAAGCTTTGAATTCAAAAAAAATACAAACTAAAATATCTCTAAAAGGAAAACCTATATCAACTCAATTGCACCCCATTTGTTCACTGTAAATGACTTCATTCACCACCATAATAATGAAATGTTGAGATCATTTAATGTTTAAGTTGCATTTTAAGATTCACACATTTTTCGAGTGACAAGTAATTTTTAAATACTGCCCTTCAAAATTACAAAACAATATTATTTATAACAATTATTCTATATTTATTAAACATATATTTTATGTATTTTAGTAATTCACATATAAATATATAAAAATGATGGTCAAATTTTAAATATAAAAGTGACATGTGACGGTTTTTAAAAATATTTTCAAGTATTTTATGGCTAAAATCACAAAAAACATCTAAACAATCACAAATGTAACATTGCATTCATCATAAGAAATCATTTCTTCGTATGGGGAGATATCTTCCAACCTTGGTCAGAAATTAGAGGATAGGGCTGCGTCAAGTACCTTCTAACCATGAAAACATCCCATCATCCTTACATCATTTTTATCTATCTATCATTCCTTAGAATGTTAATTTATACGCTCTAATTGTCATTCATTTGTCTCATTCCTAAAAATAAATCGTTGCTTTGCTCTGGTGAAATAGTTTCAAGCCTTGATGGCATGATTTTACAAACTTTGTAGTAAAGGAAATGCCATTCTAGTTTTCCACCATTATATTTTCATCTGTCATTTTCGGTGCCGAATCGCTATTGACTTCAACAACCATTGGGATCCCATGAAATTTTTAGATGAAGTAGTTGATGATTTCAGTCCAAAGAGTTCATAAATGTAATGTGGAGGGTTTCAAAACACTTTTTTTGTGGACATGCTTTCTCTTTCCATTTTCATTCCCTCTCAATATTGTCATTTTTATTTTATAATTTATGTTCCTTCAGATGAATTTTAACTTGAGGTGTGTTTCTATACTACCTACTTTTTGTGAATAGTTGTACTATCTTATTTATTAGTAATATAGAAACTATTTCATTAAAAATATAAAGTTGTATTATATGTCTATTGATGTAAAAGATGATTTTTTCCAAGCTTATAGAATTTGGTTCACATTATATTTACACTATTGTATAAAGAAAATCACAAACTTTATACATTATTTAGTCCTTGTCTTGTACTACTATTCATATGTTTTTGAGTGAAGAAATTACTAATTAACTCTGTCTTTTTTCCATTTTACTTTACTTTATGTCTTCATTTCCGACCTTCAAATCATACTTTCCCACTCCATTTTCATCGATTCCCATCATTTTAGCCTTGAATAGGGTGCCTGTGGTAGTACCTATTGGTATCTAAATGTGTTCTCCCTTTCAAGCCGAGTAGTAACACGTGATTGGAGATGGATCTTAGAGATGATAGATCATAGTGTGTGTCCTTTTTGTAGCTGGGGATGAGATCTAACTGGCCCTTTGTCACTCAGATTTGTGGAGAGATGGATAGAACCTTCAAGAGGATTTGACCTATCCTCACTACTTTAGGTCGTGCCTTTCGACCAAGGTGAGAGGACCCTTAGTGTAACCTTTATTTGATGAAGGAGATGGAGATATCCTTCTTTTGCACAAATTTTATGAAGAAAACCTTGGGAAAATACGGTCAATACTCCATAATTTAACTCTTAAGAGTTGTCACTTCTAAAATATGGAGATACTTTCAACACAAGGCTAAGGTTATTGAAGACATTAAGAAATCCTTATTGTTCTGCATATTTTAGTAAGTAGATTTTGTTCCTTTGTTGATATACAGGGAAAACAGGGGTAGTTCAAGATGGATCAATAGTTTTTGAATGATTTTGGTGGGATATGAAGCAAGATAAAGTTGATTATACTAAATATTTTAGGGACTTCACAAAAATGGACAGCTCAACAACAAAAAGCTTCAAAATAGTTAGGACATTCCTTCAACCATAAGATGTGCTTCAATGAAGGCCCAGATCAACACATTTTCACATAATCTTTTCATACTCTAACATGAAGGATCGAGTTAAAATACTCAATTAAATGCCAAAATATCTTATTAATCACGTCTAAGGAACACCCGAAGACTTACAGACAATATTTATTGAAAAATGACAGTGGAGTGATTTTCAATTTGTTTATCTCATCACAGATGAAGGATCTTCCTGAAATGAAATTACAAATGCCACTAAATTTGTCAAAGGGGTGAGATCTGTGTGATTTCATAGATATTTCAATGTAAGATTGTAATAGGAATGAGTAAAACTACTTACAGACATTCGAAATAAAGCGAGACACTAATTGCTCAAAATTGACACAAATTAATTTCAAAATTGATTAGATTCATCAAGCAGAGGAAAGATTCTAGAGCAATCTTAGTGCTTGTCAATGGATATACATCTACAACCAACTTGACATGATAGAAAATCTAACACAAAAATAACTAACAAGTTATCTTGGATTCATCTCTCAAGAAGATGACTTTCTCGAATTTTCTCTCTTTAGAATTCAACCCCAAACTTTGCAAGAGTCCTCTTATTGCATTTATACCTTTTGCTAACTCAATTTTCCCCTCAAAAGAGAAGAATATTCGAGGGACCTTTGCTTGTTATCAATTTGTTTCAGAAAGTGACGTTTAACAAATTCAGATCCGAAAGCTACCAGGTGGACCAGTTATGAACTAATCACATTTATTGGGACCTCAACTACCGACTAGGATGCCATGCCAAAAATTTTGGAAATCCTTCTAATCATTCTGATTCTATCATGCGATAAATCCCATTTTTAATCATTTTCTCGAGGCTTTTCACACCTAGAGTGACAGTAATATTTTTCTCTCTAGAGGAAACACCTTTTCATATTTTGCACCTTCGCCTTCATCATTTCATCCTTTTCCCGTTATTTCTCCTGCAATTCTACCCCGCATCCATCTTCTCTAGTAGTTCTCATTTTTGCAAGTGCTCGAGAAACTCCACTTTAAAATATCAATCTTAACAATCCTTAGACTCACAAATTAAGTTCTGAATCCATTCAATGGCACTTTATAGACAGGACGATAAGAAATTTCATCAAAGAATGATGAAAAATAGTGCATATTCACATCTCCAAGAGTCTTGGAGCAAAAATGGTGGAAAAACAAATGCAATACATAGCAACTGTTGATTCTACCCTTTTCTACTTTATATCATAGTAAGTCTCGCATGTTTCCTTGGTGTAAATTTAAATGAGAAGTATAGGGGAAAGTTTCCAAACAAGCACGGGCCTTCCACATGCCTTAGGCCCAAGAAAAATGTCTTTTGGCCTTTGAAAATTCTCAGTGAAAAAAAGAGCTAGCGAAAGCCTCCACATGTCTCAATGGTGCATTTTGAGATGGTCCCCAAAAGTAAAGACCCCAAACAAGTATGAGCTCAACACGTGTCTTAGTCTGGTAGAGTTTGTTAAAAAGTTGAAGGTTCAGTGGAAGGCACCATGTGTCTAGGGTCAGGACGCTTTTTTGGCCGTTGAAAAGTCCAAGTAAAGGGCAGAGTGAGCGGAAGCCTCCAAGTGTACTCCTGACGCTTCTTCAAAATAAAACTTATGGGTCGAGTCACCAAACATGTGCGGTCCCTCCATGTGTCCCAAGCCTTTCAAAATTACTTTGAAAAGTGTAAGTATAGAGCGAGCCAGTGGAAGTCTCCACATGTCTCTCTGTCACAATTTTTAAGGTGGGACCTTGAGGCCAATCCTCAAATGAGCGCAAGCCCTCCATGGGGACAAGCTTTGAGTCTTAACCGAGCCTTAAATTTTTCAATGTGCCTCATTGAAAGCTGGATCCAAATAGAAAGGGCCACATTTCCATTAATGCTTAGAAGTAAATTTGACTGGGAAAAATACACCCTTCAAACTATAAAATGCAGGAAAATCACCATTTGAGCCCGAGAATGAATCTTTCTTCAAGGATAGAGAATTTGGAAATTTTATAAGGCCCAAATACGATCCACCGAGCCTCATCTAATCACTTTTTCACAAATATTTGGAACAAAAAATATAGGGACAACAAAATGTGACTATGGAAAATGGAAGAAAAGGAAAAATATGAGTTTTACGCCCAAGTTACTGTACTCATTCGCATGGACAGAGGAATGAAAAACAAATTCTAGACTTTTAAGTGATCCTCAACCAAGGAAGGGACTGATCATGGAAACCAAATAGAGGATAGAGTTTTTATGCATCAATACAAGAAGATAGAAAAAACAAAGCCCGCAAATTGGAGAACTTCAAGGTAGAACTGGGTGAGATAAATTTGAGCACCAACATCAGCTCGACTGGGATGAGCACTCCTATGAGTGCCACAAGAACAAATAGTAGACGAAGTGCCAAAAATAGACCATTAGGCAACAAAGTCAAAGAATAAGCTTGCAGAGCAGAGAAACCATAACCATCCTCAAAAAAACAAACCAAGAAACCAACAAAACCAGGTCACCAAGGACCAGAACAAACAAAAACACAAAAGCAAAATGAAAACAAAGAACTATACATTATACAAAAGGAGTATAGCTTTATACTAAGAAATCAATCAAGGAAATGTTTCAAATTCCTTCCATTAACACACAATTCAAGCAGTTCCTTGTCTAAGTCTTGTAGGAAGAAGGTAGATTCACCAATTCCAATATCAATTGAATAAGGGCCCATCCAAAATGCATAAAATTTACCATACTTTCCTTATCTTCATGCCTATTATCCCATAATAGCACAAGATCCCCAATCTGAAACCTCTTGGAGTTACCTTCACAAATAACTTCTTCAACTTTTCTCCGAACTTCACATGCCTCGATGGGATACCTTTCTCTCTTCATCTAACTCAATAATTTGATTGATTTGAGCATCATATGGGCTAACTTCATGATCTTCAATTTGTTGAATAAACTGAAATGAAGACAATTGAAAATGAAGGGGTAGAAAAGCTTGAGTTCCATATACCAACTCAAATGGGCTTTTACCAATAGGTCTTTTGATAGTGATTCTATCAGCCCAAACAAAAACTTCAGTTGCTCACCCCACTTCTTTTTGTTCAACTCCAAGGTTCTTCTAATGATCTTCAACAAGTTTTTATTGTTGGACTCAGCTTTTCCATTTCCTTGGGGATTGTAGTTAGAAGCATATGTCAAACTGATTCCATACTATTTGCACATTGCCACCAAAGGTTTGGCTCTGAAATTCATGGCATTATCAACAACAATTTTAACTGGCACTCCAAATATGCATATGATTTGATTCAGCATGAAGTCCATGATAACTTGGTGTGTTTCCTTCTTGGTGGGGATTGCTTCCACCCACTTAGTGAAATAATCAGTGGCTACAAGAATCCATTTATGACCAGCATTGGAAGGATCAGAAATTTCCCCAATGAAATCCATTCCCCATTGTCTAAATGGGGCTTCAACTGACACAGGATGTAAAGGAAGGGAGCCTAAAGCTTTCATTCTTCCAGAAAATGTTGGCAAATTTCACATTTCCTAACCAATAGAGTTATATCTTTGAAGAGAGTTGGCCACTAATAACCAACCCTCAAGATTTTATGTGTTGTAACTCTTCCAACAAAATTTCCCCACAAAATCATCCATGGAGATCGAAATTACCTTTGGGGCTTCATCTTGCAGAATGCATCTTAAGATCACTCCCACCTGGGTTCTTCCAAGCTAACCAAAATCAATAATGACATATTTTTGAGAGGCTAACTTAAGATCTCTTTTCTGATTTTTACTCAAATATTCAGTGGTAAGCATAGCTATCTAAGATAAAAGATTATATCCTTGTACCATTCGTAGCTTACCAACTTTTTAAGGACATCCGCCCTTTCTCCTTCTACTTCATTCACCTCAATAGTTTGTAGGTTGCTCTCAACCATAAGTTTAGCTAGGCCCAAACCTCTTACCAGTTTCATGTTTTGGATATCCATGTCATACTCCTACAACTTGTTCACCCATTTACATCTTTTGCTTGATACCTCCATCTCGATAAAATTTCTTTTGCCATGGTGTGGGGAACATAAGAAACAACTTTAGAGCTCAAGATGTAGGGTTTGAAAACCTTTGTTGCCTTCACCAATGCAAATGCATGTTTCTCCATGATGGTGTACTTCAACTTAGCTCCTTCAATGCCTTACTTGAAAAGGCAATTGGTCTCTCAACTCCTTCATCATCCTTCGCAACAAAATATATGCAATGGCATTTTCTAAAGAAAAAGAAAATACTTGAAAAGGATTCTTGTAATTTGGAGCTGCCAAAACAAGGGCATGCTTTAGTGCTTCTTTGATCCCATTGAAAGCTTGAATGGAAGCTTCTTCCCATTTGATAACTTGGTCCTTTTTCAGCATAATAGTAATGGGGATGCTCAACTCAACAAAGTTAGACACAAATCTTGATAAAGTTTATTTATCCAAAGAAGGTTTGAACTCCCTTCTTAGTTCTTGGAATTGGAACCTTGCTAATGGCTTCCACTCTCACGGGATCAATCATGACCCCTTCCTTTGATACAATGTGACTAAGAAGCTTCACCTTTTGCACTCCAAAGTGGAACTTCTTTGGATTCAATGATATGTCATACTCTCTACACCTTAACAATGTTGTTCTTTCCAAGCGTTGCAAGTGATCATTTCTTTTTCTAGAAAACGTAGTTACATCATCTTGATAAACAAAAATGAAGTCATTGATATAACTAGAAAATTCTACATCCATTGCTCTTTGGAAAGTTTCTCCAAAGCATTCATTAAGACAAAATGGATCCCGAGATAGACATAAGTTCCCGAGGAGTGGTAAAGGCAGTCTTTATTCTTTCTGACTCCTTCATAACAACTTGATTATAGCCAGAGAAACCATCTAGAGTGGATAACAATTTAGAACCAGTTACCAATTATAGCATATTCTCCATGTTTGACAGAGGGTAATTATATTTCAATGATGATTTATTCGGGTTCTCAAGTCTATGCATAGCCTTATATCACCATTCTTTTTCCGGTGAGCACTAGGTTTGTAACCCAAGATGAGTACCTTATGGGTTGAATGATCCCTCTATCCCTCAACTTCTTCAGTTCTTCTTGCATCTTCAAAGAAAGGATCAGATTGATGGGCCTCTATCTTTTCCTAAAAGGCTTGGCAATAGATTCAAGAGGAATTTCATGTTGCAACAAATCTTCCCGTATGCCTTCAACTTAGAGTAAGACCAAGCTAGGCGAGTCTTGATATTTCTTCAAAGAATTGAACATAAGATTGCTTCTATTCCTTGCTGAGATTGCTTCCTAACCAGATTTTATGTGGTTTTTCCTTTGTGCCCAGGTCATGCTCTTCCACATCTCTTGAAACCAAAATATTCCTTTTAATAATGCAATCATCATTATCAAATTTTGACTCAAGTGCCACCAAACCTATGGGAATCATGTTTGTCTTCAGTTGGACGATGTCTTTTCCAAATAAAGTTTCCTTTCCTTCAGGAACACACAACATTGGTTCCCAATCTATTTTTTGGTCAGAAAACTCACCTTGGTTCTGTAGAAACCATTTCACCTAGGCATCATCATCAAACATTTGCCAATTTTTAACGTTATCGGGGACATATGGCCTTATTACTATTTCAACATCATATTCACAAAATGGAGACATGTACAGTTCCCAAACCTGGATTCTAGCACTCGCTAACTTGTCTCATGCAACAAAATTAAACTTTCTATCATGGTGTACAATATTAAAAGAGTCAAACATTTCAATCAAATCCCATACTAAATGATTTTATTGTTTCATTCTCTAGTTTTTAGTAGCATATAGTTTTCTTATTTTCTTGACAATCATTTTTGAATCCCCTTTGAAAATTATATCCTTTATACCATATTTCCATGTAATTCTCAAGCCTAATAATAATGCTTCATATTCAGCAATGTTATTAGTGCATTCAAAGTTAAGTTTGAAAGAAAAGACAAACTCTTCTTGGCCTAGAGAAATCAAAACAATGCCAGAACCATTTCCAAACTTAGAACAAGCTCCATCGAATAACAAGGTCCAAGGTAAACTCGCTTGCTCAAGAAATTTACACCGATCAATCTTATGCTCTTTTCCATCAGCAAACCCCTGTTATCTCTCGAAAGTGCACCCTATAGAGAGATGGCTACAGATTTTCTAAGCCTGTAAAAATGATCTCTCTCTCGTAGATACAATGGAGACACCTCAGGTCTATGGGTATACCTATTGTGAGGTGAATCTCTCGGGATTAAAAGGTTGGTTCCTTGTTGGTGTATACTAAACTACTTTCTGGGAGTTCTAGGGTAAAAGATGACTATAAAATAATTAAAACTAAGGTGATACACCAAAAATTGTATGAGAACTTTGACTGAGTAAATGCACAACTGATTTGAGAAGGATTCTTGATGCACGAACCAATTAATGTTTTTTACAAAATATCTAAGGGAAAAACACTTGATTGTACTAAGGGAGATTCACAATAGTACTAATAAGTTAACATGCACATTAAAATTAAGCATAAAATACTGAAATTACAGTAGGGTAAGGTGGCTGATCAAGGAATTTTCATTCACAAGATTAGTATAAACATACACAAGACTGCAAAATAACTTGGAAAGGCATAAAATACTTCACACTCAGAGGGCGTAGCGGCGAAATTGCTTCAGCATACTCCTATATCTAAAAAAATCCTCTCGGGAATATCTCCCTTGTGCTTTGCAAAGGCACACAATATATAGCGAAAAAAAGTTCACCCTCTTCCTAAAAATAGCCTAAGGTTGTACTCGTCCATGCATTCTAATTTTATCCTTTATAAAAGGATAAAATAATACAAACTAGTACAAAAGGCATTAATAGCCTTTGATTACATCTCAATCAACTGAAGTTGACTGATCTATTTTTAAGAAAGAGAAGGGTGAAAAATTTGCTAATAATACAATTTGCTCTTGCTAGGCAAGTCTTCTTCCTTTTAGCATGCAAATTTGTATTCTTCTCTATTCTGTCCTATTGTGAAGTATGCAAGAATATAACTCTCTGCATGTGAGAAAATAATTGCAACCCTTAGCAATATTTGTAAAATAATTATTTGTGGGGACCACCCTTCTATGTGCACATGTTCTGATATTTGCTTCTTTTACTGAGTGGTCACATGAGTGACAATGTGTAAATCAATTTGCTTTTCCCTAGAGTGGGGACCACTTTTGCATTATATTTGGCTTTTCCACCTTGTGGACTTAGCAAATTTTGGGTCAACCACCTTGGTTAATAGACATGCCATGCCACCACCTTTTGATAAAAACACACATGCATATAATTTTTCGGTCTTTGCATGGTTGGTAGCACATAAAATAATTTTAAAATCACCTTTTCGGTGATCATTGGTTACAAAGTGGTCGGTTTTTTTATCATTGATATATTGCATGGTATATGGTTTAGACTTTAGAAGTCTTGGAAATGATTTAATTTTTGTGGACACGTGGGTTGTCCCCTTCCCCACGGTGACTCACCCCTCCATGCACTTGTCGGTGAAGACCTAACTCGGTTGAGTTTGCTTGGAATTTGATGATCGTTCTGAACCTTTGATCTTTGTACCTCTGTGCTCGATGTTGTTGATCTTTCAACTTGCGGTTAGGGTTTCTGACACTGGCATTAAATGTGGTCGGTGAAGATTGACCGTGGTTATTTACTTTATTTTTTGGGCATGATCCTTAGCCATTTGATCTTGTCCTTAACGAAGTTGAGCCATCGATTCTTGATCATGGTTGAGTTGGAGTCGACCTACGCTAAAGTGAAGAGTTAAAACTTGAGCTCCTTCAGTTTGATCATTTCATTCAATTTTTTGGCTCGCGGCGAAGCCCTGAAAAAATTTTCTTGGCACCATCATTAAAGCTTTTGAAGCTGAGATCCTCTGTATGAATGGTTTTTACTTTCTTTGCTTCTCTTTGAGCGGGTTTTCTCCCATATGGCCACCATGGTTGTTTATGTTGAAGCTCGGATTTTGATCTATTTACTTTCAGAATCTATGTCATCTTCTTGGAGCGTGATCTCTGGAAAATCTGCGATGCTCTCCTTTACAAACTGGTATATCTATATTTCTTGGCTATTTTTTGTAATCAAGCTAGGCTTTTCTTGCAAGATCTTATCATTTTTACCTGTTATCATGGTTTTTGAGTTTGACATTCTACAAAATGGTCTCTGTAAGTTTGTGAAGCTCTGCAAAGTCATGTGACCACTGATTTTGAGTTTTGTGAGCAAACCCTAGTTAATATCAATGCCACGAGTGTTCATTGGTGAGTTAATTTTGCCTCTGCACATGTACATTCCATTTCATCTTTCTTCCTTAGATATATTTCTAAAACTTTCAAGATGTTTGTGAATTCTATAATTTCTTAATACCCATTCATGGGTTTTTCGACTAGTGGCCTAGATCTGTATGTGTTTCCTGATTCAAAATCTTACACTTGGGTTGTATTCTGAATGTTATTTCAAACTCGTTCATTCTGAGTATAAATTTTGTCATTTCTCTTTTCTACCTAGAACAATGGCCGCCATTGATATCTTGTAGATCTGTATAATAGGTTTTGTGCCTCTCTTAGAGTAGATCTGGGAGATCTATCTAAAGCTATAGTTACCTGTATTTTTCCTTTCATTGTACGCATTTTCGGGACTTTGCATAAGTTTCACTTTGGCTTAAAACTGGGTAATTGTAGATATATGCATATCAGTCTTTGCTCTTTGTTTTGATTCTACTGCTCCAAAATCTTCACCCGTAATAAGACCGCAAACTCACCGAATTGTGCCCGAGAAAGGCCATTACGACTACTTGCTCATTAGATTTCTATATCTCTATCCATTTACTTTCGAGCTCGAATTTGATAGATTTTCCATATATGAGTTTCGATTTTCCTCAAATTACCATTTCTGTAACTACTGAGCTATATTCTATGGCCATGCTTTGAGTATTTTCTGGGGGATGAAGCTAAGTTAATACATTTCAAGCCTTGTGTCTGGATGGTGTATTATCCCGAGTGACCATTATTGTACATCCAGAACTCTTTTATATTTGTAGCTGCAATTATCTTCCATTGAGGCTTAAAGAATGGAAAGGTGGCTTCCCTTTGATGGTTTCTTTTACTTATCTTATTTCCTATACTGTCTGAATCCTTCAAACTTAGAAGCTAATTCTGCCATCATCCTGGGACTGTAATATATAGTTATTTTGAAGAAAATAAAGTTTTATTTTGCTAAAAATATATCTGTATGTTTGATTCTTCTGTAACTCTTTGATATCTGTAGTAGTTTAAGCAATTCTTGATCTGTTTTGATGTCACTATTTGGCACAAGCCTTGATTTAGATACTTTACCCTATTACTTTCATTGCATTTCTTTGATTTTCAGTTTGATATAGATGCTGAAAAAGTTGTAAATGTTGATTTTATAGGGCAAAGCCTGCCAAATTTTTTCAATTATCTCTCTTTCAAAATATTTTCAAACTAGACATGTTCCTTGCTTGCAAGTATCCCCTCTATTCGAGAAGTTGAGCTCATGAAGACCTGTAGCTTAATCTGGTCTTTGCTTGTATAGCTACTATATGATGATCTTTCATGCACATTGTGTCTTCTGTAGCTTACTTCAAACTGTCATCATGAGATAGATTTTGTTCACCTGTAATGGCTTCTGCTTATGTTGTAGATGAGTACAACCTTGCTTGAATGAATGTATTTCATTGATATTGTAGTAATTTTGTGCTCTCATATCTGCTTTATTCTGAAAATTGCAACTTAGAAAAGACTGAAATTTGTGAGATTATCTTGGAATTTCAATTCATTTCAGTTGTTTAAGCTATAAAGAATTCTTTTCTGCAATTATATACTACTTTTCCTTTCATTACAGCTTTGATATGTATGCTGAAAAATCTGAAATGTTGATTTTACATGGCGAAGCCCTGTCAAAATTTTCCAGAATCTTCTCTCTCATCCTGTTTCGGTTGTAGTACTTTTACTTTTAACTCCAGCTTGTGAAATTTTATACTTCCTCTTCTGCTGCAAACTAAAAAAATACTTATATCTTCCATTCTCTCTCCCAAGCTCTAACCTCTTCCATTTGCAGAATGTTTGCTGAACTTTGAGTTGCACTCTTCCTTCTTCTTAGCATGTACTTATGACTTGTCAAATTTTCATGGCTGCAACCTGTACCTGCACACTTAAGAAAATAGTTAGAAAAATAATTAGGCTTTTGGCCTCTCTTATGTCCATGTTTTCTTCTTTATTTCTTTCTTCTTTTCTTCTTTCTGAGTGAAAAAACATGCATGTAGTTTTTCCTTCAAGTAGAATACATCTCCTGCTTAGGATAAGATTCATATGCATGAAGTAGGATAGTGTAGGAATATGGTTTGATCCCTGAGCTCATGACTGATGGTTGATTTGTTTTTCTTTTCAGGTACCATGACTTGAGGATGAAGGGGCTGGCATGGAGATGCTCTGCACAAAGAAGAATATACAAGGCAATGATGGGTTCACCCTCATACTCCTCTGCTTTCTCCTTCATGCATGTGTATCTTTCTTTTCAGTAGTTGTACTTTACTTTTCTAGTTACATCCCATGGCTTGTATGGGAAACATTTGACTCTCCTTGTGAATAAAGCATTGAATTCTGTAAATGAGTTGTATATCTCTTTCTGCATTTCTGCTTTCTGTATGGATTGTATAATGAACTAAACAACTCAGTAACATAATTGAATGTCTTAATCATGAAGGAAAATTTTAAAGAACCTGTAACATTTAGTAATGAACTCTGATTTCTATATCTGTACTTATGTTTGTTGCTTCAAAACCAAACACTTCACCTATTCTACAATTCGGTGTCTTCATCAAGACAACACAGCTGTCCTTCGGGCTTTTGTGTTCTTTTGCTGAAGGCATCATGAAATTACAGACTATGTGATCTGTTACGTTTTGTAACAGTACACATAACTACAAATTTCATGTAATCTTTATCAGCAGTAATGATATAGTTTTGATATAATTTCCCCTAGCTTAGGTATACTTCACCAATGCTATCCATCGTAACAAAGTTTTGAGTTGCCCATTTTTGCACAAGTGCAGAAATTGTCAACAACCCCACAAAGTTATCGGCATCTACATCAGCATACAACACTTCATAAGAAGCATTATTGGGATCTTCAATTTTGTGTAACATCTTTTTCTCTCCATATAGCTTTACAAGGCTACATTCAATTTTAATGGTGGGAAAAGACATATCCACTGAACACTTCCACCAACACCTGCAACCCACTTTCTTGATAACAAAGACATGCCCCATTTGGCAAGGCAATCAACAATGACAACATCAAGTTTCAAGTTCTTACCCAGATAAGTTGCAAGTTGTACCACCAAACCTTTTACACATCCTACAACATGCACTTCTCTAGCATCCATTGTTGTACACTTTCCCTAAGATATTGTCACTTTAATGTTCAATTCATTCATGACTTCTAGAGGCATAACATTGCATTGTGCTCCGGAATCAAACATACAATTGTGCAGTAGTCTGTCCTTAATAATTAGTTTTGTAAAAAATGGATCAACATTTAACTAAGACTCAACTAAAGATGTTCCCAAGTAAAATTCAGGTGGTTCACCTATCTCCTCTAATGTTGGTGGTTTTTCTAGGTCTGCAATGGTTAAAGGAGGAGTGTTTACATTATTTATATTACTATCTTGGGAACTCTTATCTTCCTCCAATCCCAAATACTCAAAATCCCTCTTCTTATGCTCAGGAATCCTTAGCGAGTTCCACAATTGGGACATAAATCTTGATTTGACTCAATACTTGGGCAATATCATAGGGAATGTATTTGGGCAAAGTAGCGTTTGGAGAAAGATTGACAAAATCATTAGATGGCACAATATTTTTCACATTTTGGGCATGAGTGGGAACACTAGTTCTACTTAAGACATCAAGGCCTTTTCCGAGATGCATATTTCTTTGGAGCCTCTTTTGGGACATTGGTGAGAACCGGGTATTTGGTTTGGCTTGAGGCCTTGTCCCTTTAATAGCTTTACTTCTTATGTTATAATCTTTTATTGGGCCACAACAACATTCATTAGTAGTTGTCTATCCTCTTCGATGGGATCCTCCATCGTTCTTCTTAATCATTAGAGATCTTAGGTACTCAAAATCATTATTAGGAAGTTCAAATGCTTGTACCATATCTATTTCTAAAGCATGAGAAGGAGGAAGAAGAGGTACCCGATGAATGGAGTCCCAAAACTTGCAGCAGTTCTTGCAATTATTACCTCGATTGAAGTTGCTCCTTCTTGCTATGAGATTGTAGAGCGGTCCACCATGCATGCATCATCATCAGTGTTATCATCATCATCGAGTTTCTTCAACTTGCTGATCTATGTCACATGGCGAGTAGTGTAAGAAGCATTTGTCACACAAATCCATTTGATTTGTCTCTTCAAAAACAAAAACTCTGGCATTTAGAGGATTAGGCACTACTCTATTTTCCCTAGCTTGGGGTTGTCTAGCTCCCATGGGTCCTTTACCTCTGTCATCAGACCTTTGATCATTTCTAGGATGATTTGCAAGTCTGTCTTGTCCTTGTTGCCTATGCTGACCTTGAGAACCTTGTCCAATTCCTTTCTCTACCCTGGCCAACTTGTAAGAGATTTCTTTGACAGCCCCACCAAAGTCCTTACAACTTCCTCAAGATCCATAACCTTACTTGATTGAGGCTTCTCAGGGTTGATCAGTTTAACACCCTCCCTCTTAGGAGGTTTTCCAACTACTTTAATGTTGTTCTCAATTTGTAGAGCCATGGTAAAGGCCTACCTCAAAGTCCTAGGGTTCTTATCCCTCAAATAGTAAGCAAATTTCTTATCAAATGCATCTGAATACTTTATCAGACATGATTCATCACATGGCCTCAAATTAATAGGCAGTCTTCTCAATGTTTTGTTAAATCTAGTATTGAAATCATGCACTGATTCATTAGGATTATTTTTATATTTTCAAACTCTAATAAAAGAAACCTAGGGTCTGTTTTATCACCATATTGCATTCTAAAATCATTCTTCATCTCTGTTCAAGAGTCAATGGAATTATCTTGGCAGAGACTTATACCGGTCCCTTGCATCTTCTTCTAGAGTATGGATAAATAATTTAATGTATACATCCTCAAACTCTATTTTGAAGTCCTCCATCATATTGATAAAGAGATTCAAATGCTGATCACCAGTGATTGCATTATTTCCTTGAAACTTAGGCAATCTATTTCTTACATCTTGTGGCACAACATTTGGGAGCCAGCCATACCTCTAAAAGCGCGGGACCAAAAGTATCAACAAAAATGGAGGTTTGGGTGGAGGTTGAGCCATATTATTATGAAGAGGTGATCTTACGGAGAAACTTGAGAATGATGAGGAGTGAGGGGTGCGTGTGGTATAAGGATACAATTTTCATAATGATTTCCTCTAAAGGCTTTGTTTCTTAAAAACTCTATTAGATTTGGAAAATACCGTGGCAGATTGAGAGGAAAATGTTTCAAATAAAAAAGAATGACCCTCTCCAGATGGAGAATTCAATTCAACAAAGAGACTACTCTGATTCAGAAGCACTTGAGGAAGTACTGCAATCTTCAATCACATGCTGATCATTTTCACCAATGGAGATCTCCTTTCTTGATGTTTGATCTCGAATAACCTTTAAAATTATTCCTCCTTCTAAATTAGACTTTCCCAACTCTTGAAACAACCTTCTACTAGGGTCCTGGCGAAGAAAAATATTCTTCTTTCCGGCTTTCGAGATATTAATTACAAATCTTACTTGATATATGTTAAGACCTGGTATTTATAAAGAATTTAAACATCGTGGAGTTTACATTAGTGCCATTTTTGAGCTTGAAATATGTTGCCCTAAATTTTCAAATTTGTATCTACTCAAAAAAATGTTTTATCCTTTGATTTGATGGTCTGTAATTCTTCCCCTCTAGTTGAAATGCTTAAAAATTCTCACAAGCTTGTTGTTTCATGCTAATTTGGAAGAATAATCCAAGTTTTCCCTTTTATGTGCCCTAGTTTTTCCAATTTTGCAGGCTATGTCATTTTTCCCTTTGCCAAGTCGTGGAAAAATTGAAATTGATCAAATCATACTTGTTTGTAATTAAAAATCCTATCCCAAGGTCGAAAAATGTTCAGAAATCATGCTTCATTGATTCAGAATCGAAAAATCTACCATCCTTGGTGAAAAAATTGAATTCTAGGGCATCCTTTGAATTTTTGTGTTTTGATGGTCATACGGGCATCATTTGCCCGTCAAATTCATCCTCATAAGGTATTTACCTACGTGGCATGTTATGGTTGGCGGGGGATGGTGGGTGGTCGGATTCCCTTGGAATTTTTAGACTTTACTTTGTGAAAATTTTAAAAGTCAAAAATTGGCCCGAAACCCTGCAGCCAATCGAGAGTGGACACGTGTCCATAAAAGTCAAAGGCGGAGGAGCGGGCCGAGGGGGCTTGGATTTTTTTAGCTCTAATTCTCTAAAGTTTCAAAATAAGTTTCATCCCTACTCCAATCAGAGGAGGACACGTGGCAGCACGGCAGGCGCAGAGCGGGTCGGCGGGCGATGGAGGTAAAAGGGAATTTTTTCCCTTTTTCACAAAAGAGTTCAGAATGAAAATTTTTAGTGTGCCCCCATGAATGAATCATAGGTGGACACATGTCCATGAAGGGTCAGAGGGAAGTGCAAGCTACAAAGGGAAATGGGGATTTTTTCCCTTTTTACAAAAAGGCTTAAAATCAAAATTTGAAGCACTGGCCCGCTAGCGAATCATCAAGTGACACATGGCAGAGGATAGAGCGGGTTAGCGGGCCAGCAGAGGCAGGAGATAATTTCTTCCCTTTTACAAAAAGGATTAAAATTAAAATTTGGAGTGCTGGCCCGCGACGAATCACAAGGAGACACGTGGTGAGGGAGAAATCGGAGGTGCGGGCCCGTGGGGCAAAAAGTGAAAATTTTCCAATTTTCCAAAAAGGTCAAAATGCATAGAATTGAAGTGCGATCCCAATGGGACCCACCATGTGCCATGTGTCAGCTCCAAATTTCAAGGGCGGAGGGGCAGAGAAAAAAGTCAAAATTTTCCATTTTTCCAAAAATGTGGAAAAGTCAAAAATGATCCCAATTTCGGTTCCAATCATTTTTTACCACGTGTCCAGCCTTATCCAAAAAATTAAAAAGGTAACTCAAGCTTATTTCTAAGTCTGCATCTTCCACATGGAGGGCTAGGATTAAAAGATGGATAAGATCGACGGTTGTTGTGCATCCATTTGTTTTGACTGCCATGGGAGCTCCAGGAAGCTTGGAATCACAATTTTTGCATCAAAATTCATCAAATTTATAGTGATTTTGTGTCGTCTTGGCCTTCCAGGATCATTGGCATCACTTTCATGGATTAATTATTTTATTTGAGATGTTTTTGAAGTAATTTTTTTACCTCAGCCCGAGCAAACACGTGGAATGTCAAAATCAAAAGTTGCAGAGGTAATTTGAAAAGGTAAAAATATTAAAATGATGAGTAAGAGGTGTTTTCATGCCTTAATGATGAAAAACATGCCTCGGGATGGATAATGATCTAGGTATTTGTAATGATTTGATCTTTTTGGGCACACTGGTAACCTTGCGAATGTTTTTTTGTTTGATGTCATTTTCATTGAATCATGAGAATTGTTGTAACAAACTTGATCCCATGGCATATTATTTTCTTGGGAAAGAAGGCTCCAATGTGGCATGAGGTATATAATGCATTTTGGAGAAATTGTAAAGTGGTTGGGAGTTGAAAATCATGAGCAAATTCTGAGAGAAAGCTCATTTTTTTGAAAAACCCACCAAAGAACCAGAATAATTTCTTCTGTGTTGGATCTTCATGTATGTGAGTTGGTTACAAGTGTATAGCCATCACACAGCTCTGAGATTGTTCATGAAACTCTCCCTTGCTTTGATGAATCTATGAGATTTTGAGTTAATCTGTGTTTTCGGGCAATATGATGTCTCGTTATCATTTTTAAATACCTATAAATAGTTTCCATTGTTCTTGTTGCAATCTTGCATTGAAAGTCTTTAGAAATCACACAAAATCTCCATTTCTTGTTGATATTTTAGTGGCATTTGCAATCTCATGTTCAGAAGAGCCTTCATCTGATAAAGAGATAAACAAATTTAAAATCACTTTACCTTCGTTGACTGTAGAGATTACTTGTAAGCCTTTGGGGGCACTTTAGGTGTGGTTTGATCATGGATTTTTGTGTTTAATTGAGTTCTTTACTTCAAGATTTTGTGGTGAATTCTCAAAGATTGTGTGAAGAGTGCAACTTGGGCTTCCATTTATGCCTCTTCTAGTTAAAATAATATCCTGATTATTTGAAGCATTTTATCTGATAGTTGTTCAAGTATTGTAGAGGTTGTCAAAGATTTGATATATCCCAATTTGTCTCATCAATACCCCACCAAAAATTCATTTAAACAAACTAATCCTACCCATACTACCCCTGCATTGCATTGTGTGTCAAAAAAGGATCTAACCCATCTAAAAAAATGCACAAGGCAAATCAGGATTATACAATGTCTTCAGTAACCCTTGCCTTACATTGAAAATATCTCCATGATCTGGGAGTGACAACTTGTGAAAGTCATATTTGGAGTGTTGATCATATTTTCCCAAGGCATTTTCATACTATTTGCATAAATTGAGGGATATCTTCATCTCCTTCACCATTTGGGGGTTACAATGTAGGTTCTCTTACCTTGGTTGAAAGGCACAACCTAAAATAGTGAGGGTTAGATCAAAATCCTTTCAAGGTGATATCCATCTATCCACAAATCTAAGTGCCAATTAGATCACATCCCCGGCTACAAAATGAAACACATCATGATCTATCTAACTTCAAGCTTCATGTCATAACTCGATCATGCTTAGACTGAAAAGGAGAACAAATTTGGGTAACAACAGTTTCCACTAAGGATTTTCACCTTAGTTTGTGAAAATGCACTATGAAAGACCTATCAAATTTCTGTCAATACTAGATTCATGCAAATATAACAAGATTTGCTCTTCTTTTACCCAAATTTATCAATGATGATACAAATATTTAGTGCAATAACTGTATACGCTGAAAATATTGCACTCAGAACTCACAAATTTGAATAATTCTTACAGATCTAAAAAGATAACGATGTTTCAACAATGTATTTGCACTTTAAAATCTATAAAAAGCCTTACAAGGGTCTGTACATTTACATCTTTGTTCAAATACTTTAAAGAGTCCTCGGCAATGGCGCCACTAGTGTTGGTATCTAAATTTGTTCTCCTTTCAAGCCGAGCAACAACACAGATTGGACATGGAGCTTAGAGATAGATAGATCATAGTGTGTGTCATTTTGTAGCCGGGGATGAGATCTAACTGGCCCTTTATCACTCATATTTTTGGAGAGATGGATAGCACCTTCAAGAGGATTTGACTGTCCTCACTACTTTAGGTCATGCCTTTCAACCAGGGTGAGAGGACCCTTAGTGTAACCTATGTTTGATGAAGGAGATGGAGATATCCTTATTTTGCACAAATGTTTTGAAGAAAACCTTGGGAAAATACGTTCAATACTCCATAATTTAACTCTTAAGAGTTTTCAATTCTAAAATATGGAGATACTTTCAACACAAGGCTAAGGTTACTAAAGACATTAAGAAATCCTGACTATTTTGCATATTTTAGTAAGTAGATTTTGTTTCTTTGTTGATATATAGGGAAAACATGGGTAGTTCAGGATGGATCAATGGTTTTTAAATGATTTTGGTGGGAGATGAAGCAGGATAAAGTTGATTATACCAAATCTTTGAGGTAATTCACAACAATGGACAACTTAACAACAGAAAAGCTTCAAAATAGTTAGGACGTTCCTTCAACTAGAAGGTGTGCTTCAATGGAGGCCCAGATAAGCACATTTTCACACAATATTTGAGACTCTAACACAAAGATCGAGTTAAAAGACTAAATTAAACACCAAAATCTCTAATAAATCATGCCTAAGGTACACCCAAAGACTTATAGACAATATTTATCAACAAATGATAGTGGAGTGATTTTAAGTTTGTTTATCTCATCACGGGATGAAGGATCTTCTGAAATGAAATTGTAAATGCCATTAAATTTGTCAAAGGGACAAGATCCTGTGTGATTTCACAAATATTTCAATGTAAGATTGTAACAGGAATGATTAAAACTACTTGCAGACATTCTGAAATAAAGAAGACACTAATTGCTCCAAAATTGACACAAATTAATTTCAAAATTGCTTAGATTCATCAGCAAGGGAAAGCTTCAGAGAAATCTCAATGCTCTTTAATGGCTATACATCGCAACCAACTTGACATTATAGAAAATCTAACAGAGAAAGAATTAACAGTTATCTCATATTGGTCTCTCGGAAGACAACTTTCTCAAATTTTCTCTCTTAAGAATTCAACCCTCGTCCCTTTCCAAGAGTCTTCTTATTGCATTTATACATTTTTCTCACTCAAATTTCCCCAAAAGAGAAGAATAGTTGAGGGACCTTTTCTCGTTATCAATTTGTTTTAGAAAGTGATGTTTAACAAATTCATATCTATAAGCTACCCTGGTGGACCAATTGGGAGTGATCATGTTTCTTGGGCCCTCAACTAATGACTAGGAGGTCATGCCACAACTTTTTTGGAAATCCTTCTAGTCATTCTGATTTTGTCATGCGAGTAATCCCATTTTTAATCATTTTCTAGAGGCTCTGCACAACTAGATCTCACGGAGTAATCTTTCTCACTCTCGAGGAAACACCTTTTTCATCTTTTTCACCTACTAGCTTCATCATTTTATCCTTTTCCCTTTCTTTCCTCTCTGCAATTCTACCCCGCATCCATCTTCTCTAGTAGTTCTCATTTTTTTCAAGTGCCCAAGCAACTCCAACTTAAAAATATTTATATTAACAATTCTTTGACTCACAAATTAAGTTCGAATCCATTTAATGGCACTTTACTGAGATAGGAATGACAAGGAATTTTATCAAAGAACGATGAAAAATAGTGCGTGTTCACATGTCCAGAGAGTCTTGGAGAAAAATCATGGAAAAGTAGACGCACCTTGATACACAGCCGTTGATTCGCCTATTTTCTACTTTATATCATAGTCATCCACATGTTTCCTTAGCACAAGTGTAAATGAGAAGTACAGGGGTAAGTTTCAAACAAGTGCGGGCCTTCCACATGCCCTAGGCCCAAGAAAAATACCTTTCGGCCTTTGAAAAGTCTTAGTGTAATACTGAGCTAGCGAAGCCTCCCCGTGTCTCAATGGCATATTTTGAGATGGTCCCAAAAGTGGAGACCCCCAAAAAGTGTGGGCTCACCACGTGTCTCATTCTGGGCAAATTTTTTTAAAAATTTGAAGGTTCAACCGGAAGGCGCCATGTGTCTAGGATCTGGGACGATTTTCCCTTGCCGTTGAAAATTCCAAGCAAAGGGAAGAGTGAGCGAAGCCTCCAAGTGTCTGTTGGCACTTCTTTAAAATACACTTAGGGGCGGTCCCCTAAACATGCGTGATCCCTCCACATGTCGCAAACCTTTCACAATTACTTTGAAAAGTTTAAGTATAGAGCAGAGCGGCGGAAGCCTCCACATGTCTCTCTGCGCAATTATTAAGGTGGGACCCTAAGGCGAGATCCTCAAATGAACGTCATCCCTCCATGTGGATAAGCTTTGACTCAAGCGATCCTTAGATTTTTCAATGTGCCCTACCAAGCTGCATCCAACTAGAAAGGGCCACATTTCCATTGATGCTAAGAAGTAAATTTGACCAGGAAAAATACACCCGTCAAACCGTAAATTGCAGGAAAATCACCATTTGAGCCAGAAATGAATATTTATTCAAGGATAGAGAATTTGGAAATGTTATAAGGCCCAAATACAATCCACCAAGCTACATCCAATCACATTTTCAAAAACATTTGGGACAAAAAGACAGGACAACAAAACGTTCTTGTGTGGAAAACGGAAGAAAAGGAAAAACTCGATTTTTATGCCCAATTCTGAGACTCATTCACATGGAAAGAGGAACAAAAACAAATTCTGGACTTTTAAGTGATCCTCAACCAAGGAAGGGACTGATCATGGCAACCAAATGGAGGAATAAGTTTTTATGCATCAATATGAAGAGATAGAGAAAACGAAAGAGCCTGCAAACTAGAGAAATTCAAGGAAAAATGGGGCGAGATAAATTTGAGCACCAATAGTACCGAGGTGCTTTGGTGCCCTAGTCCCGGTCGGGGTACCCTTATCCTTTTCCCACTTTCCTGTCACTTTTTGGTCACTTTCTAGTTATTTGAATAGTTTATCTTTCCTATGGTCGGCCTTTACGGGGTTAATTATGAAATTAGAATTAGAGAGCCATATAAATATAAAGTTATCGACCATAATGAGGGACCAAGCACTAGTCACTACTATCATCAACCTAGACTTGCATTCATCAAAGGCTCAATTTGCATCCATCTAGCTCCATCACAAGGTAGAAGGTTGGTTCATCTACATCACAAAAGCATAGCGAGGAATTTTATTCTATTATATCCACCATTCTATTACATTTGCTACACATAATTATTGCTCGCTACTTTCATAAAGAGCAACTAACACAAGAGCACCTAGGGCATGATTGCACACACCAAAGCACATAGAACTACATCAGTGCGAGATGTAGTGCAATGCTTAGTTAGTAAATCCACCATTATGGCAACTAAGGACAGTCCAGACCCCTTCATATGGTTTTTTATTTTTAGGGTTTGATGCTTGTTTTGGGGTTTTGTATGTCTCCTCTTGATCATTGACTACTGTTGACATACATCCGAGTATAAAAAAGTTAGTGTGATAGACAACGAGGGATTTAAATAATATAAGCGACCCTACAAGTTTGGTTTTTGGACCTCTGTACAAACCAGGGGAGCCAGAATATATGCTAGGGCTCCCAAAGGTGCCTTGATCTTCTCCCAAACACCCTAGTTCAACAAAATAGTTCGAGATCCGGCATTTTCAAGACCTCTGCATGTTTGTTCCTACTTCAAAATATTCAGTCTATTTTGCGACATAGTTCAAATCAGCCTACAAATCAAATAAGCTCCTTCCAACCCCTCTTTGCATATTAGGGTTTCTAATTTCATTAGCCTAGTTTCTTGGGTCAGTTTTTATATTTATTTAGTTGTTATTTATATCATTTTAGTATTGTTATTTACCAATGTTCCTAGTTAGATTAGCTACCATTTTACGACATTTTAAGTTAATAATTTTGTTGAGCCCCACATAATTTTTGTTTCGGATCCTCATCTTTCTTTTATCATGGGTTATAAATCTCCTCAAGTTCCGATGTTTTATTTTCTTAAAATTTATCTCGATTGTCTAGTTGTTTTACAAAGAGAACTAGACTCTATATGTCATCCTAAAGATATGCCAACAAAAAAATAAGTCCTATATTCCACTATCTATCGACGAACTTAGTCCTTGTGATCCTCCATCTAATCAACCCCCAAGATTTACATTCTTTGTTTCAAAACAATTTTATGAATATGGAATCCATGATCACATCTCTCAAATCTGATATTGAATAGCTTAAGGATACTTCTCAAGCACATGTTTGTTCTACCTCTGCATCTCATCTTCAATCTATGTCTACTACATGTCATATAGTTGAACCTCAAGTCATTCCATTTCCTAAGCCTCTCATATTTGAGTGTAATACTAAGAAACATGACATTCTTACTAAGCTCCTCAGTCATCAATTGATCACTCTACCACCTACTCATTACTATCCTCCTTATCGGTTAGAAAAATATGAAGGTCGTCCATATTGCAATTATCATCGAATAAATGGACATAATGAAAACGATTTCCACACTTTACAATGAAGAGTCAAACATCTTGAGCGTCAAGGATTTATTTCGTTCATTGTGCAACATTCTATTGCATCCCCATCTACAAATGCTACATCCACATGGGCTCCTAAATTTGTTCCTTCTTTGGTTAGCCAAGAGCCGCCTAAGCAACCACCTATGACATTAGCATGTCAGGCGTTATCAACCACCTCTAAAAATTACTTCACCACTTCCTCCTACTTAGTCATCTAAAACATTATCAAATAAAAACAAGGCATCACTTGTCAAGGTTTTCTCTTAATCACGTTGAAAAGAATGCGAGTAGATTTCTGAGAGATAGATCAAATAATAAAAACACAATACTAAATATATTTTCCATAATCTTCCTACAAACTTCATTACATACACTCCCATATAAATAGGAAATAGGTATCTTATAATTTAGGAGGTAGCTATAACAACTCACCAATCTACGTGAGTTGTTTATAACTCTCTAACAACATATTATTTGTTATTGTTTTTTTATAACAACTAATAACAAATCACTAACTTATCTTGTTATCCATATTTCATCCCGGGCCAAATATTGGATCAACCATGACCCGTAAAGAAATAACACGAGAAAAAATCATTCGAGATCTATAAATTGGTCCTAGAGGGACTCAACATTTGGAGTGGCGGGGGCCGAGAAAGAGTAAGGGACTTTGTGCAAAAGAAATGACTCTGTCGAGTCGTTTCCATGTCTTAAATCCATTTTCCAAGTTGCAGAAGGACCCGACGATGGAATAGCAGGGTTAGAAAAGAGGGGTAGTGCCACAGAGGAACCAGGAATAAGAGGGGGAAAAATGGTGAAGATGCAAAGTCTTCAGACTTGAAACTATTCAAAAAAGAGCCCAGAAAATGACTAATTATGGAGGAGGCAATGGAGAGAACCACGTGTCTACGCGGTGCTTCTCCAAAGTTAAATCCAGAAAAGGAAACTCAAACTTGCGCCAACCCTCCCTGTAGAAAATTGTCAAATAGGGTCAAAAGATCAAGGCGGGCCTCAAAATTAGCTAAGTATAGAAGTATAAGTGGAGAATGCCAAGGGTCGGTGCGATGCATCTCCAAAAGTTAGACCAAAGGCAGAGACCTAAATGAGCGTGAGCTTGCCATGTAGCCCAAAGTCCTAAAAATTAAGAAGGACCATTGAAAATTCCATGGACCAGTGGAAGCCGACAAGTGTCAACTCTATGCTCCTCCAAAGGCAAAATTTGAGTTGAGATTTCAAGTGAACGCGGTGCCTCCACGTGTCTTGTCTCAAAATGGGATAGGGTCAGTTGAATAGTTAATACATGGGGCAAGCCAGTGGAGGCTATCAAGTGCCTAAATGACGCTGATTCAAGGATTGAAGAGAGAGAAGGTTTCCAAATGAGTGCCAAGCGCCACGTGTCCAAGGTCAAGAGATATGACCCCGCCAAGCAAAATACTTAGCCAAAAGTCATAAAATAGGCCGTAACTTTTCCCAAGGGAAAAATTTATCGTTTGGGCCCGAGTCAAGGAAAGCGGGCCGTCGGGGAAAAGTTGATTTTTTTCCCTTCATCATCCCAAAAGGATAAAATTTGCAAAATGCACCGCAACTCCGCCCCAAGGAAAAAGTTAGCATTTGAGCTCAAGTCAAGCCAAGGCAGAGAGTTGGAGGAAAAGGTGAAAATTCACCTTTTGTCAAAAAGGCACAAAGATAAAGATGGAAGCACATCCCCCCAGCCAACCAAAGGGTGCCACATATCCAAGCGGATCTTCGGGGCCATGGGGGTTTTCTGAGTTTTGCATTTTTTGCAAAAAAAGGGAAAAGGATAAATTATAGACCTGCGAACCTAATTTTTTTCTAATCTGGCTACCACATGTCCCATATCAAAAGGGGACCCATTTTTCAAACTATTTTTCCGCCCATTTGTACGGACTTGATACAAAATTTGAAGGGGCATATCTTTCAACTCAAGGCTCAAAATATTACAAATATGACACCATTGGAAGTGTCTCAACATCTTCTACACCATGGAAAGATAAAAATTCATTTTTCTTAGGCCTTGGTAGGTGAAAAATGGAGAAAATGTCTTCAAGGGCCATCAATGCAGGATCCATCTATCTCAACAACCAAATCGGATTCGATATGTTTCTTTGTTTCCTCTCCCTTTGAGGTGCCAAACCAGTGGTTGATGTAGTCAAGATGGATTTGGGGGCATATTTTGTAAGAGGCATTAACGGCAGTGGTTGAGTTTTGACCTGCTTGCCCACTTCTCTCTCTCTTTCTTTATTCTCTCTAATTGAATCTATAAATATAGGGGCAGGATTCATTGTAAAAGGTTGGACATTATTCATTTTGAAGGCTCCTTTTTCCTTCTAGCAAAGGGATTTGTGGAGTTCAGATCTTCCATTAAAATCACAGTGTGTTTCTTGCCTCCTGGTTGTTTTGTAATGCATTGTACTAATCAGTAGAGCAATAAAACACGTATGTGATCGATTCTAGATCCTTTCTATCTATTTTTCTTGCATCTGGTCTTTCATTATCTATCGGTTATCGTGTTTCGATTATTGCATGCATTTTGTTGGTTTGTGTATATCAAAGCAAAACTAGTGTCCATCATTATTGTGGTGCATCACCTTATAGTTTAGTTATTTCTTATTTCTTATATCTCTTTTATCCATGTCTCCTTGGAAAAGTTTATATTAGGTGTAAAAAGATCCTCTCTGCAAGTCCTCACATATGCACCCAAACAAAGGAATAGGAACCAACCTTACATCTGGAGAGCTTTCCCATTTTGCAAGGTCCCACACCTTGGGGAAAGTTCAATGTTATGCAATCACACCAAATGACCCTGCCTTAGAAAAGCATATCTGTAGAATTCATTTGGGGGTGCTTTGTGATTTCTCACTAACATTTTGGCATGCCAGTGGGACCAAAGAGAAGTCTCCATCTTATACTAGTACGTTGATGTTCACTTGTTGTGATTCTAACTTTTAAGAAGTTCTAAAATTGTACATCTGGTGACTCCAAAAGAGATAAATCCATTGGTTTCAGCAGTCTAAGCAAGTTCATGAGAAGAATACAAACACGGTCAAGAACCAGAGAAGAGGGATTATTTGTCTATCTAGACTTATCCCTAGATAGAGGGAGGGAAGGAAGAAGAACCCAGAGGTCTCTATCTCCACCAAATAGGGCCTTATCAACACCTCCTCTTGGTAGATTATTCTCTCAATCAAGAGGGGTGCTTAGGAGCGATTAGGATGGCTCAGCCAAATCCTTATGTCAACTTCACCGGTAGCAGCCCACTCGCTATGAATGCTTAAAATCCGGTCCCGATAGTAGCATTAAAGAGCATCCCATATTTCACTAGGGAAATCCAAACTTATCCTGGTGATCATGTCCAAGATATTACACATGTCTGTACAATCCACAAAATCCATGATATGGACATTGCAGTCAAGTTGCTCGCCTCTTCACTCAAAGGTAAAGCTTCATAATGGTTCAGGAGCCTTGAAGTAGGATCTATTTAAAATTGGAACCAGTTGTGCACAACTCTTCACAACTAGTTTGGAGAGAAAGGTGATAACTTATCTTTGTTGGAGAAACTAACAACAATCAAGAGAACCCCGAATGAGTAGTTGATAGACTTCAACCTCAAATTTCAGCGAACCTAGGACAGGATTCCAATAGCAGTAAAGCCCACTAATGAAGGTGCCTTCTTATACTTTCTTAGGGATTTAAATTCTGATATTTCTTTGATGATTCATCAATGGGGGCACGACCTTACCGTAACCTATAGTCTTTACATACGGGTTGAGAACCATTTGATTCAGGCTGGAAAAATTGCCCCTAGGCCATCCATGCCTCTATACCCTAAGTTAGGAAGCCCAGATACCAGCCAAATGCCCACATTAGCCCCTGTACCCACCCCTAGGAGTCAAATCTCAGTTGAAGCCTCCACTTCATCATCTAACACCTCTAAAGAACTCCAAGAAGTCATGAAATAGCTTCAGAACCTAGGGAATGAGTTAGTGACCATCAAAAGGCAATAAGCTCATAATTCTAGGTCGTACCATCCTCGAGCTCAGTGTCGAGGCCAGACCCCAAGTACTAGCAAAATAGACCACTATCTTAGACTATAAATCAAAGCCTGAACCAAGGACAACCCCAAGCTGCTAGACCTTTCAGGTCATATGATCCAAACAACGCCTCAAGATCAAGGGCATCGGTTGAAAGTGAGAAAATAACCAATCAATGTGCTTTAATGGTGCTCTAAATCAGTCCTTGATGCTGCAAACCAGTATAGTGACAAAATAACCTAGCCATGAAGGAGATCATAAATAGGAGCTCAACAAGAGGGACCCGAGGTAAGACTATGCTTGTCAATTGGCAAGCTGAGGACTTATGTGGGATGAATCAGTTCCCTTCTCAAAGTGTAGCTGCAATTACATGGTCCAAAAAGAGAAATATTGGAGAAGGCCAACCACTAAATTCAGGTGACCCTCAACCTTCCATCACTCCACAAGGTTTGGTGCTCCAAATATAACTCCCAACATGAAGAACCAATCCAAGCCACCTTCCAAATCCACTCAAGCACTGATTGTGACAACCCATGTATAAGAAAAAAATGTACCTAGGAAGGGGCAGCAAAAAGATAGCTCATTCAATATCATTGAGAAAATGAAGAGGACAAGTGTGAACATTTCACTATGGGAGTCACTAGCCATTCCAGGGACAAAGAGATCTGTTGTAGACTACCATGCAAAAATTTTCAAGCTCAAACCGAACCCCTAGTCAAGCAAGAGAAAGTGCTTACCAATGTGGCTCAACCTGGGAGAAACCATGGAGAACAACAAGGTAAGAACCGAGGCCTCCTCCATTCTATGTTTCATTGATTATTGGAGACAAATTGGTGCACAATTATATGATTCATTCAGGGTAAGTAGTTATGTAGTGCCCAAGCAAATAAGCGATCAACTAGGCCTCCAATATGAATTCATCTCTAGAGGGGTAGTGCAAATAGATGGGACGAAGAGGAAAACTATTGGAATCATCAAGGATCGAACCTCACTTTTCATGCCTACCCCAATGTGACTATTTTGTAGAACGTATCCATCATAGATTTTCCACCACATTTTACTTTGTGTTTTTCGGGGATGTCACTACTAAAATTTGAGGCTATTTGTCTCTTGTTTGGTCACATATGATCTTTAGAACAAGGCATGGGGAAAAAGCCACAATCATATCTCAACCCATTCTTGATTACCATATTGAATCTTATGTGCCTAGCCCAATCAATGCCAACTGCTTAGCTTTTGATCAAGTAGACCTCCTAAGCACTTGTGAAGCAGATACCAAGGTGGGATATATCCCGAGACTTGACTCTCGATGAGTGGGCCAAAAAAAGACATGCTTTTGACCCTTATAAGGAGATGGAATAATCGAGCTAGGAGTCTATTGTCTACATGAAGAGAATCATCCCCTTCCTGATCTAATTAAGCCAAAATGTAAACATCATAATGAGGTATGACAATTATTCTTTGATGGCTTAAGGAGTAGACAAGGATCGTAGGAGGAGCCATGATTGTGCCCCCAAAGGTATGAAATATTATTCAGCCTTCATATTTTAGTTTGCCTTCTCAAATAACACTATGAATATGAGGCTTTAGTCCATGGCCTTCATTGGGTGAGAAAGCTAGGAATCAAGAACTTGCAAGTATTTGGTGACAATGAACTCGGTCGCCAATCAAGTCGAGGAGTTAATGTGGTCAAGAATGACTTGCTCAAGAACTACAAGAGAAGGATATGGGATCTCATGGAGGATTTCAAGGCCTTCAACATTGTGTCCATACCCAGGAAGGAGAACGAAGCTATTGATAGGCTTGCAGTAGTTAGAGCAACGTTTGATGTGGTCAACAACATCAAAAGAGACCAAGAATAGTCACATATCCATATAGTTGTGAGGCTAGTGGTACCAAACAACAACACATGTTGGTAGGTGTTTGAGAATGATCAACAGATCATTAATTTTTTGCAAGAAGAAGTTGAATTCTTAGCTAGAAATCAAAGCAGATTATAGTAGCAATATGGGAATCAAATAGTACAACTACATATAAACAAGATTCCCAAAGGCTTAGTGACATTGGAGTCTATCTTCAATCCTAATGATCAGTTTAGAAAAGAGAAGGCTAACATATAGATCATAGGAGAAGATTCAGAGTCAATCCCGGTTGAGAAGACAAAACACTTCAAATCTGAAAAGTGGCCACCAAGCAAGAGAGGTATGAATTCATACAAATTTTCCAAGAATTTTGAAATGTATTTGCTTGGAGCTATGAAGACCTAAGAGGGTTCAATCCAAAGATAGCACAACACACAATCGAACTAGATCCAGTTTCTTAGCCCATCAGGCAAAAGCAGAGACCATTCAATCCACACATTGAACCTCTAATGAAGAAAGAGTTAAACAAGTTGATAGAGGAAAGTATCATATTTCCAATCAAACACTCAAGCTGGGTTGCAAACCTGGTCCCAATCAGGAAGAAAAATGGAGATATTAGGTTGTGTGTAGATTTTCGAGACTTGAACAGAGCCTCCCTCAAAGATCACTACCCACTCCCTTCAATGGAGTAGATTTTGCAAGTAGTGTCTAGATTAGAGAGATTCTCCCTCCTAGATGGCTACTCAGGGTATAACCAAATCATGGTGAAAGAAGATGATCAGTTCAAAACAACTTTCACCACCAAATGGGGCACCTATGCCTACAGAAAAATTCCATTTGGACTGTCCAATGCCGGAACCACTTTCCAAAGGGAAATGGATATGGAATTCAAGGGGCTGATCAACAAAATAGTATTGATCTATCTGGATGACATCGGGATGTTTTCAAAAATGTAGTAGAACACCTTTTCCACCTAAGGCAAGTGTTTCAAAGGTGTAGAAGATTTTGGGTATCATTGAACCCTAAAAAATACATATTCTTGGCCCATGAAGGCAAGCTTCTAGGCCATATTGTATCAAAGGAAGGATTGGCAATTGACCGGAGAGAGTGGAAGCAATAAGAGCACTACCATTGCTAAGTCATAAGAAGGCTCTTCAAATATTCCTATGAAAAATCAAATTTGTCCACAAGTTTGTACCAAACTTTGTTGCCCTTGTTAAGCCAATAACGTTGATGCTAAAGAAGAGCTTAACATTCAGGTGGTCAACTAAAGGAAAGGAGAGCTTTGAGGCCATCAAAGAGGCTATATCACAAGCCCTAACCCTCGTGAATCTAGATTTCTCTCAAGACTTCATCATTGTACACCTTTTGTTACGGTGACACAATTTCTACAATCTTAGTTCAACATAACAAAGAAGGTACATAAACAACCAATTTCTTTCTTTAGTCAAGGTCTAGAAGACTATGAAGTGAGATACTCCCTCATCGAAAAGCACATCCTGGAAGTAATCAGAGGATTAAAGAATTTTAAGCATCTGGTTTCAAATAATAAAATCCAATTGTTGGTCTCCCATGCGGGAGTTACAGAATTCCTTCTCAGCAAGGATCTGAATGAAAAACATGCAGGATGGATCACTCGTGTCATGGAATATGACATTGAGATTAGGGTCACTAAGCTGGTCCATGGGAAGGGGTTGTGTGAATAACTATCCTCAGGTCAACAAGATGAAGCAAATAGTGAAAAGGAGGTTTTTTTTTACAGGATAATCAAGAAAAAGGGAGAGATGATGTACTTGCTCCTTGTTGGACTCAAGGAATGGTACACTTCCTTCAAACAGGCATGTGTCCTCATGGGATGAATAAATCAAAGAGGATACATTTCAAGCTATAGGCCATCCCATATGTTCTTATTAATTGTGTCTTGTTCAAGAGAGACATCAATGACATTTCTTTGAGATGCATTGAAACAGATCGGGTTGAGAAATTGCTACAAGAATTCCATGTCAAAGAAGTTGGAGGCCATTTTGATCCAAGGTTAACAACACTCAAAATCATGAAAGCAAGTTATTATTGGCCCGAGTGCTTAGTGATAGTTATGCATGGATCAAAGGTGTAAGAGTTGAAAGTAAACTTCTACTTTGGAACTCTACGAATCACACAATTATGTTGTTCTACTTTCAACTTTGGAAAATGACATAATTGCTTAAATATTAGAGCTTCGTGATTGATTATCTAGTGCTATAGAAAGGAAATTACAGAGAAGGAAATAATTCAAACTTCAACACCAACAATTTTATCCTAGAAACCTCCAAGGAGGAAAACTAGTCGGGAAGGGCAACTACTCTTTCTTCCCACTTTTATTGGTCTAACATAGACAATTACAAACTACATTAAGTATGAAAAGAAGAAGCGAGTGTAAAACCTTCTCTCTAATTACTTGCTTGCTCTATTTCTATGCCTTGCTCCTACAGTTCCTTTCCAAGATCTTGAAGATATTTCTCAATACTCTCATTAAATTCGGATTCACCTTAGAATGAGTATTCTCTTGCTCCTTACATGTATTTATAGGCCTTCCCATGTCCTCCCGTGCACTTTGGAGGATGTGAAAGGGCAAGGAAGGGACAAGACACGACTGGGTGCTTCAAGAACACATCCACTCGTATTCCATTCATCTTTTCTGTTTGAAATTTTTAGAGCACCGCTCTACACATATTAGTGGTCTCAAGACCGCCGCCTAGCTAGGCGGTGGAAGGACCGCTTCCTTATAGGCGGCAGCTTCTGAAACCACCGCTCTGCACAGAGTAGTGGTTCTTTCCAGAACCTTTGTTTACCTCATTTATTTCACTTTTCTTATTTCTCCTTCTTGGTGCTGATGGAACTGATGAAGTGGTGTGTTTTTCTGGATCCCTATGGATCATACCTCCCATACTTAAGAGGATTTTGGTCCCACAAAATCTTAGTGGGGGAGTGGTAGAGGAATAAACTTCCTCTCATGCTCATTTGAGTACCACTGGATCTGCCTTGGTGTCTTCAATCGTCCAACCTACCAAGACTCTTGTGGATCTCTGGTTTCTAATGCTACATCCTCCTCTAAGATGCCTTGAGTACAATCCTCTTTAGAAGGTAACTTTTGTATCATTCCTTCCTTATCATGCATAGATGGCGTTAGTGGATGTAAGCTCTTACAACTTACTATCGCGTGCATCTGAATGAAGTATGGCCTGAATATTTTTTCTCCAACCCACTCAAATATGGCGAAGGTCTCATAATGTAGTGGTTTAGTCCTTTCTTGTCTTTGTCTCTTGAGATGGATTGGCTGAATCCTCTCCAAGTACGCTCCTATTATAGTCACCATCGTTCCTTGTGTCTCCTCTTCTTCTTGTTGCCCCATGGTCAGGTCCAGTGAATCTGTAGGTAGATACGGTGACTACATAGCAGAAGTTTGTTTTTATCCTTGAATGAGCAGTTCCTGTGGTGGCTTCTTCTACAAAAATGACAAGTGCTATCCAAATTCTCCATCCTTTGGTCAAAAATATCCACTCTCACGTCATTTTTTTTTCTTCCAATGAAAGAAACAAAACTGATGATTTACCTGAATAAGTCTTGGTGCTTGGTTGGCACTTACCATAGATTTCTTTGATTTGCTTTGGTGTGCCCAGATGTTAAAACTGACTCCATCCTTGACCCATCTAAACCTGGTTCTCCCTCCTTATGAACACATCATCCCTAATATACAAGTAAGGACTTCAAGACAACGTCAAATGCATCAAGTGGAATAATATCAGCCTCTAATACATCTATGTATTGGGTATTTATCCCAAACTGAAACTTACACTTCCTTGTAACTTGTATTTCTACACCCTTCTTCACCCATCCCAGTGGGTATGGATGTGGATGTGCATAAGTATTTAGACCAAGTTGTTTTAAAACTGTGTCAAAAATAAAATTTGACGGAGAACCAGAATCCACTAAAGCATTTACCTTAGTCTTATTGATTTGGATTCTGATTTGAAATAGCTTACTCATCTCTTCTTCTTTTTCTTACCCCATACATGTTAGTGGCCATGCATCCTAGCCTCTCGTCTACATCCGAATCATCCTCAATCTCCACCTCTCTTTCTGTCTTCACAGTGGCCATGGATTTCTTGGAATCCTTGGTTCGGTGCTTTGGGTGCAATTCCGGATGCAACTTCCAACATGTGGTGTCAGTATGTCCATTCACATCACAATTCTTACAAAAATTCTTAGGATATTTACAAGTATGCAAAGCAATAGCGACATGTTTACCTTTCCATTTACCTCGATACTTGTCTTCCCTTGTTCTTTTCCTGTTGTTCTATTGACTGGTCTCCCTTTGGCTCTATTTCTCCTTGCTTCTTCTCATCATCAATGTAGTATGCTTGTACAAAAGCTTCATTGAGATCCTTGGGATTCGTGGAGATTACCTTTCCTCGAAGGTGAGTTTGAAGTCCTCCCAAATACTTGGTCAGAATGTCCTCATCCTCCAAGTCCATATTAAGCAACATGGCTTGTCTCCGAAACTCCGTAGTGTAGTCTTGCATGCTTTGACCGCTTCCCTGTCTAAATTACTGCCACTTAATCATCATGTCAGTCTTATGGCCAATAGGATAGAAGTTATCTCTAATCAATTCTTTAAAACCCTTCCAAGTACTGACAATAGGATGTTTCTTCTTCTCACAAGTGGCTAGATGGGTTTCCCACCAAACCAAAGCATGCCCTTCCAATTTTAGACGTGCAAAGGTGACCCTTTGTGCCTTGGTGACATTATGCACACTAAAATAGACTTCCAATTGTTTTAGCCATTTATCCAGTAATTCTGCATCTACTTGTCCTTCAAAATTCTTTATTTCCACTTTTGTTTCAACTTTAAAAGGTGTATGTGTATATTTTACCTTCTTGCTTACAATTGGCATCTCTTCATGCTCTTCCCATTCTTCCTCTTCATGGCTCTTTCCAATACCAAAATTTTTGGCTAGTGCTCAAACCACCGAGTCCATGGAATCTTGCTTAATCGAAGCCATATTTTGTAGATCTGAAAGCTCTTCTTGTTTCCTATGCAATCTATCCATCATGGTCTCTAGCATCTTGACTCTATGGACCAAGTTCTCTTCCTCCATTTGAGCTCGAATTCTTCATTTCCACTTCTTCATAGAAATATCTGGCTCGCAAGGTAAAACTTCTTCACCTTTGGACCTTGTCACTGTCATACAAAATCACAAGAAAGATTCGAATACCACAGTCCCGATATATAAGCCGCTCTAATACCAAAATGTTTCAGTAAACTTCTACTTTGGAACTCTACGAATCACACAATTATACTTGTTCAATTTTAACTTTGGAAAATGACGAATTGCTTAAATATTAGAGCTTCGTGACTAATTATCTAGTGCTATAGAAAGTAAATTACAGAGAAGGAAATAATTCAAACTTCAACACCAACAATTTTATCCTAGAAACCTCCAAGGAGGAAAACCATTCACGAAGGGCAATCTGCTCTTTCTTCCTACTTGTATTGGTCTAACATAGACAATTACAGACATAATAAGTATGAAAAGAAGCAAGCATTGTAAAACCTTCTCTCCAATTACTTGCTTTCTTTGTTTTTACACCTTGCTCCTACAAGATCCTTTCTAAGATCTTTGAAGATCTTGCTCACTGCTCTCATTAAATTTTGATTCACCTTCGAATGACTATTCTCTTGCTCCTTACATGTATTTATAGGCCTTCCCATGTCCTCCCATGCACTGGAGGATGTGAAGGGGTGGGGAAGGGAAGAGACATGGTTGGGTGCTTCAAGAATGCGTCCACTCATATTCCATTCATCTTTTCTGTTTGAAATTTTCGGGACCGCCATAACATTGATACCTGTCTAGAACCTCATTTTACCTCATTTCTTCACTTTTCTTATTTCTCCTTCTTGTTAATGAAATCTGAAGTGGTGTGTTTTTACGGATCCCTATGGATCAAGAGTTATGTAGTCTTCAAAGACAAAGAAAAGCTAGCTTAAAGCACTCCCATTGCACCCAATTTTAGTCGATCAACCTTTCATGCAATGGGGATTGGACTTCATTGGAGTCATCAATCCAAATTCAAGCCAAGGTCACAAATGGATTCTGACAAGAAAAGACTATTTCACCAAGTGGACTGAGGCAGTGTAACTCAAGGAAGCTAATGAGTTTAGTATACTAGATTTCTATGAAGGGATAGTGACCAGATTTGGAGTGTCAGCTACCATTATATCAGACAATACATTGGCATTCATAGGTTCTAAGATCACAAGATGGGTTGTTAAGAACGGGACTTACTTGAGAACTTCATCAAAATATTGCCCTCAAGGTAATGGCCAAGATGAGTCCACAAACAAGAACCTACTAAAGATCATCAGAAGAAATATTGATGAGAATCGAGAACACGGTACACAAAGCTCAAATCCACCTTATGGGCTGATAGGATAATGCCCAAGAGATCTACATATAGCTCCCCATTCAAACTTGTCTCTGGGAAAGAGGCAGTGTTGCCTATATCACTGGAGTTTCCAACATTAGAGCTCATGAAGCGAGTTAGAAATGTCGAATTTGAACCAATGGAGGCCAGGTATGCAGAGCTGATACAATTAGAAGAAGCCAGAGAGCATGCACTCTAGGAAATAGAGAAGAATCGGGCTTCAATCAAGAAATGCTTTGACAAGAAAGTAAAAACAAAGACCTTAGGGAAGGGGGACTGGTTTTGAAATGGGATGCGAGATCAGAGAAAACTAGGAAGGCATTCTAAGTTTGATGCCATTTGGAGTGGCCCCTATGTGGTCACAAGATGCAAAAGTAACAATACTTTCCAATTGTCTACATTGGAAGGTGAAGAGTTCAAATCCCGAAAGTGAATGGGATCCAACTTAAGCAATGCTACTAAAATGGAAGTTCTCACCTGTACATATTAGATTAGTTTCTCTTTCCTCTAAGTGCTTGTGAACACCGCCTTGGTGTAGTATAGGTTACTTTTTTCCTAAGTTCTTTGCATGCTCGCATGTTCTATTTAGAGCATGTATGATTTCAAATTTTGTATATAGTTGTGGTGATGTTTTTTGCTCTTATGCAGTCCATTCAAGAGAGAGATGAGGCTCGAGTCAAAACAATTTTCTACTCTCAGAAACCTTCATTTCGAGATTTCTTATGAAAATTGAGAGTAAAAAATGGGCTCGTGAATCGAGGTAGAATCAAGATCGATGTCATTCTCAATTCCATGCCCAAAAGATATGAAAAGGCATTTTTTCTTTTCATCTAGAAGGCATATATCCCGTGAGTCGTGATTGTTATCCATATTTCGCCCTGTGCCAAATATTGGATCAGCCACGACCACGCATAGAAAGAACCGAGAAAAACTTGTTTGGATCTCAAATTGGTCGTAGAGGGACTCAAATTTTGGAGTGATGGGGGCTGAGAAAGACTAAGGGACCCCATGTAAAAGAAAATAATCGGTCGAGCCATTTCCATGTCTCAAATCCTTTTTCAAGTGCAAAAGGACGACGATGGAATAGTAGCATTAGAAAAGAGGGGCGGTGCATGCAAAGGAACCGGGGAGAAAGAGGGGGAAAATGGTGAAGATTTGAAGTCTTGGACTCAAAACGATTGTAAAAGAGCCCAACAAATGACTAAGTATGGAGGAGGCAGCAGAGAGAACCACGTGTTTACGCGGCGCTTCTCCAAAGTTAAATATAGAAAAGGAAACTCAAACTTGCGCCATCCCTCCACGTAGCAAATGGTCAAACAGTGGTCAAAAGGCAGATAGGGCGGGCCTCAAAATTGGCTAAGTATAGAAGTATAAGTGAAGAATGCCAAGTGTCAGTGTGGCACATCTCCAAAAGTTAGTCCAAAGGTGGAGACCCAAATGAGCGTGAGCTCGCCACGTAGCCCAAAGTCCCAAAAAGTAAGAAGGACCATTGAAAAGTCCACTGGACTAGTGGAAGCTGACAAGTGTCAACTCGATGCTCCTCCAAAGGAAAACTTTGAGCCGAGATTTCAAGCAAGCGTGGTGCCTCCACGTGTCCTATCTCAAAATGGGGTAGGGTCAGTTGAATAGTCAATACATGGGGCAAGCTGCGGAGGTTGCCAAGTGTCTAAATGACACTCGATTCAGGGATCAAGAGAGAGAAGGTTTCCAAATGAGCACTAGGATGTCGTGTGTCCTGTGTCAAGAGATATGCCCCTACCAAGCAAAATACTTAGGAAAAGTCAAAAAAAGGCCGCAACTCGCCCAAGGGAAAACGTTAGCATTTGGGCTCGAGTCAAGGAAAGCGGGCCGTCGGGGAAAAGTTGGTTTTTTTCCCTTTGTCATCCCAAAAGGATAAAAGTTGTAAAATGGGATGCAACTCCACCTAAGGTAAAAAGTCAATGTTTGAGCTCGAGTCATTCAAAGGCGGGGAGTCGGAGGAAAAGGTGAAAATTCACCTTTTGTTCAAAAGGCACAAAGATAAAGATGGAAGTGCATCCCCCAACCAACAAAAGGTGCCACGTATCTAAGCGGAGCTTCAGGGCCGCGGGGGTTTTTTGAGTTTTGTATTTTTGTGGAAAAAGGGAAAAGGATAAATTACGGACCTGCGAACCTGATTTTTTTCTCTAATTTGGCTGCCACGTGTCCCATATCAAAAGGGGACCCATTTTTCAAACTATTTTCCCACCCATTTGTATGGACCCAATACAAACTTCAAAGGGGCATATCTTTCGACTCATGGCTCAAAATATTACAAAGTTGACACTTTTGGAAGCATCTCAACGTCTTCTACACCATGGAAAGATAAAAATTTATTTTTCTCTAGCCCTGGTATGTGAAAATGGAGAAAATGTCTTCAGGGGCCATCAAAGTGGGATCCATCTACCTCAACAACCAGATCGGATTTGATCTGTTCCACCATTTCTTCTCCCTTCAAGGTGCCGAACCAGTGGTTGATGCAATCAAGATGGATTTGGGGTAGATTTTGTAAGAGGCATTAACGATAGTGGTTGAGTTTTGACCTAGCTTCCCGCTTCTCTCTCTCTTTCTTTCTTCTCTCTAATTAAATCTATAAATACAGGGGTAGGATTCATTGTAAAGGGTTGGACATTCTTCATTTTGCAGGCTCCCTTTTCCTTCTAGTAAAGGGATTTGTGGAGTTCAGGCCTTCCATTAAAATTTTAGTGTGTTTCTTGCCTCCTGGCTGTTTTGTAATGCATTGTACTAATCTGTAGAGCAATAAAACACGTCTGTGATCGATTCTAGATCCTTTCTATCTCTTTTGCTTGCATATGGTCTTTCATTATCTATCTGGTTATCTGTGCTTGATTATTGCATGCATTTTGTTGGTTTGTGTCTATCAGCAAAACTAGTGTCCATCATTCATGCGGTGCATCACCTTGTAGTTTAGTTATTTCTTATTTCTTATATCTCTTTTATCCATGTCTCCTTGGAAAATTTTATATTAGGTGTAAAAATAGATCCTCTACAAGTCCTCATGTATGCACCCAAACAGAGGAATAGGAACCAGCCTTACATCTGGAGAGCTTTCCCAATTTTGCAAGGTCCCACACCTTGGGGAAAGTTCAATGTTATGCAATCACACCAAATGACTCTACCTTAGAAAAGCAAATCTATAGAATTCATTTGGGGGTGTTGTGATTTCGCACTAGCACTTACTAAAATACTAACTTTACATTTACCTATGTAATAATTACACACGTAATTATTATTTATCCACACATTCAAATGGAGCACTAACATATGAATTCTAACATTCCCCTCCTTAGTGCGAACATGGGGTAAGCCTACCTTTGAACTTGTACATGCTTTCATGAATAGGTTATTTTCATAAGATGATAAAAATGAGACAAATGTTTTACATACGATTGACCACGAACCGAGAATGGTGGTTTTACAAAGTGGAGTACCACAAACCAAAAGGTGATGGTTTTGCATATGGTTTACCAATAACCAAAAGTGGTGGTTTTACAAATTGGTTTACCAAAAACCAAAAAGTGAAGGTTTTCAAGTGGTTTACCTACAACCACATCATGATGTGTCAAGTACTATTATCAGCCCTCATCACATTTCACCGTAGGGAATAACATAGGAAATTTTTCTGAATACTGCTACTCATACATACATAAAAATATGACATAAATGAAATGGAACATTGAATCATGTCCCCCCTCAATGTGAAATTTCCACTTATTGAAAACAAGAACACCGCAAACTAAAGCATACCATGCACAACCGGAAACAAACACACAACTAAAAAAAATGTGCTACAAAACCTTTGATGCGACCCCATCATTGGCATCGACGAGAGGTCACTAATTGACCTCCATCCTCCGTGTATCCTCAAGCCTCTAGTGTAAGGCTGTCAAATCAACATGTTTTATCTTTGAGGCTCATGATGCAAAATTTGTTGATGGTGAAGCTCTAAATCTGACAAAAACCAACCTTTAATGTTTTGATGATAACTTGAGAACCGTAGCTCCGTTTTACAAACCATAAAATGCATCAGAAACTTGGTTTCAATATTTTTGTAGTCATATAGAGAATTTGAGGATATTTCTATGTAATCGCTAGTGATTCAAAAAAAGATTGGAAATTTTTCCTAATTGTTGGCGATTATGTTCATGAGTCCAAAATCGTTGGTGATCACTATAAAAATTAAACAGATCTTTCCATATTCGTGTTTTTACACATGTTAGAAGCTTATTAACTATAGATTGTAAAAATTTCTAGGAAGCATGATTGAAAGAGCTTTGGTTGTGCACAGAGATCCACTCACTCAAACATATTTTACACTTCCCACATGTTTGCGCTTATGCGTACATCTGATTGCAAAATGGCTAAATGGTAGAGGATTTTTACGAATTGACGGGAAAGTGGACACCAAAGTAACAATCTGAAACAATTCCCAATGCTATTACAGAATAGAACATGTTCAAATTACGCACATGTCTACATATTTGGTGCTTTGAAATGATCAAATTTATCTCCCAAATGTGGATGACTCAGTGACACAGTCATATATCATATTTGGATTGAATGATCTACAAAAATGTTATATCAACTGCAAATACTTTAAGCACATCTGAATATCATAGCTTGGTACAAGATCAATAAATGATTTCCCCTTAACAATAAATACTCCATCTCACATTTAGAAGTAGTCCTGCTCGGATACCAAATGAAAAGAATGCAACAGATTTACAAAGAGAGATTAGATAATAAGAACACGATAAAAATTATATTTTCAATAATATTCTTGTAAACTTCATTACATACACTCCCATATAAATAGGAAATATCTCCCCTATAATTTAGGAGGTAGCTATAACAACTCACCAACCTACATGAGTTGTTTATAACTCTCTAACAACATATTATTTGTTATTGTTGTTTTATAACAACTAATAACAAATCACTAACTTACTAAAATACTAACTTTACATTTACCTATATAATAATTACACACGTAATTATTATTTACCCACACATTCAAATGGAGCACTAACATATGAATTCCTAACATACGTCCTCATACTAAGTTGTCTATTTTATCACAAATTCGCATGCAAGTAATCACCTCCTACGGTCAAAATTGTAATTCCAACATTTGTTATAAAACCTACATATGATGACGATTGGAATCTAGATGACACTTACTATGATGATGAACCTTTTGATGGTCACACTCCTCTATCATGTCCCATCAATTTTGTTAAGGCAACTACTCCTTACATTGATCCACTTAGTGTCTCTTGACTAGATCTACATCACATACATACTTGGGGGCATAACATCCAACACATTCCCTCCCTCTTACCATCAATAAATCTCACATTCATGCATTATAATACATTCATCTCATGGAATAGGCATATTAATCACACATTCTAACATCACTCATTACCCAATGACACACTCTTCTGCTTCGGTTCACACTTGATTGTTGAGGGCTTACTACACATGAACCCCACACACTGCACAATAGTTACTACACACTGTGTCTATTCACACATCACGCATCTTACATCACACATTCTATAGTTAGTTTACATAATTTTTACATTTACACATCTACATGTCATACATCGTACTATTCTTCATCATACATGTGTCACACTTGCATCTAGCATTACATACTACTCATCATACACATCACATAGTGCACATTTCACACTATTAGTCTATCTATACATTTTGCATTACATCCTATACATTGCATATCACACATCCTACACATCATATGGTCATCTATTATCATCACACATGCTACATTTTCTTCTATACACTGCACTCACTACCCTATGACACACTTTAGTTCCTTGGTCCATACTCGAATACCGAGGGTTTACAAATCAAATGGTATTTATAATACTCACACACACATCATTCGACCTTCCATCATAGGACATTACTAGGTTAGTTACATACACTTTAGGCTAAATGGTCACATATCCCTTCATCTTGTACCAGTATGCGCTTTAGGCTACCTCACCACTACTTACTATTCATCTTGTAGTGATATACGCATTAGGATAAATCATCACTCCTTTATTTATCTTTTTTTCATTTATGCTTCGGCTATAGGGTTGACGACACATCATTTCTAGGTCACATCTCATCACCACATACATACACATTCATCACAATGTGTTAGACAAACACACTTTGACCATTTCCCGATGACGCACTCTCATTTACGGTTCATTCTTGATTGTTGAGGGGGAAAACCAAATGAACCTCACTACATACATTTCCATTCACTCATGGGGCACGTGGCTCCTATCATTCCATTCTACCCATCCACAACATATTGCATATCTTGGTTTCTTTTAACCTTTCTTACATTTTCTTGGATATGATCACTTCACAACACATGATAGTTACATCTCTTTTATGTCATTTATCTATACCATCCACACATGTGCATTCACGTATTTTTTCTAGTTATGCTTATGAGATACAAGTCTCTTCCATGGGGCATGATGCTCACCTTCTACCCATCCTACATTGGTCGTTCAGGGCATTTACATTCATCTCTCATAAGTGTTATTGTTTCATTTTATACTTAGCACTCTATTATACAAGGTTATACATGTGTTTGACACATTTTTTATCTTTCTAACATGCTTAGAATGAGTGTTTCATGTACAACATTTTTTTAAAGGCTTATTTACTTCTATGGCTATTTGTAGTTTTTACTTGCTTGTTTGTGTTCTATTGTATGTGGGCCTTGCCCTATGTTTTGTGTGCACACTTATTTGTTGTATGCGACCATGATGGCCTTGTGTGTCTTGCGACATCATGAGTGATGTTCCATGTTTGCAACCCACTTAGAGCAGCTTACTTTGTCTTCTTGTGTGTTTACACTACTATATTGCTCGGTATATTATGCACTATTTGTGTAGATTACACACTATCTTATACATGCATGCTTGTTCATACTAACACTTGTATTTGTCTAGCCTTTTATTTTTTCATGACTTGGTTTCTACCAAGTGCTTTCGTTTTCCTACGGGGGTAGAGTTATAGAGTTCATGTGGTTGGTCCTCTTTTGGGGCTGCATTCTCCTATCGATGTTGCATGCACCCCAAACATGGGGGCATCATTTGGGGTTTTACATACTACATAGCACTCTATACTAGTACAGTCGATTCGATTTTCACCCTAAGCATTATGGGTACGGTTCAATTCAATTTCTATCCTTGGAATTTTGGGTTATATAGCAAGTGGGTTCATACCAATCTACAAACCCCATACATAGTGGATTTTACAGGACACGATTGTCCTTAGCATTCTGGGGAGCAGTTAGAGGCTTGGAGGTTACAGTGGGTGTGCCTCCCTACACTACTTCAACCAAAGTGGTGTCGGATCATCCAAAAAGTAGGTAGTACAAATATCTCTTCACACATATTCAGGGAAGTAGTTACAAGTTAGAGAATAATGCAACTTTCTCCCTACACTTCTTCGGCCTATGGTGTCGAATCGCCCAAAAAACCTAGGACAGATATCCTCTTTCTACACCCTTTCTCTCATCATGGATCAGGTGCACATGTTCCTTTTACACTTTTCATACTTTCATTTCAATCTTTTCATTACATATACATGTGTCTTTTACATGCGTATTTGACTTCTTGATCGTCTTCTACTTGCAGTGTCCGACCGTACATGAGAAACAAGCAATCAACAAAATAAACTACAACAATGACATTTTACAAAAACACACATCATACTAACCATGCAGGTACATTACACACGTTGACAACTATACACACGTTTCTACCCTAGGTTCACTCTCATCACTTTTTGCACTTTTTACATCTTTAGTTTCCATGCTCCATCATCTTTTTGTCACTCCATGCTTTGTCGAGTCCTTTAGTGCATCAATCTACATCACTCTACAAAGATTATCAGGTGTGCATCTCTATCTACTTTATGTTATTGAGATTTCCTCTCACCAAAATAAAGTGGGGAAAATGTAGTCAAAAATCCCAAACTTTTAGATCTTATTTAGTCCAGTCTCATACTACTATGTATATAGTTTTGAATAAAGAAAGTTCTAATTAACCCCTTTCTTTTGGCTATTTTACTTTTCTTTGTGTTGTCATTGTTGACCTTCAGCTCATACTTTCCCACTTTGTTTTCATCATTTCCCATCATTTTAGCCTTGAATGGGGCGCCAGCTAGTATTGGGGTGCCGACCGACACCTTGGTCCCATTCGGGTGCCCTAATCCTTTTCCCACTTTCTCACCACTTTTTGGGCACTTTCTAGCTATTTGAACACTTTATCTTTCTTGTTTTAAGCCTTTTCAGGGTTAATTACGAAATTAGAACAAGAGAACCATATAAATATAAAGTTATGTGACCATAATGAGGGACCAAGCACTAGTCACTACTATCATCCACCTAGATTTGCATTCATCAAAGGCTCCATTTGCATCCATCTAGCTCCATCACAAGGCACAAGGTTGGTTCCTCTGCATCACATAAGGGAAGTTTATTCTATTCCATCCACCATTCTATTAAATTTTCTACACATAGTTATTGCTCGCTACTTTCACAAAGTGTGACTAACATAAGAACACCTAGGGCATGATTGCACACACTTGCACATAGAAATACACCGGTTCTTAGATGTAGTGCAACACTCAGTTAGTAAGTCTTCCATTGTGGCAATTGAGGACAATCCGACCCCTTCATATGCATTTTTATTTTTTAGGGTTTGATACTTGTTTTGGGGTTTTACAAGTCTCCTCTTCATCATTGACTACCAACGACATACAACCGAGTACAACAAATTTAGTGCGAGAGACAACGAAGGCTTCAGATCATCTAGCGACCCTACAAGCTTGGTTTTTTGACCTCCTGCACAGACCAAGGCGCCCATAACGCAGACTAGGGCATCCATAGGTGCCCCGATCTTTTCCCCAGCCACCCAGTCTATCCAAATAGTTCAGATCTGACATTTTTAAGACCTCTACATGTTCGTTCCTTCTTCCAGAATATTCAATCTATTTTACAACACAGCCCAAATCAGCCTACGAATTAGATAAGCTCCTTCCAACCCCTCTTTTTGTATTATGGTTTCTACTTTTATTAGCCTAGTTGCTTGGGTCACTTTTTATATTTATTTAGTTGTTATTTACATCATTTTAGTATTGTTATTTCTTGCTATTCCTAGTTAGATTAGTTGCCTTTTACCACCTTTTTAGTTAATCAACTATAGTGTTTGATATTTTGTGTTGGTTTTTTATTGTTAAAATTTAGTAACAACGACGGTTAAGGTGTAGCCACGAGCTTACTTGCAACATTTTAAGTTAATTGGTAGTCTTATTTTCTAAAATAAAACACCGCAACATTGAAAGAGTTTTAAAATCATAATACACATAACCATCAATTTTTTTAAAGAAATTATATTAAATTATAATTTATGCATAATAGGAAACACGGTAATGGAAGGGAAACCTGGCATGGAAGGGCGGATTCTAGGAATTAAAGGGGGAATACTTGGGCAGAAAAGTTATTTGGTGAAGCAAATCAGGATCTGGTGTAGCTCTCACATATGTGGAAAGAAGCGGAGCCATTTCTTGATATACCGAATTTTAGCATTGAAAGAGCCAAACAATGATTTAGATTTGCCATTGTTGGTGGGTTCACTGGAATTTGATCGAACATTGACTTGGTGCGCAAATGGGGTATCCAAAAATGGGGTCGCAAGATTGAAGTTTGTGCTCTGAATGGTGAAGGTTTTCTTTTTTCTTTAACTCTGAGCTGGATATGCTGAAAGTTCTTCATGAAGGACCTTGGTTTTTGGAAATGACACCTTCACTTTCTGCCAATGGGAATTGGGAATGACACACGACTTTTGCTTCCATACCCTTTTAGTTTGGTTTAGGCTTCTGGGTCTCTCGTTGGAATTCTGGGAACTTCAGGTCTTCTTGGGGATCACCAAATCAATGGGCCTGCTCATTGTTGTTGATCCCACAACCAAAAATCAGTCTAGATTAGTGTATGCCAGAATATATATCAATATACATGTGGGATTCAAATTACCTAAGCGAATTTTCCTACAATCCCCTAATGGAAAATGGGAACAAACTATTGAGGTTGAAAGCTCCAAGATCTTCTGCAGCAGATGTAGAATAGCAAGATATGATAGGAAGGATTGTTATGGGCCTGAAGAGCTGCAACTGAAATTTACATAAATTCACGGAGATGATGAGCTTGAGGACTCGACAAAGGAGGAAGAGGAATCAGTGGAACAGAAGGATTAGATCCATGTCTTGAAATCAAATGAGAAACAACTAGAGGTCATTGTGTGTGAAGGATCTGTGGAGACTTCTATGGACCGCTTTTCTGTTGATGGACGTCAAACGTTGAAAGCATATTTTAATCCCAACTGTGTTGTTTTGTCTTGTACAAGGGCGAGCAGGAGTGAGCCTCGAACATGGGTTGTTGGTGGTTCAGAGGTGGTAATGGGAGGAGCCAGTTGTGCTCACCGGAAGGACCAGTTAGCAGGGCAGGAAGAGTAATTTAAAATTTGTGCTGAGTTGGCGAGGGAGTCATTTAATGTTCAACACTTGAGGAAGTCATGTGAGGGGTATGCTAACTCTAAACCACCGAACAAGGGACGAGAGGTAGATTTAATTAATGGGGAGTTGGAAGTCTTACTTGGACCAGATTTGACTCATCTTTCAGGTTTTTCGCTCTCAATCCTTCTGATGTGGGTTGGACAGAGGTCCACCACAAAAAATCCTATGCAGCTCATAGCTGCTCTCGAGTGGTGTCCGGTGGAGTGTGTTAGCTCTTGGATTTGTGTCAAGCTTTCTTGACTGGTTATTTTGCTCTGCTTCTTCCACCGTGTTTGATTTCACTTTTCCTTTTCTCTTTCTAATTGTTGGTAGAGGTCGTCTTGTGAGCTTCTAATGCTTTATCTTTTTCTCCTCTACATTTCTCACGATACATTTGTTTCTTTGTAAGTCCTCTAGGAGCTATAATCCCTTCTTTTGCCTTATCTAATAAAAAAATCAACATTATTATCATATCATTAAAATAAATAAATAAATATTCAAATATATATATATGATGGGCATATTTGACATCCATGAGTGTTAAGAGTGGGGCAAATATTTTACATGTAAATGACGTTGGGAAACAAAAATTACAAAGTCAATTACATTGAATATCATATACATGTCCATGCTTAAACAAAGATTCTTCCACGACAAATATGGTTTCTTAAAAATAAATCCACATCAAACAATAATTTAGTGGAAGTGCTCAAATATGGTCAACCGAGTAAACACTTTGCACAATGTAATGGAAATTTAGCAAATCCTATTGGCTAAGTAGGGAGAGTTAGGCCGGTGGCAAGGCCAAAAACATTAAAAGTTGAAGTTGAGTGGCAAGCTGACCGCTTGAGACCGCGTGCTCCTCCGTCGAATCAAATTAATTTATTATTAAATATACTCCGTCCACATCATTTTTTGTTGTCATAGGGAGGATAAGGATGAGATTGGACAATTTGAAAGAATGCGTTTCATGTTATTGTAATGAAAACATTATGGTTTATCTAATTAAAAAATTTGATAATTTTGTAAAGATGAATAAGATGATGTATTACAAGAAATTCCAACAAACATGTGTATCCTAAATAGTACTATCCTATATACAAGTGTTTTAGGACATCAATTTTTATAATTGTGTTGTAAGGATTTAATAAGGAATATTTTTTTATATTGGATATGTAAAGCACCAAACAGAAATTTCATAAATCATAAATTATTGTGATTTTCCCAATATAATAGTTTTTGCACTTTTTTTTTTTAAATTGAAATCATGTTTCTATGTGTGTTGTTTACATGCCTAAATTGTATATGTTTGCATTCGGGTTGTGTCAAAATTTGTGATAATTTTGTTGTAAAACTCAAAGTAGAGTGGTGTTTTGAGTGTTTTGTGTTAGTTGTGTTGTAAACCTCAATTTAAAGGTTTTCTTGAAGTGCAAAAATGTTTTGATAGCAGTTTTGTCAAACTCAAATGAATGGTGTACTTGAAGTACGCCAAATTTCATAACATTTGTGTTGTAAATTCAATTGAGTGGTGTTCTCAAATTACATTAAATTTTGTGATGGTTGTGTTCGAAAACTCAATTAAATTATGTGTTCGAGTACATCAAATCTTGTGAAAATTGTATTGTAAAAAAAAAAAAATTGAAATCTATTCTTAGAGAACATCATATTTTGTGATAGATTTCATGTAAAAATCATTGGAATTATGTTCTTTTAGTATGTCAAAAAAATTACTTTTGTGTTGTAAAACTTAAATGAATGGAGTTCTTATAGTAAATTAAAATTTTTAAAATTTTGTTTTTTTAATTATAGGCAAATAATTTTTGAAAGGGACTATATCCTTAAACAAGAGGCTCACAAGCCAGATATTACAAATGCCCCAAATCAAAAGATGATCTACATCAGGATAATAAAATAAAGCCCAACAAAGTAGAATAACAATCTGCTAAGAAAAGAATCGAAGCCAAAAGCTATGACAAATGTAGTGCCCAACTAGTAAAAACAATTAGTTTTAAAAAAGGGGGAAATGTGTGGCAGAAGGTGGTGAAGAGTAAAATTGGTTGGTGAAAGGAGGATTGTGGAAGTGATGGAGGCATGTGGAAGGGGTAGACGTGTGGCAGAGGGCACGACACAAGACATGGGCTTTATTAACGCCTAGTCAGACCCGTCATTTCCTTGCATAATAATACAAACACTTTATTTTGAGATCCACAGACTTTTACCACGGTGAAACCCAAGATAACGTGTAATTTCAGTAGAAAATGGATAGTTGCGGCGAGGACATATGAGATGGAGATTGGCGGTGGATGGAATTGGCAGTGGTGTTGTTTAGTGTCTGGCCAAATGAAAGAATGAGACAACTTCTTAGGGAAGACATTGATGGCAGTGTACAAAAGACATGGTTTTCCCTCACAAGACAATCACATTGTTTCACGTATGCAGCAAATAGTCTCCAACCCGATTAGTTTTCCCTTCCTGTCTCCAACCCTATGCCGAAAAAATGTGAGCATTAGAACAAGGTATGGACATCCTGCAAGGCATAAAGATAAGATATTTGAAAACAACAAATGACATTGGGTCATGGGATTTTAGTGCAATGCCTCCTCACCCACCTATCTATGCCAAAATGGGAGATCTAGAACATGACGTAAACATCCGTTCAACATAATGAGAAGGGGATTTTGTCAAATGTGTAGATGCTTATGATCTGGTAGTCATGGATGAAAAACATGGGTGTATATACATGGCATGTGGACTGCTTGACAAGAGTGCTAGAGAAATATGGCCTCATGGACTACAATGATAAGAGGATATGTACAAAATGGATTTTTTGAAAAGGCCTTGGAACCTTTCAAGAAATTGCAAATCTAGGATTCACAACATTTTCCAGATCCTCTGCCCTGTGTCAAAATGGATAATTTAGAACAGGGCATGGACATCCACCAAAGAATAATGGAGATGTTAGGAAAGTACATTGAAAGACAATCTACATCATCCAAGGCATTCTATTCCTCTAAAATTATTTCTAAGGAGGCTAAACAACATTACATCCCATCCAACGATGCATGTAAAAAGACACAAAGCTAATCAACATTGAAAATGCTTTCTAGAAACTACAATAATTAGTTGGGCATATGCCTCTTGTGTAGGGAAAATTAATTTAAAGAGGAGGAAACCATACTGTAGAGGGAAATCAAATGTGGTTAAATTCTTGGCCCTGGTAGATACATATGCAAAAATGTAGAAGAATGCACCTATCATGTGAACTGTTGACAAAATGCTCGAATGGAATGTGGTGTCATGAACTGCTATGATTGTATGGTATTCACAAAATGTGTTGATATAAAGGCCTTAGAAATTATCAAGTAAATGTTATGTTGTGTGGACATGGTGGGATTTACGGTTTGAATTATGTGGCTCTCCCTTGAATGTTCCTTGGTGAAAAGGATTTGAAACCCTCCGCAATCGCAGTTGACTCATGAAATGCCAAAATCGCTTAACTTTTATTGCGATCAATTCCAAGTATGGTTCATCTAACTTTGTCCTTCATAATTATCGTAATTTATTTTTCCATTTTCGAGTAATAAATTTAAAAACCTTTGGTTTATCATACATTCAACTATTTTATATAAACTTGTTTTGGAAAAATAGTAAAATGTCATCTGGTACTTATGTAACCTGAATAACACTTGGTAGTCAAGCACAAAACTTAAACCCTCCTTCAGACATGATTTGGAAAAATTCGTAACCATATTAGATAGTTGTGACACCCTTTTATTGAGAAACTGAGTTTGTTCCCTCGTAAACCCACTAACTGTTCCATTGTAAAAGCTAGTAAATCATGATATTCATAGACCTACAAAGCAACCTTCTGAAACCCAAAAAGGGGATGTAAAGTCTCGTTCGTGTTCCTTGTTATGAGGAGAGTTTCCTCAATCTTTAAGTCCAACCCCAATCAACCATTTATACTCTATTTATCACTCCTCTAGGAGCCATGTTAGCTTATGTTGCACTTTTAGGAAGTTGTTAAAATTGAAAACTTGGGTTTCATATCGGCTCGTTGTTTGAACCCTGAACAATGAAATACTTATCTACCTTCGCAAACCTCTAGTATTTTTACTAGAAAATTGCCTAGAACCTTCAGTTTGGGGAAAAATATTCTTAATAGTTTGGCAAAGACATTTTGTAGGCCACCGGTCACGGTTCAAAAGTCAAACTAACCAATTACGATCGGTGGCTCCAGAAAACTTGTCACCGTTTGAAAACCATTTGCTAATTCTTAGTCCCGTCATGGAAATTTTTTTGATCCCTTGAGATAATTTTGATCACTTGCAACTAGGCCAATTACAACCGATGACCTCAGAAAAATGGATGCCAATTGTAAACCATTCACGAGTTCTAAATTCCATAAGTTCTTGTGAACTCTTGGTATATAGGTGGACACATAGGATTTCTCTCGTCATGAATTTACTTATCAAAAGATAGTTTTTTAATGCACTTTCTTAGCCTCCAACCCTAAATTGAATGTTTTTGCAACTAACAGGAAAACATAAAAAGAAAGTTTTAGGACCCCTGTCAGGTTACCAAACGACCGTGGAAACATGTTGACACTTGTAAATAACTGTTTGAAACCCTATCATGTGAATTTTTGTGTGAAAATGAACTTTTGGCAAAATAATTTTCTCTCTCCCTATCTCTTTCTCTCTCGTTGGTTAAGAAATGAAATGAAATCAATACATGTCTCTAACCCTCTCCTTTCAAATGCAAATTATTATTATTTTATAAATGGAAAACTGAAAACGTTAATTATGCTAGATCTAGGTGGATGTCATGTCAGTGATTTATCACTGATTTCCTACTCACATGTTTTTGTAGGATGCAAGAAAGATGGAGAAAAGGCGTGGTGTAATTCATTGTTTATTATTATAATTTATATAGGTCATTATAGAATGTATATATGTATAATGTATTTCCATGTTATATAAAATTTTATATGTGAAATTTGGTAATATGTATGAGATGTTAGTTTTAGGTATACCTTGGGAAATGTGCATTTAATCATAGGTGCAATTTTAATTCATATTTACGTATGGTAAAAAGGTTGATATATATATATATATATATATATATATATATATATATATATATATATATATATATATGTTAAATGAATTTGAATTTAATATCTTGTAGTGTATTTCCAGTGAACAATAGACGATTAATTAATTGGGGTGCCATGTTTTCCTTACCTTGAAAATGCAATAAAGAAATGCAAATAAAACAATCAACCCTAGTTCAAATTCGTGCATAACTAACCTTCTGTGTTAATCCCTTAGCATAGAAAACTGAGACCTTCGAATGAACCTTGCACTTGTTGACACCTCCTAGTTTAGGTAAATAAGAGCCCAAGAATGGGTTTATCGTCTTAGTCAGTATGTTTAGTGACATCGTCATAAACCCAATAGATAGGAGTGGCACGGTCAAACTTTATCTGGAGTAAGTAGAAGTAACACTTCCCTGGTATCCTAGTGGACTACCTTGTCTTCCAAAGTTGGATTTAGAATTAAATTTATTCATTGAATGATTTTCTTGTGGGATCCAGATGACACAATGGAACTAGTGAAATAGTTGTACTATTACTTAAACTCTTGTTAATGACTTCTTTAGATCCTCTCACTAAATGTGTTATCTTGGCTAGTGAAAGTATAACGCATGGGTCCTTTGTCAGAGAGGCTTTATTGGGTAAATATGTTTTTTTCTCCTTAACCTAATCTATTATAGGGTGTAGATCCTTGAGTGTAAATTGGAATTCAACTAAAAAATAGTTGTTTGTGAGGTTAATTGGTGGGTAGAAAATTGTAAGTAACTCTTTGCAAACAAAATTTATTTGAAAGATGTGTTATCTCTCGAAAGTGCACCCTGTAGAGAGATGGCTGCAGGTTTTCTAAGCTTGCAAAATTTTATCTCTCTCTTTCGTAGACACAATGCAAACACCTAAGGTCTGTGAGTATACCTATTTTGAGGTGAGTCTCGGTATCAAGGCCGGTTCCTTGTTGATGTATCCTAAATTGATTTTCGAGGTTAAGGGTAAAAGATGGTTGTAAAATACTAAAACTGAGGTGATACACCAAATTTATATGAGGGATTTGACTGAGTATATGCACAATTGATATGGGAAGGATTCTTGATGCACGAACCAACAGTTTTCTGTAGAATATTTAAGGGCAAACACTTTGTTGTACTGAGGGAAAATATCACAACAACACTGATAAGTTAACATGCACATTAAAATTATGTAGAAAATATTGAATTTGTAGCAGGGTAAGATGATTGTTTAGGGAATTTGCATTCACAAGACTAATAGAAACATACACAAGGCTGCAAATAATTGGAAAGGTTGAAAATACTTCACACTCAGAAAAAATTGGAAAAAATTTCTTCAGTACTCTTGTATCCAAAGTCCTCCTTTGTGCTTTGCCAAAGCACACAATATATAGAAAAATAATTTTCACCCCCTTCCTAAAAATAGTCTAAGGCTTGTACTCACCCATGCATCCTATTTTTATCCTTTATTTAATAATAGATAAAGGAATAAAAATAGAACATATAATTAAAAATAGGCATTAATAGCCTTAATTACATTACAATCAAACTAAAGTTGACTGCTCTATTTTTAGAAAATAAAGGTGAATAATTTACTAATAATAAGCTTGCTTGCTAGACAAGTCTCTTTCCTTGAGCATGCAAATTTGTCTTCTTGTCTGTTTTGTCCTCTTGTGAAGTATGAAAAACTCAACTCCTCTGTTTGTGAGCAAAATATTTACAACACTTGCAATTTTTGTAAAAATATTCATCCACACATTCATTTGATGGGGACAACCTCCATGTGTACATATTCAACATTTCTTCTGCAATCCATGGGGCCACCCTTTGCACTTGATCACTGATCTTCATTTGGTTTAGCCAGCTTTGTGGACTTATCATATTATAAGGTCTATCACCTTGACTAATATACGTTCCTTTCCATAGTCTTCGCCACCTTTTGATTGTATTGCATCGTATATCTTGTTGGATTTTACATATTGGAGAATATTTGTTTAAAATTCACCTTTTGGTGATCATAGTTGGCATGATTAGTGATTGGATCTCTTTGGTCATGAGGACATAGTCTATGGTTTAGACTTTTGAAATTCGATGCAATGATAATTTTTCTTTAATCGTGGGGCTGGCCCCCTCTCCACAGTGACTCACCCCTTCACATTTTAAGTGGCACTTTGCCTTAAATATATTGGCCACTGTGATTGGCTATGACCATTGATTCTGGCACTTAGATTCTTGTGAACCGTCGATCTTGATCTTTGTTTAGGGTTTCACTTGGATTTTAATGTAGTTTTGGCATTTAGCCATGGTGATTTGCTTTGAGAGTTGGCGATGATCTTATCCATTGATCTTTGTTGGACATCTTTAAGCCGTCAATTTTTGATCGTGGTTGAGTTTAAATCTAACCCAACTCTTGAGCTATGTGGTAAAGCTCATTCAACCTCAATGATCACTCGATTTGTTTTTTTTGTCCTTGGCCGAAGCCCAGTGAATTCTATCTAGGATTTTCATTCGATTTTGGGGCTCTAGGTGTATTTGTTTTCTCAGTACAATCATCGCCGCCATATTTTCTTGCATGGAGTTATAATTTTAGATGATCTTGAGCACAATGCTCGTAGATATCTTGTGGAATTCTTAGCACGAATTCATATTTCACTGTCATCATTGGTGCTCTGGTTTGAAGCTTGTATTTTGCTAAGATGCTAAAGTTTGCAACATTCTGCTTAGCCATTTCCGCCACTGTTTTGATGCTAAAGTTCGATTCAATTTCTTTTACGGTCTCTATTGTGAGTTGTACCTCTGAATTTTCTTCTACAATGAAAGCTCTGGCTCTTTCTGATTGAAAAATAACTCTTATTTTCCCTTGGTGAAGAAAATTGGGTTGTCATTATCTATGTAAGGAGCTCGACCTTTAGGGCACATTTGGAGCTCTATATCTATAAAATTGGTGAGCTTCTTTGCATTTTTATTTTCCCTAATCTAGGTATTCTTTTTCATAAGAATGCCATTCAATTGCAAATGTTGATATCATTTTTCTCTTTTACTTTTCCGTTATTCTCCAAATCTAGGTTTCGCACTATTTTTGTTAGTATTATGCCCGATAAGGGTCACGATGATTTTATGTTCATCAAGATTTCTACATCTATGTTACTAGGAAAATCGAAATATGCCATTTCATTGCATTTACCTTGAATATCGATTTGAAGCTTCCTTTCTTATGGTTTTCTAAGCATTCAAACTCTATGGTTTTTAGATCTAGGTGCTTTGAATTAAGGGTATTCGTATTTCGACCTAGATATTTTCTTTGGAAATGACCGCCCATGTTTCTACTAATTTGGGCTCAAATTTTCCTCGTAGTGATTTTGAGCTTATATTATTCACCATTTCTATGATGTTGGAGATTTTTTTGAAACTTTACAATATGGTCATTTTCATCTATTTCAACTTGAGACAACCGTGACGTTAAGCACCTTTAAAGCTCTAGCTTGAAGCTTTTCTATCTCTGGAATTATCGGTCTTGGTTTGCCATTTAACTAAGAAATGTAAGCTCTATTTTTCACAATCAGTATCTCATTTATTAGTTTGCTTCTTTCTTTTTTGGCACTCGATTTGTTGAAAACCTTCTTGTTTCGAAGTGATTTTATGTGGCTATGATTTATGAGCCTAGAAATATTTTTGGGTATTATTTTTTGGCATTATCCAATCATTCCACTATCTGTGAATTTGCATTTATTACCGAGGAGTATTGGTGTTACTCTATCTTAAAATGTTTGTCGAAGTTCTAAGTGATTTCCCTTTTCTTTTTCTGCATATTATCCACTTCTTTCACCAATAACATTGACCTTGTGATATCTGAATCATGACTTGATCGTTTGTTTGGAAACCCCTTTTCTCATTCTGCTTGAGCATAATAAGATTTAAATTTGATCTTTGTCTATGCTAAAAAAGCTTGATTCAAGGTAGAGAACACTTCTCCCTTTCAAATTTCCGCTTGGTGCGTTTTGTGACTTTGCCCATATTTTCCACTGTGGCCTAAATGAATCAATTTTTCTGCCATTTCTGGTGATACGAATCTATGAGCTGTGCTATTTACTTCAACTGAAAATTTTGTAGAAAACTTAATGTGTAAGCCATTATCTATGACTTTTTTTGAGCTTAAATTTGTTTTCTTTGAATTACTACAAATACCTAGTTTGTTTTTGTATTGTTACTCAGAAATTTGAAGTTCAAAATATGCATTGACTTCGTTATTTTGAAACAAGGATTCATTTTGAAACTAAAACTTTGTACATGCTTGCACAAATATTTGAGAATCTGGGTGCATATTCTTTTCTGTTTTTGATCATAGTGTAGCATTACATGAATGTAATGGCCTCCACTTTTATAGAATAAGCTCGATTTTTCTAACTTTTCAAGCTTTAAGATATGGATGTGCTCATATGTTGTTTAATGTTCACTCTGACCTGAGAATTCTACACTTTCTGGACTATATTTTCAATGTGCCTTTGATAGATTTCTTGTCCATTATGATATTTTGGGAAAAATTCCCTGAAGTTGAGAGTACATAGTTGTAGAAATTTTATAGTTGATTGCTCATCATTGCTTAAAGCTTGTTTGATAATTCAAATGTCACTGGACATAATGATTCCTTCTTTCTTGGGAAATTACTCCCCCTTTCAGTTGTTATGTTACTTTTCAAGATAGCCGAAGGTTGCTTGATTCTTGATGAGGACCTCTACTTCTGAAATTTGCATCTTTTGTATGAAGTTTTGAATACAAATATGAAAACTGGTTGTATACTTGAATGAAACCTTGATATGGAAAATAAACCTCTTCAATTCCTTGGAAACCTGAGCAGTTGTGTAACATCATCTCATCTGACTTGTTTCATGCATTGTACTTGAATATGCATTGAAAAACCTGTTCTGATTCTTGGTATTGTAATGAAAATATTTTCCTTACGCTTTGAAATCTGCATCATCTACTGCAAAACTACTTGTTCATTTCTTTCATTTGATTATTTGCTAAATAGACATTCTACTTATGAGTTCCTTTTGTACTTGGCCCAGATTCAACTGTACTATGAGATGTTCCCTTTGATTTTGTCTTTCATATATCTTGCATGTGCTTTCTTTAAAAGGTTCAATTACGTAAAACTGTAAACACATGGATATAGACCAAACTCGAAGCTCTAACAATATTTAGTGTATGTTCACATAGTACATTTGTTCTTTGGGAACTAGAGATGAGGATGAAGCAGATGAAAATGAAGCAAATCCAGAAGCATGAGAGAACCGACCCAAAAAGGTAATGATGGATTTATTCTCTCTCCATTTGCTTATAGCTTTAAGTATATGCATCTTTTATTTCTAGTACATACAAGTTACATCCCACGGCTTGTGTGGGTTCATTGTACTTTTATTCCATATGAATAAATGAACTATTTTCGTGTAATGAGATGTATATCTTTATTTTTGTACTTCCTTCATTTGAATGGATAATAATGAACTTGTATAACTCAACACACTTAAATAATTCACTTAAGTATGGAAATAAATTAAAATCAAATGTACCTTTTGATGTTCATTGGATGACTAAATTTTATGTCACACCCGTCCATGACTTTGAACTTCATGTCCGATACATGCTTCCTTTCCTACCTTCCTTAGGGCTTTACAATGGTGACACTTGTTTACATGTGCTTTGACAAGGGTTTCAAATGGAATGGTTGCATCTATGAGGCATGGCATTTTGTAACTACAACCTATTTGGAGTTTGATCCAAACGTGACTTCCAAGACTATCTAAAAATAAACAATTAAAATATGTATGTTATTCTGAGGTGGCTGTCCCAAACATAGTCAAACCTCTGGCTCGATCAATCTAAGAAAATTAAAAGTTTTGAGTTGACCCTTTTCGCACAGGGTGCAAAAAATGTCAACAATTCTTGCAATCGTGGGGAAAGCCGCATGCTAGCTTGTAGACCAGTGTCTTTCTCTTGTCCATTGGACATGGATTCCAAAACATGTAACCAAAATATACCTTTCTGAAGGTCCAACCCTTCCAAAAAAAACTCAAACTAGGAAAGGATTTGGTAAACTAGGTCACGTGAGCGAATGCACTTATTGAAGGGAAAATAATGTAATGTGCAAAAACTACACTTATTGAAGGGAAATCCTACTCTAACAATCACTGTAATATTTTCAATAACAGTGTTTGAGAAACATACCATTCACAAGAATGGGAAGTTCCTCTCCATTCAGCCTCAAGAGATGAAAAGCATTGTGTTCTTTGTAAGCTAAAAGCATGTAAGGGCCACTGCAAATTGTATCAAACTTTATGTCTTCGGATTTTCACGATCAACATCCCACTTTGACACAATATCTCCTTCATTGAAGATTCTGAATTTGGCTTTCTTATCAAAAGTCTTCTTCATTTATTTTTGATTCTTTTCCATATTCAAATGGGCTTGATCTCTTAGCTCTTGTAATTCCATTAACTCTGTATAACGAACCTGTAATGGTTCATTCTCAAGCATCTCCATTTGATGCAAGCAAATCTATATGAGTAACTCAATGAAATATGCATTCTTGCTTCTTTTCCGTACACAAGTTTGTATGGTGAATTGCCAATTGATCTTTTAGGAGTTACTCTATCAGCCCAAAGTGCTAAATTCAACATCAGATGCGAAGCTCTTTGATTATCTTTGAGTGTCCTTTTGATGATCCTTAAAATATTCTTATTAGTACTTTCTAAGCCATTACCTTGTCGGTAATAATTAGATGAAGAACTTAAGCAAATGCCATGGCCGAGAACCTAATATGTTATCTTCGCACCAATAAACGCTAAAGAATTATCTGATATGATAGTTGCTGGAACACCAAATTTGTAAACTATACCTTCATAAAAGGATAGTATCGAAGCTTCATTAACATCTTTCAAGGCTATTGCTTTAGTCCATCGTGTAAAATAATCAGTGAGTGCTTAAGATCCTTTTGTGTCTTTATGACGAAGGTGGGTTTATCATGTCAATAAATTCAAGACCCCACCGCATAAAAGGATGATCAAATGAAATAGGTTGTAAAGGCAATGAAGCTAAACGTTTTTTTCCAACAAAGAAAGCACAATTTTTGCACTTTCTGATCTATTCAAAAGAATCCTTGAATATGCTAGGCCAATAGTAACTAATTTTTATGATTTTTAAAGTTTTGGTATGTGCCGAGAAGTGTTTTCTCTGCAAGTCCTTCATGGAATTCTCATAGCAATTTCTGAATTTTGTCATAGTCAACACAACGCAACAAGATTCCATTTATATCTCTTTTGAATAAAACACTATCAATAAAGATATAGGGGACGACTTGTAATCTAAAATATCTTCATTTATTTTTGTCCATACCTTCTAAATAGGTGCCATGTTGTAGATAGTTAATCAAATTAGTCATCCATATTGCTTCTTGAATCTCATGAGCAAGTTCAAAGTTGTTGATTTTTCTCGGGTTGAACCATGATGCCCGACACGATACGTAATTTCAGCATGCTATTTCAAATCAATGGGTTCTGCAGCTTGTTGTCTTTCCATATCAGCAATTAGGTGTTCACACAAACCTTTACCTTGAATTGTCTTAGCAACTCGGATATCAACATCATATTCCATAACATTCGTTATCCAGCTGCTCTTTTATTCAATTCTTTATTTAACAAGAAATATTTTACACTTGGATGAGAAACAAGAACATGGATTTTATTGTTTGAAATCATATACTTAAAATTCTTTAGTCCTCTAACTACTGAAAGTACTTATTTTTCAAGGAATGTGTACCTTGTTTCATAATCATGCAAGCTCTGTCCAAAGAAAGCAATTGGCTGCTCAATATTTTCATCATTGACCTAAGTTAGTATGGATGAGATTGTTTCAGCTCCTGCAAGTGCATACATTGTAAAATATTTATCAAAATTTGGATTTGCAAGAGTAGGAGCCTGAGAGATGGCTGTTTTGATTGCTTCAAACCCTTCTCTCCCTTCACTGGTCTAAGAGAATATTTTCTTTCTTTAACATAGTTGTCGATGGTTTAACCAATGTTGCAAAATCTGAACAAATCTTCTAACAAAGTTGATTTTTCCAAGAAAACTTTGTAATGCCTTCTTATGATGAGGCAACGATAGTTGTGATATGGCTTCGATTTTGAAAGGATCAATTGCTAAACCTTGCTTAGAAACAATATGGCCAAGTAATTTACCTTGATGTACTAAAAATATGGACTTCTTGGGATTCAAAGATATTCCAAACTGCCTGCACAACTGAAAATTCTGCCTTAGATGCATCAGATGTTCATCAATTTTTGAAAATATAGTAACATCATCTAAATAAACAAGGATGCATTTATTTAGCAAGATGTGAAAAGCCATGTCCATTGCATGTTGAAACATTGCACCGATATTTGAAAGACCAAAAGACATTCTTTTGTAAGCATAAGTACCCCACTTGGTGGTAAAACTTCATTTTGTACCTATCTTCTTCTCGGACTAAAATATGATTGTATCCACTATAACCATCTAGAAGAGATAGTCTATCTAAACCAGAAACTATTCTCAAAATTTGATCCATATTTGGTAGTGGGTAATGATATTTTAATGAAGCTTTATAAGATCTCTGAAATCCACACATAATCTGATTTCTCCATTCTTCTTCCTAACAGGAACAAGATTTTCTACCCAACTTGAATGCTTAAATGGAAAGATAATACCTGATTCAATTAACTTGGATAACTCTTTCCTCATTAGAGGCTCTATTTTGGGATTTACAGGCCTTTGTTTCTACCTAACTGGTTTAGAATTTGGCTACAATTTGATAGTATGTTGTGCTATCTGGGATCAAACCCTTTCAGGTCTTGGTATCTCCAAGTGAAAACATATTTAAATTCTTTGTAAAGATTAATAAATGACTGTTTTTCAGCTAAGGAACATACCTTTTCAAGAAACAAATTTTTCCCTTCATCAACTGAAATTTCTTCATATTTATCAGCATGTGTTGACATCTTGGTTTTTTCTTTTCTTAACTAATCACCAAGATGAAGATGTCATCTAATGTCACTAGACCTTGAGGCAACTTATTTGTCTTTAATTGAACAATCTGGTCACCATATAAATGTTGTAATTTATCCTGATTTATTGTAGAAAATTCAGCTTCTTACTGCAAAAACCTACATATTTGATCATCATTTTCAAAACCTTCCAATCCAAGTCATTATCAGGTATTGAAGGCTTGACAATTAACTTAATATGAGGTTGATTTTTTTAATCTATCTATTCCAGAACTTCAAAACTAGCACTAACTGCTGCAAGTCTATCTGCATGCTTATTTTCAGTTCTAGGAATGGAATCAATATTAATAGCATCAAAATCTTCCATTAAGTATGAAACTCTATGTCTGTAAGACTTCATTAATGGATTCTTACAAACATTAAAATTATTTACTTGACTGATAACCAACTCAGAATCACCAAAAATCTGTAATGTGTTGATACCTTTATTTCTTGCCCAAAGCCAGCCATGAATTAACGCTTCATATTCAACTACATTACAAGTGCATGAAAATTGGAGACTCAAAGTTGAGAAATACCTTTCATTTTTTGGGGAAGTGAGCATCAAACCTGATCCTTGTCCCTTTTTGTTCTTAGCTCCATCAAAATGAAGCTTCCAAATCCCTTCGCTAAATTTTTTGTTTTGGGATGACAAGGGAAGTGGTGTATTTTCTTCATGCATACAATACACACCAAACAAATGTTCTTCAACTTCCTTAAAAGGATCATGGACATGTTCTTCAGCCATCTTTTCATCCATAAACATGTTAGAAACACCATCTAATGCTAAAACATGAGCTACATCATCAAATCGATTGATCTAAGGCTGAATAATTAGCCACTGCATTTAGAGAATGAGGTTCAATGTGAAATCTGGCCAATCACTCTAATTTGATAGTAACTTTGGTGCCATAATGTGTAGTGAAAATAAGAAGGACCAATCTGAAGAGAGATAACCTCCTATCTTTGTTGTGAAATCTCTAGATAAGCATAAAGAAAAGTATGGAGGTAAATCTACAACAATAACATCTTGCAGAATAGAAACATTTGGGAAAGCATGCAATGTTACCTCCAAATTTCTGATTACACCAACTATATTAGTTGCAGTTCCATCAAGTTATAAGACACTCTTTTCTGTAGGCTCATACTATGACCCAATTTTTCTCGCAATTACTTTTAGCATAACTGTCGTGCTACTTGTGCCACTTGTCCACCATGCAATTATGAACAAGATGTTCTCCAATAATCATTGATAAATAAAATTGTGGTGGCTTCTTGATGTCATGAGCATTCAAAACTATCTGAACCATCCACTTAACTTCTTTAATGCGGTCTTATTCAAACGTTCCAAGGACCATGGCTTCCTTTTGATTGCCTTTTCGTTGTTTTAGAAGAAATCTCTGACTTAGCTAGTTCATGAGAAACTAAATCTTGTTGTCTAGGAATACTTAAATCGCTCCATATTGCGATGTTAACATTATGATTTTTCATTACATCAACAATGTTAAAAGAAGAAATATTTTTAGAGACAAATTCAACTTTTTTAGCATAGGCCTTAGCAAAAACTGATTCTTCTTCAAATGTCTTTGATATCTAAAGTATAAACTATCTTCTTGGGTCAAGATGTAGCTATTTTTGCTATCCTTTATCAACTGAAATACTTGTCGTTTTTGAGGAACAACAGGACTGTTAGCTAGTTTTGGGGCTGTAGATGTTGTCTTATCAATGACAATAGGCAGAACAAGCCCAATTCATTGTTTTTAAATTTCAACAGTTTTTCCTTGAGCCCTAGTAGTGACTGTAATGAAATCATTCTCATTGAAACTGACTAAATTCTATTCAGGTGATTTCTGAACCTGAGTATCTTGCTGCCCACTCTCCATTCGAGACATGAATAATGTGTTAGATTGAGGCTATGCAACAAGACTTATGTTCATAAAAGCATTTGGGCAACTTGTAGCTGAATGAGGTTGATTACAAGGTTGACACCACTCCTTCATAGCCATATTAACTGGAACTAAAGCGTTAGATGAATTAGGAGCCTTTGGGTCGAATTGCCTTTGCTGATAGGGTTTCCTATAATTTTGATTCTGTTGGTATGGCTTCCTATTTTGTTGATTTTGTTGATAAGGAGCCTGATAAGGTCTGCTAGGTAATGCAAGCCTATTCTCAATTGAAGTCATCTTATTTCCCATAGTCTGTAAAGCTTTAAATATGTCATCTGATGGGGCTGCAACAACAGGTTCCATGATTGTAATAGGTTGTGGGATAGGGGCTAAATCTGCCAAAAAAGGCATTGAAGGCCTTGGTGCTAATTTTTCAGCTTGAATAAGACTATTTTCAGCTCGGATGGTGATATCATAGGCTGCTGGGAGCATATCCTCCCATAGACTGAATCATATTTGAAATATCACTATTTAGTGCCCTAAGATAATAAAGAAAAGCGTGATCATCTTGAGGCTTAACCTCATTTGGGATTCTTTCCCAAGTTCTATTAAAACGAAAGTTGAAACTTGACATAAATTCATTAGGATCTCTTTTAATGGTAGATAGTTGTTCTATAAGAGATAAATGATCTGAATTGTCTTGAAATTGTTTCAACAATTTATCACCTAAGTCATCCCAAGTTCTTATGCATCTAATATCTAGATTTCTATATCATTGCAAGGATTGTCCTTTAAGAGATGCAGCTAAAAGTCTCAAGGCTACATCCTCATGAGTAATGTTATGAACTACACATAAGGTTGTGACATCTTGAATGTGCTCTATAGGTATTACCTAATTTCACCAGAGAATGATGGAAAACTTTTCATGGCAGCATTAGGGATGTCATGGTAAACTGGGATTACTAATGGGCTGCCATTAGTAAAGGTCACAAAATTTCTAGGTGGTTGGATAGCCATCAAAAAAATTGGGATGTTAATAGAGAAATTGATTCGTGGTGAAGGAATGTCAAGAGGAGGGTTATCAAAACCAAGTCTATTATAAGGTAAAGTATTACCAACTCTTCTCCTTCTAAAGAATTCAAAGGTAAAGAAATAAAATCAGGAGGAATTCCTCTTACCGATGATCTTGTAGTCACTTTAGGCATGGAACATGCTGCAATACTGGTTTGAAATCAGCTTTAAGAAGTCGCGAAGAGATCTTAAAATATTTAGAATAAATTTCTGAAACTTGCTCCCAAAAGTAACTTTTGTAACTACATCGTAAATTTGTTGTAGATGTGTTATAGATAGTTGTAACTTGCATGCAGATCTGATTCGTGTTTTGATCGGGCGTGCCAAAATCTATTATATGTTGAAAGTGCACCCTGTAGAGAGATGACTACAGGTTTTCTAAGCTTGCAAAATTTTATCTCTCTCTTTCGTAGATACGATGGAAACACCTCGGGTCTATGGGTATACCTATTTTGATGCGAGTCTCCGGTATCAAGGTCAGCCTTGTTGATGTATCCTTAATTGATTTTCTCGAGGTTAAGGATAAAATATTACCGTAAAATACTAAACTAAGGTGATACACAAAATTTATATGAGGGATTTGACCGAGTACATGAAAAATTGATATGCGAAGGATTCTTGATGCGTGAACCAACATTTTTCTAGGAATATTTAAGGGCAAACACTTTTTGTACTTAGGGAAAATATCACAAAAACACCGATAAGTTAATGTTGACAATTTTTGCACTTGTGCAAAAATGGACAACTCAAAACTTCTAATTTTTTTCATATTGGTCAGCTTTATTTAGTCTAGTTATGTTTGGGACAACCACCTCAGATTAAGATACAATTTTTTAATTGTTTGGTTTTGGACAGACTTGGAAGTCATTTGGAATCAAAACTATAACTTGAGTATAGTTTAAGAATGCCATGCCTCATAGATGCAACCATTCCATTTGAAACCCTCATCAGAACTATGTAACAATTGTAAATAACCATTACAGGGCCCTGAGGAAGGTAGGAAGGGCAACACATATTTGACAAGGTGATCAAGCTACGCTGCGGTGTGGCCATTTTAAAGGACAATTTACAGTCTTACAAGTAGTTTGCATTTTCAGTGAGTGACAATAAGGTACACTTGATTGTTTATTTATTTCTATGATTAAGTGAATTATTTAAGTGTTTTGAGTTGTATAATTTCATTCATTATCCATACAAATGAAAGAAAGTACAGAAAGGAAGGACATACATCTCATAACATGAAAATATTTTCATTTATTCATGAGGAATAATAGTACATATTTTTCTCACACAAGCCATGAGAAATAACTGAAAGGAAAAACAATGCATATATTTATGAAGCTGAAAATGTAAAGAGGTAAAAGAAACCCATCATTTCCTCGAGGGAGTGTTCTTCTCTTTCTAAAACTGTTGTTCTAGCTGTCCACTACAACTGCATCATGGTACCTGAGAAGGGAGAAGCAAACGATCATCAATACTGAGCTCAGGGTTTAGTTTAACTCTTTATACTTCCAACTTCATAAATTCATGCATTGAAAAGTGTAACAAAGTGAAGCAAGAAGAAACAGAATTTAAAGGTTGAAGTTGACTGAAATGAGATAAAATTGCAGCTGAAACAGAATGAAAAGAGAATTATGGGAAAATTTTGACAGGGCTTCGCCATGTAAAATGGACATTTACAACTTTTCCAGCATGCATGTAAAGCTGTAATGAAGCTCAAATATAGTATTTAAGTAGAAAAGGAAAAGAAACTACAACATTCCAACAAAACTTCAAAGTTCAGCATACAGGAATTTGTGAAACAGAGATTCTAGAAATAATATGTTCTTTCGGGTTCTCAAATAAAAGTAAATGATTAACTTATATAACTTTCAGAAAGATGAATTCACTGATTATCTCAGCAAGAATGTATTATACAACTGCTACAGTGAAAGATCTCATTCACAATAGAAGAAACAAGTTGTGCAATCAGACAATGACCCAGGGCAGAGTATATTTTCAAAATTTGGATTATCAGGAAAGTATGATATAGAATGAAGAAAATTATTACAGTCAATCTCATTATTGCAAAAAGGAGATGAGTTCGAGTTAAAGAAGTCTACAGGAGCATAAATTTCTCCATTTCAAAAAGCAACTCAGAATAACTGATTATTTAGATCTACATTTTTCATAACGAATTTTGCACAGAACTTTAAAGCAATTTTTTGGTCACATCAAGCATCAACTAAACCAAATATAGATTGAAGCCGGACTAAGCTCAAAGCGTTCAACATAAAAGAATGATGATCCATTTTTTAAGGAAACCCAAAAGACAAAGTATTATAAATACACTACGAAACTACAAGTTCTTGCATGGAATGTCTCAGAACTTGCAAAAGGAGAATTTAGAAATCATATCTGATGTAAAAGAAAATTCATATCGGAACAAAGCTCTTGAATTGAGGAATTGTAAAATAGAAAACCAGAGATCCATATCTCTTCCACAAGATTCAAACTCATTAATTACAAGGCCCAAATAGGGTAATTCTCACAGAATCAGCCAAATAATGCAAACTCAGTAATGGGTATAAGTGAGATATTATCAGAAGGAAGAGTTCTGTAGGGTTCATAGTTTAATGATAGATTTCAAAAAGTGCTAGTGATGGAATTTGAAAGGGAGAAGAAGCTAATCATATACAGTACGAACATATAGTAAAGCTCAAACAAACATTCATGGCGGCCTAGTTTTTGCAGTCAAAACCCCCATGTTATCTTCATAGAAAAACAAACAAATGCCATAGAGTGAATAAATGCATAGATTATCCCGTGATATCAAGTTATGGAAAGCCTTATCAAGTACATGCCCTCAAAGCGAACTTCAGAAAAATCATGGCATTCATTGTATAAAACAATTTTTGATGCAATACATTATCAGAAATCAAACCCACTTCGTTTATGAAAAATGGTAGAATATTTAACTCTAAGCTACCATGAAATTGATGGAATCAGAGATTTACCTTAAAAGTAGGGTTACAGGAACTCAAGAAATCCTTCATCAGGCCACCAGGTAATAGAAAATGGAATAGTACTTCAGAATCCACTACCACGACATTCGTCGAAGTAGTAAAATATCAAGTAGAGGAAAAAACCAGAGCTCACAGAAGCCCAAAGAAAATATTCATGGTGGAAATAGAATTTTTAGGAACTCAAGGCAAAGAAAAGAACCTTAAAACAAAGTGTTCACGTTCACAAAACTCAAAGAAGTCGAGCTCATGATCTCAGAAATGGTGCACCCTCAAAAGGAAGTACCAGAGAGCCCGGTTTTTGAGATTAACGAAGGAAAGAGATTGAATAATTTCACTCACAGAGCTCAGATTCAAAGAAACCATTTCTCAGAGTTATCTCAGATTCGAGCTCAAAAGAAAGAATATGGCAGAGAGATCAAATACTTTAACTCACAAAGCTTCACAGACTCATAGAGGCTGAGTTTTCAGAGTCCTAGAACCCAAAGATCAAAGTAATGGTGACTGAAACAATTTTTCTAGGGCTTCGCTCGTAAAATGAAAATGCAAGTGAAAATGAGCTAGGTTTGAGTGATTTTATCAATGAAACTCAACCACATAGTGGAAGATCGACGGTGCAAGATCAATTAGATTCAAGATCAACGATCAAAACAATAACCATTTCCAACTACCTCTTTAACCATAGTTTGAAATGGTTACCACATTAAATGCCAGGTAAAAAACCTTAACCAAGGGTCATAAAAATCAATAGCTACAAGTTAAAAAGTACAAGATCAATGACTGAATCAAGGCACCAACATTCAAAGTAAACCACCAGGGTTGTAATTAACCTGACCCAAGTTAAATACCACCAACCAAACTTTCAAAGGGGTGAGTCATCATGGTGGAGGGGAATGAGCTTCATTAAAAACATTATTCTTGTTGACTATAGTTGCCCCATATAAAATCAAAAACAATAATCATCGCTATCAACCATGTAAAAGCTGACAAGTATATCATATGCAATGGTCAATCCAAAAGGGGGCCGAATAATCAAACAATGATTATTATCCAAACCATGGTCTAAGAGACCCATGTATCAAACCATGATTAGTATATGCCATGTTAAGGGAGACCCAATCAATAACATGTCTGTCATGATAATATAGAAGACAAATAAGAGCATGGGCACGTGAACAGAGGTGGTCCCCATAAGAGGTAAACATTATTTTTCTTACAGGAGATAATATTGCCTATGGTCATAAAGGTTAAATGTGTCAACATCATATGCATCAAAGGATCATGTAATGCAGATGTCAACATCAAGACCTGAGCTTGGAGGTGGTCCCCATCAAGTGGATATTTGGATGTTTATTTTTGGCAAAATATTACAAGTATCACAATTATTTTTATTCACTCATAAGGAGTTTATTTTTGCATCGTTCACAATAGGAAAAAATAGAGAAGAAGACAAAATTGCATGCCCATGGAGAGAGACTTGCCTAGCAAGCAATCTTATTTATAGAAAATTATTCACCTTCTTTTCTTTAAAATAGAACAGTCAACGTTAGTTTGACTGTATTGTAATTAAGTCTATTAATGCCTATTTATAATTGCATGCTCTATTTTTATTCCTTTATCTATTATTAAATAAAGGATAAAAATAGAATGCATGGGCTAGTACAATCCTTAGGCTATTTTTAGGAAGAGGGTGAATTTTATTTTTGCTATATATTGTGTGCCTTTGCAAAGCACAAGGAGTTTTTGTTTTCATTTGGGGAACTTCGAGAATTTCTCGGAGGAATTTTTGGATATAGGAGTACTGAAGAATTTTTTCCAATTTTGCCTTCTATGTGTGAAGTATTTTCTTCCTTTCCAATTATTTGCAGCCTTATGTATCTTTATATGAGTCTTGTGAATGCAAGTTCCCTGATCAATCATCTTACCCTGCTGCAAATTCAATATTTTCTGCTTAATTTTAATGTGCATGTTAACTTATTAATATTGTTGTGATTTTCCCTCAGTATCACCAAGTGTTTTCCCTTAAATATTTTGCAGTAAACTATTGGCTCGTGCATCAAGAATCCTTCCCATAGCAATTGTGCATATACTCAGTCAAATCCCTCACATAAATTTGGTGTATCACCTCAGTTTTATTTATTTTACGTCATATTTTACTCTCAAAACTCCAATAAATCGTGTAGGATATGTGAACACGAATCTAGCACTCGATAATATTTCACCTGGGAACTCCTTGTGCTATGATTATTTTAGTAATGCACATGACTTTTGGTTTGGTGGTAGTAACTGGAAACACAACAACAAACATAACACAAGAATACCACAAATTATGAAAAAAGAATGATGAAAAATCTGAAATACAAATGTAAAATATATTATTAACATGGAACTATTACAATCTCACCCATGAATTACTCCAAGTGTTACCAACTCCACTTGATTCCAACAATGGTTATGGGAGAAGCTTCACAATTACTCCTCTTGATGACTTCCTTAACACACTTTCACAAAGAATCCTTTCTTCATAAAATAATTATTACAACTTTGCTCTATGATAAATGAGTGGGTATGGCCTATCTATTTATAGGAATTCAGCTTATCCACCCTATCTCTAAGATAGGATAGGAAATCTCTTCCGCCAATCACATTTTATGCCTAAACTCTTTCCTTTACATGTAGGCTTATCTTCTAAGATAAGATAAACCTTATCATCTCACATGGGTTCCACCTTTTTAGACGTTTCTACAAATAAAATACACAAAATATTTATGACATCACTCATTGTCGTTATTACAAATACAATATTTCTAATTCCCGATCATGTAGACCCTACTTCTCTACTTACCCCAACTTTGACATTTTAACATTACCAGACCACTTACGACAAATATTTACTTTTTACCACAACATTCCTTTTGTACTTTGACTGTTACCGTACTCTACTTTATTGGCGGCACCATACTAACGGCATCGTTATCTTCTATTGGACGCCACTATTAATTATACTTAACAACATCCTATTCCTAATACATACATTAATAAAATAAAAATTACGGAGGAAAATTTTAATGTCGACATACACACCAATAAGGAACTCGACCTTTTAATCCTGGAGACTCACCTAAAAATAGGTATACCCTGCACTGAGGTGTTTCCATTATATCTACGAAGAGAGAGATCAATTTTGCAATCTTAGAAAACTTGTAGCCATCTCTCTACAAGGTGCACTTTCAAGAGATAACAATTAACATGCACATTAAAATTATGAAGAAAATACTGAATTTGCAGCGGGGTAAGATGATTATTCAGAGAATTTACATTCACAATACTAATTGAAACATACACAAAGATGAAAATAACTAGAAATGCTGAAAATACTTCACACTCAGAAGGCAAAAGCTAGCAAAAATTTCTTCAATACTCCCGTATCCAAAAGTTCTCCTTTGTGCTTTGCCAAAGCACACAATATATAGAAAAATAATTTTCACCCCTTCCTAAAAATAGTCTAAGGCTTGTACTCGCCCATGCATCCTATTTTTATCCTTTATTTAATAATAGATAAAGGAATAAAAATAGAACATGCAATTACAAATAGGCATTAATAGCCTTGATTACATTACTGATCAAACTGAAGTTGACTATTCTATTTTTAAGAAAATAAAGGTGAATAATTTGCTAATAATAAGCTTGCTTGTTGGACAAGTCTCTTTCCTTGAGCATGTAAATTTGTCTTCTTGTCTGTTCTGTCCTCTTGTGAAGTATGCAAAAATCAACTCCTCTATTTGTGAGTAAAATAATTGCAACACTTGCAATATTTTGCAAAAATATTCATCCACACATTCATTTGATGGGGACCACCTCCATGTGTACATGTTCAACCTTTCTTCTGCAATCCATGGGGCCACCCTTTGCACTTGATCACTAATCTCATTTGGTTTAGCCACCTTTGTGGACTTAGCATATTATAAGGTCTATCACCTTGATTAATATACATGCCTTTCCATAGTCTTCGCCACCTTTTGATTATATTACATGGTATATCTTGTCAGCTTTTGCATATTGGAAAATATTTGTTTAAAATTCACCTTTTCGGTGATCATAGTTGGCATGATTAGTGATTGGCTCTCTTTGATCATGAGGACATAGTCTATGGTTTAGACTTTTGAAATTCGATGCAATGATAATTTTTCTTTAATTCACATTTTACGCTAGCATTTTTCCTTAAATATATTAGCCACTATGATTGGCTATGACCATTGATTCTGGCACTTAGATTCTTATGAACCATCGATCTTGATCTTCGTTTAGGGTTTCACTTGGATTTTAATGCGGTTGTTGGCATTTAGCCATGGTGATTTTCTTTGAAATTTGGCGATGATCTTATCCATTGATCTTTGTACTGGACATCTTTAGGCCATCAATTTTTACCATGGTTGAGTTTGAACCTAACCCAACTCTTGAGCTCCATGGTAAAGCTCATTCAACCTCAATGATCACTCCATTTATTTTTTTATCCTACAGGGCAAAGCCACGGTGAATTCTATCTAGGAATTTCATTCTATTTTGGGGCTCTAGGTGTATTTGTTTGCTCAGTAAAGTCATGAACGCCATATTTTCTTTCCTGGAGTTATAATTTTTGATGATCTTCGAGCTCAATTCTGGTATACTGTGGAATTCTGAGCATGAATTCATATTTGACTATCATCATTGGTGCTCTGGTTTGAATCTTGTATTTTTCTAAGATGCTGAAGTTTACAACATTCTACTTAGCCATTTCCACCACTATTTTGATGCTAAAGTTCGATTCAATTTCTTTTACGGTCTTTACAGTGAGTTGTACCTCTGAATGTTCTTCTACAATGAAAGATTTGGCTTTTTCTGATTGAAAAAAATCTTATTTTCCCTTGGTGAAGAAAATTGGGTTGTCATTATCTATGTAAGGAGCTCGACCTTTAGGGCACATTTGGAGCTCTATATCTGTAAAACTGGTGAGATTCTTTGCATTTTATTTTCCCTAATTTAGGTATTATTTTTTCATAAGAACACCATTCAATTACAAATGTGGATATTGTTTTTCTCTTTTACTTTTCTCGTTATTCCGCAAATCTGGTTTCTACACTATTTTTGTTGGTATTGTGCCTGAGAAGGGTCACGATGATTTTATGTTCATCGAGATTTCTACATTTATGTTACTAGGAAAACTGAAATATGCCATTTCATTGCATTTACCTTGAATATCAATTTGAAGCTTCCTTCTTATGGTTTTCTAAGCATTCAAACTCTATGGTTTTCAGATATGAGCGCTTTGAATTATGGGTATTCGTATTTCTGAGATGGGTATTTTCTTTGGCTATGACCGCCCATGTTTCTACTAATTCGGGCTCAAATTTTCCTGCTCGTAGTGATTTTGAGCTTATATTATTCACCATTTCTATGATGTTGGAGCTTTTGTGAAAACTTTACAATATGGTCATTTTCATCTGTTTCAACTTGAGCCAACCATGACGTTAAGAACCTTTGAAGCTCTAGCTTGAAGCTTTTCTATCTCTGGAATTATCGGTCTTATCCGCCATTAAACTAAGAAAGGTAAGCTCTATTTTTCACAACTGTATCTATTTATTTTTCGCTTCTTTTTTTTTTGCATCGATTTGTTGAAAACCATCATGTTTCGATGTGATTTTACATGGCTATGATTTCGAGCCTAGAAATGTTTCTGGGTATCATTTTATGGAATTCTCCAATCATTCTACCATCTATGAATTTACATTTATTACCGAGGGGTATTGGTCGTTACTCTATCTTCAAATGTCTATCGAAGTTCTGAGTGATTTCCCTTTTCTTTTTCTGCATATTATCCACTTCTTTCACCAATAACGTTGACCTTGTGATATTTGAATTATGATTTGATTGTTTGTCTAGAAACCCCATTTCTCATTCTACTTTAGCATAATAAGCTTTAAATTTGATCTCTGTCTATGCTAACATGCTTGATTCAAGGTAGAGAAGACTTCTCCCTTTCAAATTTCTCTCTTGGTGGGTTTTGTGACTTTGCCCATATTTTCCACTGTGGCCTGAATGAATCAATTTGTCTGCCATTTCTGGTGATACGAAGATATGAGTTGTGCTATTTACCTCAACTGAAAATTTTCTAGAAAACTTAATGTGTAAGCCATTATCTATGACTTTTGCTAAGCTCAAATTTGTTTTCTTTGAATTGCTACAAATGCCTAGTTTGTTGTTGTATTGTTACTCAAAAGTTTGAAGTTCAAAATATGCATTGACTTCAATATTTTGAAACTAAAACTCTATACATGCTTGCACAAATAATTGAGAATCTGGGTGCATATTCTTTTCTATTTGTGATCATAGTGTAGCATTTCATGACTGTAATGGCCACCATTGTTATAGCCTAAGCTCTGATTTTTCTGACTTTTCAAGCTTTGAGATATGGATGTGCTCATCGTTGTTTAATGTTCACTTTGACCTGAGCATTCTACACTTTCTGGACTATATTTTCAATGTGCCTTTGATAGATTTCTTGTCCATTATGATATTTTGGGAAAAATTCCCTTGAAGCTGAGAGTACATAGTTGTATAAATTTTACAGTTGATTGCTCATCATTTCTTAAAGCTTGTTTGATAATTCAAATGTCACTGGACATAATGATTTCTACTTTCTTGGGAAATTACTCCCCCTTTCAGCTGTTATGTTGCTTTTCAAGATAGCCGAAGGTTGCTTGATTCTTGATGAGGACCTCTACTTCTGAAATTTGCATCTTTTGTATGAAGTTTTGAATACAAATCTACAAACTAGTTGTATACTTGAATGAAACCTTGATATGGAAAATAAACCTCTTCAATTCCTTGGAAACCTGAGCAGTTGTGTAACATCATCTCATCTGACTTGTTTCATGCATTGTACTTCAATATGCATTGAAAACTTGTTCTGAGTCCTGGTACTATAATGAAAATATTTTCCTTACTCTTTCAAATCTGCATCATCTGCTGCAAAACTACTTGTTCATTTCTTTCATTTGATTATTTTCTAAATAGACATTCTACTTATGAATTCCTTTTGTACTTGGCCCGATTCAACTATACTATGAGATGCTCCCTTTGATTTTGTCTTTCATGTATCTTGCATGTGCTTTCTTTAAAAGGTTCAGTTACGTAAAACTGTAAACACATGGATATAGACCAAACCCGAAGCTCTAACAATATATACTATATGTTCATAGGTACTGCTGTTGGGAACTAGAGATGAGGACAAAGAAGCTGAAAAAGAAGCAAAGCCAAAAGCGTGAGAGAACTGACCCAAACAAGAAATGACAGGTTTCTTATCTCTCCATTTGCTTATAGCTTTAAGTATATGCATCTTTTATTTCCAGTACATACAAGTTACGTCCCATGGCTTGTGTGGGTCCATTGTACTTTTATTCCATATGAATAAATGAACTACTTTTGTGTAATGAGATGTATATCTTTATTTTTCTATACTTCCTTCATTTGAATGGGTAATAATGAACTTTTACAACTCAACACACTTAAATAACTCACTTAAGTATGGAAATAAATTAAAATCAAATGTACCTTTTGATGTTCATTGGATGACTGAATTTTATTTCACACACCGTCCACTGACTTCAAAAATTCATGTCTGATACATGTTGCCTTTCCTACCTTCCTTAGGGCTATGCAATGCTCATTTACAACTATTACACGATTCGATGAGGGTTTCAAATGGAATGGCTGCATCTATGAGGCATGGGATTCTGTAACTATAGCCTATTTTATGTTTGATCCAAATGTGACTCCCTAACCTCCGACTTGATCAACTGAGAAACTTAAAAATTTTGAGTTTACCCTTTTTGCACAGTGTGAGAAATGTCAACAAGATGTTGACTTAATAGAAATTAGCAAACTGAAAACTTGGTTACTGTAATTCCTTGTTATGTTGCTTATGACTTTAAGAATAAAATAAATTCCTCTTGCGAGATCACAAAATGCGGAAACATGGGATCTCACTTTGAAAACAAATCACTTTTGGTTTGTGTATGGTTCTAATGCTTCAAATCATGTACTTTCTTTAAGATATATAACAAGTACTTTCGTAACTCTTTTGTTACAAAGTGATTCCAATAATGAGACCATAGTGCAATGTTAGAGTAAAGCATATAAGAATAAAACAAGATTCGGGGTTAGGAATAATTTCACTCTTGGATTCCTTGTATATATATAAATCTAAATAAAATTTCTTGATGTGGAAATTTTGAATGGATTCAACAAGTTTTTAATATATCTTAACTATAATGGGAAATAAGGATATCGTTATCAAATAATGTTTTGGGAAAAGGTATCTTGAATCCAAATCTACCTCAAATCCTAATATTTTTGTCTTGACATCACTTCAAATTCACTATTGTAGTATGGGTAATATTTAAACATTGAATAAACATTTGAGAAACATAAGTTTAACATAAGAATGAGTGAATAGGGAACTTTGTGTGCAATTTGAAAGATGACAAATAATAATGTAAGTTCGGAGATCATTATAAGGGATAAAGAGATAATCTAAATGGTCGAATTGTAAGTTGAATGTGAAATTAATTTAAGAACATGTAGGTGGAAAAATGACAAAATTATCCTTGCATAGTAATGTTCTTGGAATGTTAATCGTAACTAAGATGTAATCATGGTAATGATGTGTGTGGGCTTGCCAATCCTTGGGTCCCTTTTCTTATGGTTGGGTCATTGCTAGCATTCGTTCATTAGGGAAAGTGTGGCATTGACATTTATATGGTGTTGGCATGTGTCTATCTGAGTCTATGACTTTTGTAAGTGTCTTATGCGTTGTTGCTTTTCTCTACTTAGAGCCTTGTGGTGTTGTGTAGTGAGCAGTGTAAGTAAAAAATAAATTATCATGGTATTATTACTATTGTATTTGTCTGTGTATTTTTTGGGCGTTATAAGAAAAGCACATCAAAGAAACAATGCTGCAACAAAAATAATTAGATCCTAGAGGTCGAAATACCGTGTAGTTTTCTTCTTGTTACGAACCGTGATCCACTCATCAGGAATTTTCTGGAAAGGAATAATAACTTCTAGATCTGTGATTGGCTGAAACGCGTTGTTTGTACAAGGAGAATTAGGAGGAATATTCTCCTTGACTGCTACATGCTCTTTTGGATTTTCCTTCCTTAGATAGTCACTCCTGAAAGCTCCTTGTTTGTATGATCTGTGATCTCTCTCAAGGGGATTTCAGGGACCAATTTTTTCCTATCCTCCTCCTCAGCGCCATAATCAAGTATGTCCTTAGATTAAAAAACTAGATGTTTCGGGAGAGTGTTTCTCCACCAATTAGTCTTTTCATTCTTTTGTTTTATCATCTTGCAATCGAAACATAATTTCATAAATAAAAACACCACCTACATCTAAAAGGCAAGCCCTCATAGTCCAAAGGTTCAGACCAAGTATGATTTTGCACTTTAATCTCAATGCGGGATGGAAGGACCTTTGAAGTATCAATCTCAACTAGGATTCTAGTATAGGTTATATGTGTGAAATTAGAGGTTTGGGAATCAATATTGATGATGCTACCTAAAGCATTTCCAATGGATATTAGGTAACTTTGATCCCAAAATTGAAGGGGTAAGTGATGTAATCTAATCCAGATCGGTTTGTAGGAGAAATATTCAGTGAGAGGGTTGAATGATGGAAACCCGGGTTTTATTATGAGATATTTTTTCTAATAGACCCAAAGTTGTTTTCCAATGACATCCTTATCCCATATGGAAGTAAAAGAAAAATGAAAATTCCTTTTGCACAGGGGTAAAGATCTAATCTTCCTTCTAGCAGTGGGATTCAATGCTTGGAGATCCAATTGTTTAGGACAAGGAGGCTAGGCCAAAGACCAAAAATCTGCATATCAGGGCATGATCTTGATAAAATGAATTTGTTTCAAGGACTTCATCCCAAATGTCACATTGGGATTGTTCTTAGCAGGATTCATGGTCTTAGTAACCTTCTGTTACTATAAGATCTCACTAAATGAGTGATTAACTTCAGCCTCAGTGACATAAGAATGCCCCTGGTTGTGGGCGGTGAGAGTCTGCCTCTTACTAGGTTCACAAAATATTCAATATTAGGTTCCCTAGCTTCTGTTTTGCAGAAATCACATTAGATCCAGCCTTAAAAAAATTTCCATGATTAATCTTAACCTAGTTTCCTACGAATTCGGGAAATATGTCCTTGTGATTCGCCATTTTCTGCAATGGGGGCCAGAGATCATCCCTAGCATGGTCGTCACTCTGCTTGTTCCCAGTGCTATGTTCGCTGCCATTCATAGGGTTTGAAGGAGTGCGGTTAGAGTTATGGACAATTTTATTTCTGATTTTTAAATCACCCGAGCCTCCATTTCACTTTGGTTAAGATGGGTGTTTTGCATTAGGATTCAATCTGATCTAGTCGATTCGAGTCATAGCTTTGTTGGGAGTCTATCTCACCTCTATTACTCACCGATACCTCCAATAGGGCGGTAAGGTATTGAAGAGTTGAGGTTAGGGTTCACGGCCATATAGGTAACACAAATTTTTTTATAGTTTTGTTATAAAACTCAATTGAAAGGTGTTCTCAAATTACATAAAATTTAAGGGCAATTGTGGAGATAACAAAAAAGTTTAATTGGAATTGTAAGATCAAATTTTCCCAATAATTTCATAAATTATATACAAGGAATTCATCTATCTTGGTGATAGGATTACATGGGGCATGCATGCATTCATGCATGGGGTGGGAACCACATTTTCATGCCTTATATTTTTTTCAAGTTTGTAGTATACACACATTGTGTGTATACCACAAACCTAAAAAATTGGGATTCAAACCCATGACCTCCCAAATATAAATGATCATGCATAACATCACACAAGAGATACCACATGCCACATTCCTTTTTCAAACACATCTATTAAAACCGAAGGATTGGACACTCAGCAAAGGTGGGTCCCACTCCGCGCATGTATGCATGCATGCATCATGTGATTCTAAAGCGCGTGCATCTTATCCTTTTGCAAGGATATCCACATGCATATACAAGTAGTGTTTTAGGGCATTGAATTTTTGATGTTTGTATTGTAAGTATTTGATATAAAATTATTTGTTTAATGCGACAATGTGCTATAGAATAGAAAACTAATAAACCATAAATTATTGCACTTTTCATAATAAAATATATTCTAAAACTATTTCTATTTGAAAGGATACTACTATGTGTGATGTTTTTCTATCATGTCCCCTTTTCAAACAAAGAAAAATAAATTAGTAATACAACTTAAGTGTCAAAATTGTAACTTTATAAAAGAAACTTATTCTTTATTATTATAAAAAGTACCTTTTATTAAAGTAATGTTGCAATGCCCACATTTCGACGTTCTAAACCACATTAAACATTAAATAAATACTTAGGAAATTGTGGATTATTTTTTTGTTTAAATATTGAATTGGTGTTAAACCCTATAGTGCATTTAATTAACTCCTACCAATAATTTTCTACATTACATTAGGTTGATCCAACCTAGATTAATAATTAAATATTATTAATCTATTTCTAAAGTTATTTTTAGTTATAATCTTCTAGCAATGCATCCATTAATTCCTTTGTTTAGTCTAAGTTTAATTCCTTTAATAAATTAATATCCATACTCCACACTTATAACATTTACCCTTGGTTAAATTAATCCCCTTAAGTCATTAGCTTGAATTTCCATTCACAATACCGTTATTTATGTTAGGAATACTTGTTTAGTCCTCACATTATTTAGATGTGTTTATTATATTGGTGAATATAATAATGTGGAGTAAATGAGTTGTAATAACAACTCATATAGTTATTTGAATGTGATTTGGTTGTTAAACCAAATTCACGTGAAAAAGAAATGTGAGGAGTGTTGTTAGAACAACCTCCTAGAAAATAGGATCAATCTCTCCTATTTATTTGTAATATCTTGTCACGAAGTAAATACGGGAAAGTTTTCTATGTGATAATATGTTGTAGCTTTTATATTTGGTATCAGAGCAGGAAATTCATGGAAGTTTATGAGAGGTTTTGAAGAAGTGATTGGGGGCAACTCAAACATTTTGTGACTGTCCCAATCCATGTTTTAAAATTAAATTAGTATTTGTTTACTTGAATCATTTGCAGAGTTGTTGGAGTTTGCTCTCTGAAACTCGGATTTACACGGCTGTGTTAGTTTTCTGCCAGATCCGGAGGCGATCGAGATTACTTCTGAATCCATTCTACTAGTAGTTTACAGTCACATGCAAGTAAACAGGCATGACAATCTGACCAAGGCTGATCCATACGAAGTGGATCTCACAATCTGACTCGAGTTCGATTCCTGTGCAAAGGAAAAGAAAAGAAACGTGGCGGGCTCGACGGTATTTTTGCTCATTCCACAAAACACACGCATGCCATTGAAAACAGTTGAGATATCGATTTAATCACCATTTATATTAGTTTGGACATTTGATAATTGTGTGAATCGATCCAATCAGATAAAAGGAGGTGCTTTAAATTTTGTCTTAGATCCAAACATTCTGCAGTCAAGCGACAGGACCCGTCTCTTCTTTGTAAGCACATCTATTTGCTGGAAATTATGCATCTGCCCTTTATATCGCTGCTTTGAAAGCCGACAAGTTGGATGATGTGGAAACGGAGCTGAAAAGTATTATAGATGCTGCTAAAGGCAACCCCGCTTTTCAAAGTTTTATGAAGAATTTTTCCGTGCCAAGCAAAATCAGAGATATAATATAATTATTCTCGTGTTTTATCTAATCCAAACCGTCTCTTCTCCTGTCAGATCCAAGATATTCGAATGCCAGGCTCAATCCACATACACAAAATCGTGTAGATTTCACACAGCCATGAATGGAGAAAATAGGTCGGTTTTGTTAATTGTGAGTCTTATTTAGTTTTTGTTTGCATAGTTTTGTGATCTAATTCATTCTGCCCACGTGGAGCAATTTTTTTGAAAATTTATTAAAAAGGCATGTAAATGTTTTCAATAGTGGTTAGGATTACTCTATGTCAACGAGAGAGCCGAGTATAGGTGTCATTAGTATTATTTTAGTCATTATTTTATGTCAAAGTTATAAGAGTCATTTTGAGTCATTTTGTTATTGTCGTCTATAGTCAAATGTGTTAAAGTCAAGTGTTGTGTAATTAAAATATTTTTTAATTCGTAGTCAATAAACATAAGTCGTTATTTGTTGCGTTGAGTAGTAGCGTCATTGTCAAAAAGTCAAAAGTCGTGTCATTGTAAAAGTCCAAAAATAAAAAAATTTCCTCACAGACGCATTTTCGGTGGAATCCGACGTCTGATTGTAGTATATAATTTTGAGCCCCATGATCACATTCGGCTGAGTTAGCAGCAGATCTAATGGAGGAAGGAGGCATCGGAGGCTGGAGGTCAGCGACCTCTCGTCAGTCACCAATGACGGGGCCGCACAGAATGATTTGGTGGCACTGGTGTGCAGTGTGAGTATTTGATTTTCAGTGTGGTTTCCATTTTCTCAGTGTGCTTCAGTTTGCAGTGTTCCTGTTTTGTTTGGTATTTGATGGATGTTGGAAAGAAAGTTGTGTTGGAGCGCAGATGACTGTCAGTGATCCTCTGACTGACTTGGTCCTCTGACTGCCGTACTTCATTGGAAGATGGTCAGCTAGAAGAATACGTTCACTAGCATCAGTGACCATGTGCAGCAAGACCTAACTAGCAAGATCCATTCAGGAGTATGTTCTTCGATGCAGTTTGCTTCTCAGTATCTATATGTGTGGAATTTCACATTGTGGGGGGGAATACATACCAATGTTCCATTCCCATTTTGCACCCAAAACGACTTAGTCAAGGAAAGCTTCCAGTGGCAGTGGCAGTTTTCTATGTTGTTCGAGATCGAGTGGCAGCGATCAAAGACAGAGACTACAATTAAGAACATTACGATTCTTATAGGAAGTAATGTGAAATTTTTTCAATATATCTTCTATTGTGTAGTTTTGAGATATGCATGTTGTGTTTCCTACATTATTCCCTGATGTATAAGCATAGTGGTGAACAGTAGCACCAGAGTAAGTCAGTTCATGGATCTTGAAAGGGTTTGTGGGAGGATCCAGAAAACCACACGAGGTCGACAGTTGATGAGGTTCCTGTCACTTCAAGGTTTGTGGTAAGCCTGTTTAAAACCATGGAAGGAGTGAGCCTTTCTTTTGGATCAAGGTCATGAGTCACAGAGTTGGACATGCCACAGGGGTGAGCATACTACAGAGGAGTGTGTGGATGTTTTTCTACCATGTTCGCACTAAGGGGGGGAATGTTAGGAATACTTGTTTAGTGCTCACATTATTTAGATGTGTTTATTATATTGGTGAATATAATAATGTGGAGTAAATGAGTTGTAATAACAACTCATATAGTTATTTGAATGTGATTTGGTTGTTAAACCAAATTCACGTGAAAAAGAAATGTGAGGAGTGTTGTTAGAACAACCTCCTAGAAAATAGGATCAATCTCTCCTATTTATTTGTAATATCTTGTACGAAGTAAATACAGGAAAGTTTTCTATGTGATAATATGCTGTAGCTTTTATAATTTAATCATTGTAGTTTAATGTCATTTAATTATTTACTAAACCATGCTAAGAGGGTTAAATTTTAACTTAATACACTAAGGCACTAAGTGGCCCCATTCACAAATTACACATACATTTAATTAAAACCAATATTCCCATAACATACACTCACCTAAAATTTGTAGGATTGATTCCCTACCCTTAGATCTTAGGTTTTCATTCTAACCCTAATCATTGTTATTAATTTTATTTTAACCTTTTTCTTTCCCTAGTTTCCTCATTTGTTCTCTTTACTTATCTTTGGTTTGGAGGTTCAGAGAGTGGAATCCATGAAACTACGAGAGAAACTATGGAGGAATTCTCTTCAGTTTTAGTATTGATATGGAAGGAAAGATCCTTCCCCATTTGGCTCACTTATTTGTTTACATAGATCTTGTAGAGTGCAGTTATTTTCATTCATTTTATTGGAAGGATTCATCCACAAATTTTGTTGAATTTGTTTAATGGTTCTCATTTTCTTGAGTTACATTTGGGGAAAACCCATTTCAAGGATCTAAGTGTATACACATTTATATACATATATACATGAGTGTATATATGTATATATACGTATATATGCTTGTAGATCATTAGATATACATTATGTTCAAGTTTTAGTTCATTAAATCTATTGGTTTGGTCCAAAAACATGTTTTCAGGAAACTTTCTCTACATATAGGTGACCGATGGCGGTTTCTTGACCACCACAATATGCACTCAGCTCGACACCGGTTCCACTACTCGGTGCCAGTTCCAAAAAATAAGGTAAATTTTATAAAATAGTGTATACAAGTGAATATATCCTCAGATATATTCATTTATACACATTCATGTGTCATTTTATAGTTTATCACAATCTGTGAATTCTCTGGTTTACATAGAAAGTAAGAGTTTCAAAGTTTAAAGTTAAAATTTTGATTTACATACGTTTTTAGTGACCGGTGTTAGTCACAGGGGATATTGACATCGATATGTAGTTGGCATCAATTATGTAGATTCAATATATTTCAAAAACCTAAGTACAATTATTGATATTTTTGAGTTTAAACATTTAGATGAATCTTTAAATAGATAAGTAAATTTCTGCAATTGTGAAATGTTTCCTACGCATACTGGTGTTTAACTTAAGTTGGAAATCAGATTTTTTTCTAAAACTATAACACTATACAATAACCGATGTTGGTACAAGGTCTATCGATGTTGGTTAATCCTACCGGTATCAGTCATTATGGGAAGTAGAATGCTATAAAAATGGATATATATATGTATATATATATATATATATATCAAAATAGAGTTTGATAAACTGTTTTAAGACAAAAAGCAATAATGAAAGGAAACCAAATTAATTTCTTCATTAAAACACTAAGATTGTGGCATTCATTCCTTTGCAATAAAATATAAAATATGAGTATAACATCAACTTCAATTCATTCTTTTCACATATACTATTTGGAGAAAAAATAATATACAACACACTTAAATAAACTCCTTTGTCCATTTTAAGCCTACAACAATACAATCCAAAGAACTTAACAACACTTTATTTATAACAACATCATTCCTTTCCAAAGAATACATATTACAACTTTGAATAAAATCCAGAATTTGGAGAGTTTCGTTTCCAACCAAAAACACACTTTAAGCTCTCTTTATAACTCTAACATTGTAACTTCGGTAAATAAAATTTACAAGACTTTCCTTTATTTTTAAATGCAAGAATTACAATCCTTCCACTCTAAGTGGAAACAACATGGAAATTTTTTACAAATGTAGGATTCCATCTTGTCTTCTAAAAATGCACTATGTCCAAGAATTCAACTTGAGCTGCACCAATTTCTTCAAATTCAAGCACAACAACAAAGAAGGGTGAGTAGAAAATGCTCTCTGCCAAACGAATAATTCAATGAGGAGAAGAGGGCATGTTGGTGCTCAAAAGACTCGCCCCATTTTGCCATTAAAAATCTATCAATTTACGGTCTTTGTCACATTTTATCTTCTCGTATTGTGCCTGAAAAATATCCACCTTCCTTTTGTTTCCATAATCAATCCTTTCCTAGACCAAGGATCACGTATAGATCCAAAATTATTTCCTCATTTATCTGTTCATTGGAAAAAGGTCGGTATTGGGGTGTAAAAATCGGTTATCCCATTCTTTCTATTTTCCACAGTCAGGATTTTCTTGTCCTTGTCATTTTTTTCCTAAATACTTGAAGAAAAATGAATGGATGTATCTCGGAGGAATGTATTTGAACCTTGTAACATTTCTAAATTCTTCGTCCTTGGAGAAAATTTCATCTCTAGGCTCAAATGGTCATTTTTCCACATTTTACGGTTTGATGGCATTTCTCTTAGTCAAATTTACATCCTTGCATCAACAGGAAACGTGGCCTCTTTTGGTTGGATGTGGCGCGACAAGGTACTTCAAAAATTTTATGAATCACGTAAATTTAAAATTTTTGTCTACATGGAAGAACGACACTCATTTTAAGATTTACTTTTTGGTTGGCCTTGGAGTCACACCAGGAGGACACATGGAGGCTTCCGCTGGGTCTTCCCATACTTAGTCTTTTTCAAAAGGTTTTGAGACATCTGGACCACATAGAGGGACCGCGTATGTTTAAGGATCGGCCCTTGAATTTTATTTTAAAGAAGCGTCAGGAGGGCACTTGGAGGCCTCCACTCACTTTGCATTTTGCTTGGACATTTCAACTGCCAAAGGAGATTGCCTCAGACCCTGACACATGGTGCCTTCTGCTAAGCTTTAAGCCTTCAAACAAATTTTTCTGGGCCAAAACACGTGGTGAGTCTGCGCTCATTCAAGATCTCAACTTTTGGGGACCATCTCAAGATGTACCATTGTGACGCATGGCAGTTTGAAAAGTCAAATGGAGGGGAAGCGGACCATTGAAGGAAACTTTGATTTTTGCCTCTTGTCATCAAAAGGATTAAAATATCAAATGGCCCGCAAGCCCGACAAGGAGGAGGTCAAGGTTGGCTTTGAAAACTCAAAGGGGAGGGGAAGCGGACCACAGGAGGCAACTTGGATTTTTTACCTCTTATCATTAAAAGGATTAAATCATCAAAATGACCTGCAAGCCCGACAGAGAATAGCAAAAAAATTTCCAGTCAACGGTGGAGGTGCGGACTTTCGGGGGAAATTTGGAAAATTTTCCTTTTGTGGAGAAGGGAGTTAAAAGTGTAAAAGGAAGCTGGGGTTCTGTTGGGACCCACATATGAAGCTAAAAGCGAAGGGTGGAGCTGTGGGGAAAACTTGGGAAAATTTTCTTTTTCCAAAAAGGAGGTGAAATAGCAAAATTTGGCCGCGGTTCCTTTGGGACCCACCTTAGGACACGTGTCAAGCTCATTTCTCAAGGGTAGAGGCACAGAGCAAAATGTGAAAATTTTACATTTTTCCAAAAATTGTAAAAGGAAAAAAGGAACCCACAGGCCCATTTTAAAGTGGATCTCCCATGTGGATGGTCCAAATTCAAAATAGAAATCAACAACAATTGTGCATCTGTATTTGATTTTTTTCCATTTTCACTCCAGAGCTCCTAGAGATGCGAGTCTTCATGATTTCTCGATATTTCTTGCACGCCAAACATAGAGAGGAGATTTAATTTGATATCTAAATTTGGTGGGGAAGATCTAGGGACGTATTTTACCATTAATATGAGATCTGACCTCTGGGCTCTATCCGATATTCCATTTTTCCTTCTCGGGCATGTAAAGAACAAGATTTGATAGATTAGGGGCAGAAGTGGTTGGCGAGTAGAGGGAAAATTGATCTACTAGAAGGAGTTGAATGCAGGAAATTTTTGAAGAGATCTACCCCCGAGCACTGAAATTTTTTTACGAGATCGATTCTAGAAATCACAATCGAGATAATGACGGACACTAGTACACTCAATGTTTAGATTTTTGGGGGGGAAAATATGTTGTAAAATGTTATAAATTGCACGAATTTATCATGCAAATGGTTGGAGTGTTAGATGTCGGGACTAATTTTCTAAGAGAAAATCTTGATAGAACCCGTCTTTCTAAGAAATCATCTAAAGAAACCTGTTTATCTCCTTTTTGTTAAATTTGATCATGTCAAGGTGGTTGCGAGTGTACAACCATTGACAAGTTCTAAGATTATTCTAGAAAATTTCCCCTGTTGATAAATTTAATCAGACTTGAGTTAATCTGCATTATTTTTAGGAAAAAATTGTGTTTGCTTCATTCATGAATGTTTACAAGTATTTTTCTTGTTCCCGTTGCAATCTTGCATTGAAATCTTTGTGAATCACACAAGATCTTATCCTTGTGATAGTTTGGTGGCATTTGCAATTTCATTTATCAGAAGATATTTCATTTCATAGTGAAATAAATAAATTTAAAATCACTATGACTCCTAGCATGACTATAAGATTGTTTGTTAGCCTTTGAGGGTATCTTAGGCATGATGAAACAGAGGTTGATAATGTTTAGTTAAGTTTTCCAATTTTAGCCTTCATATTGGATCCTTGAAGTTTGTGTGAAAAGTGTTGATCTTGGCCTCCATTGAATCACATATTTTGGTTAAAATAACATCCTAGCTATCCGAAGCATTATGTTGTACAAGCTCTCCATTTTGTAAACTTTCTCAAGAATCTGGTGAATCAAGTTCATTTCTGCCTCACCTCCCACCAAAAATTCATTTAAAATCAACCAATCATACCCATACTACCATGTTTGTCATGTGTGTATACAAATGCATAAATTTTACTACCAAAACATGCAAAAACAATCAAGTTTTCATTGTCTTTAGTGGCCTAAAACTTTCTTAGAAAATATCTCCATTATCTAGAGTGACAACTCGTGAGAGTTAGGTTTTGTTGCATTGATCATATTTTCTTCAAGGTCTTCTTAATAACTTTGCAAGGAAGGATATCTCCATCTCCTCCACAAACAACAGGCTACAAAAAGGGTCCTCTCACCCTGGTTGAAAGGCACAACCATAAAGTAGTGAGGATAGGTCAAATCCTCTTGAGGGTGCTACCCATTTCTCCACATCGATTGACAAAAAAAAGCTACATTTCATCCCCCGCTATAAAGCGACACACTACACGCTCTACTTGTCTCTAAGCTTCCTGCTAAACCTGTGATGCTGCTTAGCTTCTAAGGGAGAATCAATTTGGGTACCAACACCTGATTAGAGCCATTGCCAGGGAAATAGTGATTATAGTTCATATTCAAACCCTGGTAAACACTTCTTATATTCTCTAAGTGCTAATACATTTTTTTTCAAACACCACCTTGTGTTCGGGCCTGTAAAAATTATTCAAAGTTGCAAATGTTGTGTGCAGTTTACTTCCATTCAAGTGATTCTGAATTAGTTAGCCTCTTTTTGGAATTGAATTCTCCAATTGGAGAGGGGCCTTCATTTGATTTTGAAAAGTTTGCTTCTCATTCTACCCTGTCTTTTCAAAAGTTGATAGGGTTTTCCAAGAAACAAGGCCTTTAGGGGATATCCATTTTGAAAGTTATACTCCTATGTTTCAAAGACCCTCTACCCCTTATCAATTTATCTCCCCTCTAGGGTCACCTCCTCAAAACAACATGGCCCTGCCCCCACCTAGACCTCCTTTTTTTGTAAACACCTTTGGTCCTATAAATTTTACAGGGATGGCTGGTTATCCAAATGCAATTCCCTAGGATGTGAGAAATAGATTACCAAAGTTCCAAGGAAACAATGTTATAACTAGTGATCAACATTTAAATCTTTTTATCAATATGATGGAATACTTTGAGATTGAACATGAAGATGTATATATCAAATTGTTTATCCATACTTTGGAAGAGGATGCAAGGGACTGGTATAAATCTTTGCTAGATAATTCCATTGATTCTTGGACAGAGATGAACAATACATTTAGATTACAAGTATGGTGATAGAACTGACCCTAGGTTTCTTCTATCAGAATTTGAAAACATCAAGAAGAATATTAAGGAGTTAGTACATGATTTCAACACAAGGTTTAACAAGACCTTTAGGAGATTGCATGTTCGCTTAAGGCCATGTGATGAATCATGTTTGATCAAATATTTAGATGCATTTGATAAAAAGGCTGCTTACTCCTTCAAGAACAAAAACCCTACTAATTTTGAGGGAAGGCCTTCACCATGGCTTTGCAAATTGAGAATAACATCAAGGAAATTGGAAATCTTCCAAAAAGGGAGGGAGTAAAACTAATTAACCTTAAAAATCCTCAAACAAGTAAGGCTGCTGATTTGGATGAAGTTATGAAAACTTTGGCGAGGGGCTTCCAAGGAAATATCATACAAATTAGCACAGGCGAAAAAATATTGAGGCGAGTTCACAAGGTCAAGGCACAAGTTACAAGGCCAAGACAAGCTTACAAATCATCATAGAAATGATCAAAGATATGATGATAGAGGAAAGGGACCTATTGGATTTGGAAATAAATAGTCTCAGGCTAGGGAAAATAGAATGGTGTCTGATCCTTTGGCTACTAGAGTTGTTGTTGTGGAGGAGACAGATGTTTCATGCCCCATGCTCCATGTGAGGAAGATCAGTAGGAATAAGAAGAAGTTGATGATGATAATGATGATGATGTTTGCATGATGGGTTGTTCCACAAGCTTAAAACAAGGGGGAACTTTAACTAAGGTAATAAGTGCTATAACTGCTACTAATTTTTGGGATTGCATCCATCAGGTACCTATTATTCCTCTCTCTCATACTTTAGAAGTAGATATTGCACAATCTTTTGAATTTTCCAATAATAAATTTGAATATTTAAGAGATTTAATGATAAAGAAGTATGATGGAGGAATTCCATCTTAGGAGGAAAAATAGTTGTTGATGAATGTTATTGTTACCCAAGAGAAGGAGTATAAACAAAGAAGTAGGGTTGTGAAAGGGACAGGCCTCGTGCCAAGCCAAAAACTCCTTGCTTTCAAATATTCCTAAAGAGGCCCCTAAGAAAGATGCATCTGCTAAGGGCCTTATTATCCCAAAAGGACTCATACCCCTCCTCATTCCCAAGCTATCAAAAATATTGTGCCATCTAATGAGTGCATCAACCTTCCTTTCAATGATGCCTTACCAAAGTCTATCCCTTATGATATTGCCTAAGTCTTGAGTCAGATCAAGATCTCAGTTCCAATTGTTGAGTTTCTTAGGATTCCTGAGCACAAAAAAGGGATTTTGAGTATTTGGGGCTGAAAGAGGAGAAGACTACCCTAGGTAGAAATATAAACATTGTGGATACTCCACCAGTCATTGAAGAGTTAGAGACACCACTAGTGTTGGAGGAACTAGGTGAACCACCTGAGGTTTATTTGGGGACATCCTTGGTGGAGTCTCAGCTAAATGTGGATCCATTCTTCACCACTCTGATCATTAAAGACAGATTGCTACACAACTATATGTTTGACTTAGGGGCATCATGCAATGTTATGCCTCTAGAAGTCATGAATGAGCTAGATATCAAAGTAACAACAGCATATGGGAAGTGTACTACTATGGAATCCAGAGAAGTGCCAGTGGTGGGATGTGTGAAAGGTCTGGTGGTGCAACTTGTAGCTTACCCAGGTAAAAACCTGATGCTTGATGTTGTTATTATTGATTTCCCAGCCAAGTGGGGTATGTTGTTATCTAGAAAATGGGATGCAAGTGTTGGTGGGAGTGTTCAAATGGACATGTCCTATGCTACCATCCCAATTGAGGGTAGCCTTGTCAGGTTGTATGGAGAAAAGAAGATGTTGCACCTTATTGAAGATCCCAATAATGCATCTTATGAAGTATTGTACACAAGTGTTGATGTTGATAACTTTGTAGGATTTATTAATGGAAAAGAGCATAAGATTGAAGAATGTAAGTGTCTTGAACAAACAGGCTCTCCTTGGACTTTATTGTTTGATGGAGCTTGCTCCAAGTTTGGAAATGGTGTTGGTGTTGTTCTGATCTCTCCAGGCCAGGAAGAGTTTGTATTTTCCTTCAAACTCAACTTTGAGTGCACTAATAACATTGTTGAGTATGAGGCAATTTTATTAGGTCTGAGGATTGCTTGGAAATATGGTGTTAAAGACATCATTGTCAAAGGATATTTAGAATTAATTGTAAAGCAAGTCAGAAAACTTTATGCCACAAAAAATCAGTGAATGAAACAATACAAGCATGTAGTTTGGGATCTCATTGAGATGTTTGATTCATTCAATATTGTGCATCATGATAGGAAGTTCAATGATTTGGCAGAAAAACTTGCAGTATTGGGATCTTAGTTTGATAATTGTGTAATGTCTCCATATCATGAATATGATGTTGAGGTGTTAACTGGGCCATCTATACCTAATAACATTAAACATTAGCAAGTTTTTGATGATGATGCTTAGGTCAGAAGATTTCTATAGAACAAAGGGGAGTTTGCTAATCAAAATATTGATTGGGAGCCAATGGTGTGCGTAGCAGAGGGTAAAAAACCTTATTTGGAAAAGGCGTCATCCAACTAAAGACTAATACCATTCCTAGAGGGCTTGTTACTATTGAATCCAACTTTGATAATTCGATAATGTTATTAACATATGCATAGCAGCCTCAAGGGATATTGAGGAGCATGACCTTGACACAAAGCGTAGAAACCAAGGAAGATCTGGTTGGGAAGCAATCTCAGCAAGGAGGAAAAATAGTCTTATGTTTAATTGCTAAAAAAATATCAAGATTGCATGGCTTGGACATATTATGAATTAAAGACATATAAAGAGGATCTATTTCAACATGAGATTCCCTTGGAGTCTAATACAAAACCATTCAGGAAGAAAAAAGGCTAATCAATCCACTCCTATCTCTTAAAATGTAAGAGGAACTAAAGAAACTGAGGGATGGAGGGATTATTCAGCCTACAAGGTATTCTTCTTGGGTTACAAACCTAGTACCAGTCAGAAAGAAGAATGGTGACATCATGCTATGTGTGAACTTTAGAAATCTAAACAGAGCATCAATGAAGGATAATTATCCTTTACCAAACATTGAAAACATGTTGCAGTTAGTGACCGGTTCTGAGTTGCTATCTACCCTGGATGGTTTCTCTGGTTATAACCAAGTTGTGGTGAAGGAATCAGAAAGAATTAAAACATCCTTTACCACTCTTTGGGGGACTTATGTATATGTCAGGATGCCCTTTTATCTGATGAATACTGGAGCAACCTTTCAAATAGAAATGGATGTTGCCTTTTCCAGTTGCATCAATGATTTTATTATTGTTTACCAGGATGATGTGACTATGTTTTCCAGAAAGTGAGGTGATCACTTGCCACACTTGGAAAAGATGCTGATAAGATGTAGAGAGTATGGCATTTCACTCAATCACAAGAAGTTCCATTTTGGAGTGCAAAAGGAAAAAATTCTTGGGCACATTGTGTCACAAGAGGGGGTGATGATTGATCCAGAAAGGGTAGAGGTCATCAACAATGTCCAAATTCGAGAACCAAGAAGGGCATTCAGTCCTTCTTTGGGTAGATAAAATTTATCGGGAGATTCATATCAAACTTTCTTTGAGTTGGACATTCCAATCACTAGTATGCTAAAGAAGCACCGGACTATCAAATAGGAGGAGGATTCCATTCAAGCTTTCAATGGGATCAAGGAGGCATTAAATTATGCCCCTGTTTTAGCAAAGCTGCTCAGATTATAAGAAGCCTTTCCAACTATTTTCTCTTGCTTTAGAGAACACTATTGTATCTGTCTTGTTACAGAAAGGTAATGAAGGGCCCGAGAGGCCAATTTTTAGTAAGGCATTATAGAGGGTCAAGCTGAAATACACTATTATGGAGAAACAAGCATTTACCTTGGTAAAAGCAACAAAGGTTTTCAGGCCTTACATTTTTGAGCTCTAAAATTGTTGCTTATGTTCCCCACACTATGGTGAAAGACATCTTATCAGAGATGGAAGTCTCAAGCAAAAGATGTAGATGGGTGAACAAGTTGTAAGAATATGATGAGGATATCCAAACCATGAAGTTGGTGAGAGGTTTGGGCTTGGATAAACTTATGGATGAGATAAAATTACAAACTATTGAGGTAAATGAGGTAGAATAAGGAAGGGAAGATGTTTTTGAAAAATTGATGAGTTCTGAGTGGTACAAATATGTAATTTTCTATCTCAGACATCTATACTACCATGAGTATTTGAGTAAGAACAAGAAAAGAGCCCTTAACTTGGCTTCCCAAAAATGTCATTATTGATTATGGGTTAGCTTGAAAGAACCCCGAGGGAGTTCTCTTAAGGTGCATTATCTGAAGATGAAGCCCCAAGATAATTTTTGATCTTCATGGAGGAGTTTTTGGGGAGAATTTTGTTAGAAGAGTCACAACACACAAGATCCCGAGGGCTGGTTATTGGTGGCCAACTCTCTTTAAGGATAAAACTCTTTTGGTTAGAAGATGTGAGATTTGTCAAAGCACTTTTCTACAAGAATGAAAGCTTCAAGCTCCATGCCTTTACAAAATGTATCAATTAAATCCCCATTCAAATAATGGGGAATGGATTTCATTGGTGATATTTCAGACCCTTCAAGTGATGGCCATGAGTGGATTCTTATAGCCACTGAATATTTCACTAAGTATGTGGAGGAAATCCACACCAAAAGGGCAACACACCAAATTGTCATGGACTTTATGTTGAACCATATCATCTGCGGCAGTTTGAAGTGTCGATCAAAATTGTTGCTGAAAATGCCATGAGCTTTAGAGATAAACCTTTGGTGGAAATGTGCAGATAATATGGGATCAATTTGACATATGACTCTAATTATAATCCCCAAGGAAATGGATAAGATGAGTCCCAAGTAATAAAAAACTTGTCAAGATTATCGAAGAACCTTAGAGCCAAACAAGAGAAAATGGGGTGAGCAGTTGAAGTTTGCTTTCTAGGCTAACCAAATTACTGTTAAGAGAGCCACTGGAAAGAGTCCATTTGAGTTGGTGTATGGAACTCATGCCCTGTTGCCCCCTGTATATGTAGTTATCCTTGTATCAGTTCATTCAACAACCTGGAAGATCAAGAAGTGAGTCCATATGATGCCCGCATTAATGAAATTGTTGAACTTGATGAAGAAAGGAGGGCATATCACTAGAGGCATGTAAATTTTAGAGAAAATATGAAGAATATATTTGATAAGAAGGTCACTCCCAGAGCTTTCAATGTTGGATATCTTGTGCTGCTATGGGATAGTAGGCATAAAGATAAGGGAAAGCATGGAAAATTTGATGCTTTATGGATGGGCCCTTACTCCATTGATATTAGGATTGGTGAACATACTTTCTTCCTGAAGGACATAGATTGGGAATTTCTCGAACTAATTGTTAATGACAGGAATCTAAAGCATTTCTTGGATTGATTCTCTAGAATTAGGATGCTCTCATCTGTACAATGTATAGTTCGTTGGTTTATTTTCTGTCTTTTGTGTTTTTGTTTGTTCTGGTCCTTGGTGGCCTATTTTTGCTAGTTTCTCTGTTCATTTTTGGGAGATGGTTCTAGTTTTATGCTCTGCAAGCTGACTCCTTTTCCCAATGGATATTTTTGGCACTTGGTCTACCTTTGTTCTTGTGGCACTTGCAGGAGTGCCCATCCCCGAGTCGGAGCCAATGTTGGTGCTCAAAATAGTCTCACCCCATTTTGCCATTAAAAATCTATCAATTTATAGTCTCTGTCACATTTTATCTTCCGTATTGTGCTTGAAAAGTCTCCACCTTCCTTTTTTTTTTGCCGTAATTAGTCCTTTCTGGATCGAGGATCACGTATAGATCAAAAATTGTTTCCTCGTTTCTCTGTTCATCTAAAAAGGTTTGTAATTGGGTGTAAAAACTTTGGTTGTTCCGTTCTTTCCATTTTCCACAATCAAGATTTCCTATCCTTGTTGTTTTTCCCTAAACACTTGAAGGAAAATGAATGGATGTAGCTCGGAGGAATATATTTGAGCCTTGTAATATCTCGAATTCTCCATCCTTGGAGATAATTTCATCTCCAAGCTCAAATGGTCATTTTTCCGCATTTTACATTTTGTGGGTGATTCTCCCGATAAAATTACATCCTTGCATCAACAGGAAACTTAGCCTCTTTTGGTTGGACGCGGCTCGAAAAGGTACTTTAAATTTTTTTGAATCGCCTCAACTTAAAAATCCTGTCTACATGGAAGAATGACGCTCATTTGAAGATTTTCTTTTTGGTTGGCCTTGGAGTTGCACTAGGAGGACATGTGGAGGCTTCTGCCGGGTCTTGCCATACTTAGTCTTTTTCAAAAGGTTTTGATAGGCCTGGGACACGTGGAGGGATTGTGCATGTTTGAGGACCGGCCCTTGAATTTTATTTTAAAGAAGCGTCCAGGAGGGCACTTTGAGGCCTCTGCTCAATTTACATTTTGCTTGGAATTTTCAACGGAAAAAGGAGATTGCCTCGAACCCTGACACATGGCACCTTCCACTGAGCTTTAAGCCTTTAGTAAAAAAATTTCGGGCAGGACACATGGTGAGCCCATGCTCATTCAAGATCTCAACTTTTGGGGACCATCTCAAGATGCACCATTGTGACGTGTGGCAGTTTGAAAAGTCAAAAGGCGGGAAGCAGATCATCGGACACAACTTGAATTTTTTTCCTCTTGTCATTAAAAGGATTAAAACATCAAAATGGCCCGCAAGCCTAAAAAGGAGGAGGTCAAGGTTGGATTTGAAAAGTCAAAGGGACGGGGAAGCAGACCATCGGAGGAAACTTGGATTTTTTTCCTCTTGTCATCAAAAGGATTAAATAATCAAAATGACTAGCAAGCCCAACAGAGAATAGTCAAAATATTGTTCTAGTCAACGGTGGAGGTGCAGACTTTCTGGAGGAAATTAGTAAAATTTTACTTTTGTGGAGAAGGGAGTTAAAAGTGTAAAAGGAAGTAGGGTTTTGCTGGGACCCACATCGAAGCTAAAAGCGAAAGGGCAGAGCTATGGGGAAAACTTGGAAAATTTTCCTTTTTCCAAAATGGAGGTGAAATAGCAGCATTTGGCATTTGTGGTTCCTTTGGGACATGTTATCCACATTTCACCCCCATGCCAAATATTGGATCGACCATGATCCCACATAAGAGGATCATGAGAAAATTCATTCAGATCTTGTAAATTGGTCACAAAGGGACTCAACCATGGAGTGGCGAAAGTTGAGAGAGACTAAGAACCTTGTGCAAAAGAAATGCCTTTTTCAGGTCATTTCCACATCTTAAATCCGTTCTTCAAGTTACAGGTTGACTCAACTATGGATGGCGGAGGCGGAAGAAGGGACAATGTCGCAAAGGAACCGAGAGACAAGAAGGGGAAGAAACAGTGAATATCGAAGCTCATGAGCTTGAAACATTTCAGGAAAAGGTCCAAAAATGACTAATTATGAAGGAGGCAACGGAAGGAGCCATGTGTCCTAACGGCACTTCTCCAAATGTGAATCCAAAAAGGTGAACTCAAACTTGCTTGAGCCCTCCATGTAGCAAATGGTCAAACAGAGTCAAAAGGCGGACTTCAAAATTGGCTAAGTATAGATGTATATGTGGAGGATGCCAAGTGTCAGTGTGGCACATCTTCAAAAGTTGGTCCCAAGACAGAGACCCAAATGAGCGCAAACTCACCACATAGCCCAAAGTCTAAAAAGTAAGAGGGACCATTGAAAAGTCTACAGATCAGTGGAGGCTACCAATTGTCTTAATGGCACTGATTCAAGGGTTGAATAGAGAAAAGGTTTCTAAATGAGCACTACACTACCGTGTTTCCCAAGGGAAAGTGGAACATTGGGGAAAAAGTTGGTTCTTTGCCCCTTGTTATCTTAAAAGGGGTAAAATTTGCAAAATGGCCCATAACTCCACCCAAGGAAAAAGTCAAGCATTTGGGCCCGAGTCAAAGCCAAAGTGGGGAATCAGAGGAAAGGGAATTTTTTTCCTTTCATGCAAAAGGTACAAAGATAAATATGGAAGCGTATTTACGAGCCAACCAAAAGGAGCCATGTGTAAAGGCAGAGCTTCGGGGCTCTTTGGAGTTTTTTATAGTTTTGCGTTATTGCACAAAAAGGAAAAAGATAAATTGTGGATCGATAGACCTGATTTTTATTCGATCGCTACCACGTGTACCATACCAAAAGGTGGACCCATTTTTCAAATTGTTTTCCTACCCATTCGTATAGACTTGATACAAACTTTGAAGGGGCATATCTTTCGACTCAAGGCTCGAAATATTGCAAATCTAACATCGTTGGAAGCATCTCAATGTCTTTTATGCCATGAAAGGATTAAAAATAATTTTTCAGGCCCTGGTAGGTAAAAATGAAGAAGAGTATTCCAAGCCATTAACGTAAAATCCAATCTCTTCAACTACCAGATCTGATTCGATTCAATCCGCTAGGGAACCAAAAGTGACATATTGTGGGTGAATTTGTAGAAGGCATTGATATTCAGTGGTTGAGATTTTAAAGCGAGATTCAATGCGTATCTCATGGTGGTTGGAGCAAGATTCAAATTTTCCCTACTCCCTCTCTCTTATTCTTTCTATATATTGTAACACTTCTCATTTAAGAAGGAGAGACATTCTGGGCATAGAGAAACTTTGTCAAATTTGTTTCTCGATGCCATTTTTTAAGCAAATGAACCTCTCCTATGCCTAGAAAATGTATTTGTGCCTCTATTAAAGAAATTAATGGTCATGCACCTTCTAAGGCAATAAAAATGTGTTTTTGTGGTGTTATTCAACCCTTTGCATTGTTTTGTTGTTTCTCCGTTCCTCTCCCTTCTAGATTTGTTTTTTTGTGCATATTTATCACATTTTCCAGTGTAGGATAATGTGTTTCATGGATTTTAATTGTGAATTTGAATATCTCAGCCATGTTACAATTGTCGACCTCCCTCTTCTCCATTTTTTCTATTTCTTTCTCCCTCAACAGAATATCTTATTCCCTTTTCTCGGTGCTATCACCTCGTAGTGTAGGATTTCTTTATTTTCTTGCTCTCTCTCTCTCCTTGGTCCTTTGGAATTGTTAGATTAGGAGTAGATAGTCACATTTCCTTCCTTAGAAGTAGTTTAGTGCTATGATTAGGAAGAGGAACCATCCTTTCTCGAAGGATCATTCCCATTGCAAGTTCCACTGACTTGGGAATGATCCAATGTTATGCAAATCATAGTAAATGAGTTTTCCTTAGAAAAGTAGATTTTAGAGCTCATTTGGGGGTGTTATGATTTCGCACTAACAATTTTGGCATGCCCGATGGGACAGTCCGAAGCACCTTACCACTTCACTTCATCGGGTTCTATGTGCTCTTGGTGAATGTTTCAGCATTTAGAGGCACTTTCAAGCACATCTAACGACTCCATCCGGTTAGAAACCAATTCTCGAGTTGCAAACCTTTTCCATCCATTTCCACTCATTTCATCCATTTTCTTCGCCATCTCTTTCATTTTCTCCCATTCCATGAGGTTGTGCAATAATGACTTCATTCCCTTCATGGAACTCAGACTTATAGCAATACAGTCCACCTCCAATGTATTTCCCAACTCCTCCGGATCAGCATTATAATCGATCTAGGATTGTTATGCTTACCCATATGATTAGTGTCAAAACTAGTTTGACTATGAAGCTTATCGGGAACAGGATATGCATATAATGATAACAACCAAATGGAAGATGCTAGTCTACTTGAGAAGATTCAAAAAATGGAGGCTGACATGGTTCAGTCAAGGGGCATAACATGAATGAAGGCATTCAAGATTGGTTGCAGGGCACCTTGTCCATGGGAAGGCCCTTTTCTGAGACATTACAACCCTCAAGAGAATCTTGAATTCATGGTTGAAGTGTTGCCTCAGCTTACACAGTGGATTAAGGACATTGGGGCTTATGAGAAAAGTGTGGGACAACCTTGTCAATGGGTAAGTCAATCACCAGCTCCCTACCTTTCATTTTCTCTCCCTCAATCTTTATCATTTTGACAGAGGCAAGAGTCAAGCCCCTTACTTGTTGCCCCAAGCGTTGATTTCATTTCTTCATCTTCTAGTCTTCCATCTCATTTCCTTTCCTCTTCCATTTTCCCTTCTGAATTTTGTCCCCCCCATAAGAGCCAAAATAAATGCCTTCCCCTCTGCCAAAAAAAAATGAAACAACTAGTGGAGACCCCACCCACCATTCCTCTTACCTTCCCAAGTCCATGTTGGGAAGAGACTCCAAAAACCAACCAAGGAGAACATCAAACAGAGGAACCCAACAAAGAAGAAATGATAGAAAATATGAAAAGTTAGGCTGCTAAATTTGTTTTTTCAAAAGTTCCCTTATTGGTTAATCCTATAGAGGAGGATGAGGTCAAGCCCATGAGTGGTTGATCGAAAATCAAATTTAACTAGCAATTGTGCACACACACTACTTTGCTTTGTATTGATTTTCGATGTAGAAATTGAGTGTTATATCCTTTTGTATTTTTAATAAAAGAATTAAAACTATAATTATTGTGCAAAAATATAGAGAAATGAAGAGAATTCACCAGCAATTTGACACAAAGTGTGATAACGGAGTTCGGTGCTTGAGGCCTATGTCTCTGGGTTTGGTTGAATGTGACCGATCTATTAAAATATTGAAAATAATTCTTTACAAAGAATTATACAAATTTTTGACCTTCTCATAGTCTTCCTCTATAAAAAATAATAGGGGTTTCTTTTTACTTCTCCTCAAAATTCCACTCCTAGCTCAAGTTATGAGCATTTCAATATTTTAAACAGTCCCGAATAATACTTCAAATACAATAAAGATCCTTTTATAATGTTTCCAAATGGTTGTCTCAATGGTTAGGTGCCTAAAATTTTGCATGGGAGGTTACTAGTTTAAATTCCCCTACCCCCACTTCCCTCTCCTTCTCCTTAGGTGGCTTTGTAGAGATTTATCCACATTATGAGTGCGAAAAAGGAGGAAAGCCTTTAAAAGAAGGGGCCTTGCATGTTTAGATTGGCTTAAGAGCCACCTTAGCCGCTTGGAATGTGGGGTGCTTAGTTGGATGGATAGGGGAAGCACATAGGGTATTTTACGTAGTAGTTAGGATATTTTATAATAGATTTTGGAGGATATTCCAACGTGGAGGGATAAGGAGTTAGGATATTTGGAGAAATGCGTGGCACAAATGTGTGGCAAGGAATTAATGCATGGAATTTAAATAAAATTGACCACCCATGTGGAATTTAAATAAACAAAATTTTCCTCGTCATCTATATTTTCCATGTGTCGCATTTTAATTTGTCCACATGGTGGGTGCACGTGTCCAATCTGCATTTTGTGCCCAAAATTTGCCATTTGCCCTGAAATTTCAGTGGGCCATAACTTTTGCATACTAGCTCCATTTCCTGCAAACAAGATATCGACGGAATCGTATAATTTTTCTCCATGCTTTAAAAATGACTGTAAATTATTTTGAGAAGTTATTAGATCAGTGTTTCTCGTGAGGATCCTCTGGATCATTCCTCCCCACTGAGAAACTTTTAGACCCCAAAAGTCAACTTAATTGGTGAATAGGTGAGGGTATTTCTCCCTCACCTTTCGGTTTCCATCCATTTAGCCTTGTTTGGATGATTTCCTTTGAACCCAACATGAAGATACTCAATATAACCCCTTCGCAAAGTTCTGACCTTCCTATCCAAAATGATGTCTTCCTACAACTCATCAAGATACTCAGGAGCAAAATCATCAATGGAAGGCATTATGGTAGCATTATCATGATCAAAATACATAGGCGGTTCATACAATCTTAAATTCTCAACATTTACAACTGAGTAGATTTGCATATATGGAGGTAAATCCAACCGGAAAGCATTGTTACCAATTTTTTCCAATATTTGGAACGGACCATACCATATAGGTTTCAATTTTTTACCTTCACCTGTTAGTCTTTCCCTACGATGTGAAGCCAAACTGAATCACCAACTTTGAACTTGTGATTAGTTCTATGTTTATCATGCCTAGCTTTGTACTTAGCTTGACTTTTCTCCAATTGTTCACTGGACATACTAATGAACCTATTGTATTCTCTACACAAATCTTTTAGCCTTGTCAGAATCACTTGAACCATTAACAACAGTTTCATGTCCATAATATACATCTAATGGAGAATTAGGCAGATATCCATAACAAGTCTCAAATGGAGACTTCAAAGTAGAAGAATGTAAGGCACGATTATAAGCATGTTGCACATAATATAGATGTTCATCCCATAACTTAGGATGTTTTCCACAATAGCCCCTAAGAAAATGTACTACTGTGTGGTTTACAACCTCCGTTTGACCATCGGTCTGTGGATGAAAAGTAGCATTCTTTATCAGTTTTGTGTCCATTAACCCCCACAATGTTGACAAAAATTCCCTAAGAAATATAGAATCTCGATGAGATATAATTGAAGTAGGTAAACCAAAATGAACCCAAATAAACTGAAAAAATAAATGTGCAGTTCCCTCACCAGTTATTTGTTTAGTACATGGAACCAACACACATTTTGCTAAATCTGTCCACTACCACATATAAGTAATCATGTTTCTTTTGTGTCATGGGCAAGCCTCCTACAAAGTCCATGGAAACACTTTCCCAAGGCCTTGTCAAAATAGGAAGAGGAGTGTAAAGTCCTAATTTCCTGTTACTTGGCTTGCTTGTGGCACAAAGAACACATCCCTTAATATACTTGTTTACATGTTCATGCATTCTAGGCCAATAACAATATTTCTGTAAATGTGCAACTGTCTTACTAACACCAAAATGCCCTAAAATAAGAGAAGTATGTGCTTCCCTAATCATATGCACACATTCATTTTTTGGAATACAAAGTTTACCAGAATGAAATAACAATCCTTCATGCAAATGATAATATTTTTCTCCTAAATGTTTCCCACTTACTAGATCCTCATACACTTCTCTAAAATCAACATCATTTACATATTGTTCCTTGTAACTAACATGAGCCAAAGAACTATGCTACAAAAGAATAGATGCTACTACCACTGGTGGTCTAGATAGCATGTCGGTAACCTTGTTTTGAATACCTTTTTTATACCTGATTACAAGATGAAATTGTTGCAAAAATCCCATCCACCTGAAATGTCTAGACTGCTGTAATTTGGTTTATGTTTGTAAGTATTGAAGTGGTTGATGGTCAGTATGTATAATTTTTTCTTTTCCCATTAAATAATGCTTTCACTTTTTAACACTTTTGAACCAAAGCATACAATTCTTTATCATAAGTTGGATAGTTTCTTACCGCACTTGTAAAGGTTTCTGAATGGTAACACATGGGTCATTTATTCTGCATCAAAACTGCCCCCATTGCGTAGTCACTAGCATCTATCTCAATCTCAAATGAATGTTGTAAATCTAGAAGTGCCAAGATCGGAGCGGTACTTATCTTCTCTTTCAGTGTATCAAAGGCTTTCTGTTATTTTCCTCCCCACTGAAAGACCTGTTTAATACATGTCAAAGCATGCAAAGGAGATGCAATATATGAGAAGTTAGCAATAAATTTTCTCCAGTCTTGAAGTTGTACCTAGAAAACTCCTAACTTTCGTCACATTAGTGGGTCTAGGCCATTTCACAATAACCTCTATTTTTGCAGGATAAATTCTCAATTCTCCATTTCCTACAACATAACCCAAGTAAATTAAAGATGTTTTTCCAAATTCACATTTTGACATCTTCAAATACAATTTCTCTTTCCTTAGTGCATCTAAGACTTTCTGGATGTGTTTAACATGTTCATCCCATGACTTACTGAAAATAAGAATATCATCTAAGTAGACAATAACAAAATTATCAATGAATGGTCTAAAGATATCATTCATAACTCTCATGAATGTTCTTTGGTGCATTGCACAAACCAAAAGGCATCTCTAACCATTCAAGCAATCCTGTTTCGTTTTAAAAGTAGTTTTCCAAAGATCACCTTCTACAATTATTACTTGGTGATAACCACTTCTTAAGTCTAACTTAATGAAATAAATTGTATTCTTTAATTGATCAAGTAAATCATCTATTCTAGGAAGAGGGTAACTATTATTTATAGTAATCTTGTTTAAAGCACGAAAATCAACACACATTCACCAAGTGCCATCCTTCTTAGGAACCAATATAATTGGCAAACCACATGGGGATGTACTTGGAAAAATTATACCTTGAGCCAAAAGTTCCATTACCTATCTCTTGATTTCCTCATTCTCTACTACTGACAACCTGTACATTATGATATTGGGAAGAGGTGCATCCTGAAGCAACTGTATCTCATGTTGAACCCCTCTTTTGGGAGGTAGACCTTGTGGATCTGAAAAACATCATCAAAATGAGAAACGATTTTTACCAATTCATCCTTATGTTTCAGATCACAAGTCTCAAAAGCCATCTCATGTTCTTTCTCTTTGGCTTTGACTACCATGAGCACAAAAATTTTGCTTGAGTTTACAAGCCTTTTCATTTGACCTGCAGTTACCAAGGATAGATTATTATTTTCATGGTGAGCTCTAACAATAAACTCAATTCCATCCTTTATAAGAAAATATTTATTTTCTTCCCTATAGAAGATTGCTTTACGATCATACAAATAAGGACTTCCCAAAACCACCCCACAAATATCCAAAGGAACTACATCCAATTCAACCTCATCTATAAACTTGTTTGTAATGGCAAATCTGAAAGTACAAGTTTTAGTTACCTATAGTTTTACATCATCACAAACCCAGCCCAAAGGATAAGGCTTAGGATGTGGTTTAGTTTTGAGTCCTAATTTCTTAACAACCTCCTTAGAAATTAGATTATCTTGAGATCCACTATCAAAAAGAGTATCAATTTTTGTATGCTTTGAAATTACTCTAATGTGGAAAAGCTCATTCCTTTTCTTATCATCATGTATAGTTTGTTTACTAGAAGAAGATGCAACATTTGTAGTACTATTGTTGGAAATTGAAAGAGTTGATTTACCTTGAAAACTCATAGCTGTGATTTTGGTTTCATCACTTGAATCAAAACCAAGATCATGAACTATAGTGTTTGTTTTCTTTTCTTTTCCTTTCTTAACCATCCATTTAGGCTTCTTTTAGGATGTAATTTCCAACATTTAGACTCGTCATAGTTGTTTTTACAATGATTACAAAATGGTTTTTCATCTTCCTTCTTAATGATGAGAGTTTGTTTTATGCTTACCCTTTCCTTTTCCTTGTTCTTTCAAACCTTTTACTTCAGATTTCTTATTGTTTTGATTAAAAGAAGAGAAAGAGGACTCCTTTGTCATTTTCCCTCATGCTTCCAAATGGGTTGTTTACACACACATTGCATCAAGATCAATAGGACCTAAAACAAGAATCATATGCCTTAGATAAGCTGTGTAATCCACCAATATATTTTAGTAGTGTTTCTTACGTGTTTAGGAAATTACCAGAATTAGAGCCCTTTTCATAAATTCTTGTGTGTATTCTTGAACACTTTGTCCCTTAGTTTTTCTTGTTGCTTATAACCAAGAGGATAAAATTATTGCCTAAGATTTGAAACAAATTCGGACAAGAAGTGATTTCTATACCTTTGGTTTCTTCCAGTTCTTGAAGCTTACTCTCCCACTAAATGAGTGCTATGCCACCCATCTAAAGAGTTTCCAGATGAATCTTTGCTTCATCATCAACAATTCTATAAAACCTGTAATATACTTTTATCTGTTTAACCCAGTTATCCAACTTCTCTGCATTTAGCTCTCTAGTATACATTGGCAATTCAAACTTTATATCTAACTTTAATGAAGGAAAATCATATTTTAAAGGGTCTCTTTTAGGAATATCAGAACTAGAGCTTTCTTATTTCTTACCTTCTTTAGTTCCCTTTTCCCTTTGTCTATCTTGGTACATTTCTTCCACCATTTCCTTCATCTATAGGAATGATTGACAAAAGTTTTCTTCCTCTCGATCCACCATTGTAGGACTTCGAGATCGTTTGGTACCAATTTTGGGATCTCCTTCAACTAACTCTCCTTCACCCTTCTTAGATCGATACCTTGTTAACATCCAACAAACAACTTGAAATCCAAAAATAGTTAATCTAAACCAAAAATCAGTCAAAACCAGCTCTGATACCAATGATCGAAAATCAAATTTAACTAGCAATTGTGCACACACACTACTTTGCTTTGTATTGATTTTCAATGTAAAAATTGAGCATTATATCCTTTTGTATTTTTAATAAAAGAATTAAAACTACAAGTACTGTGCAAAAATATAGAGAAATGAAGAGAATTCACCAGCAATTTGACACAAAGCATGATAACGGAGTTTGGCGCTTGAGGCCTACGTCTCCGGGTCCGGTTGAATGGGACCGATCTATTAAAATCTTGAAAATAATTCTTTACAAATAATTCTACAAAATTATGACCTTCTCACAGTCTTCCTATGTCAAAAATAATAGGGGTTTCTTTTTACTTCTCCTCAAAATTCCACTCCTAGCTCAAGTTATGAGCATTTCAATATTTTACACAGTCTCGAATGGCACTTCAAATACAATAAAGCTCCTTTTATAATGTTTCCAAATGGCTGGCTCAATGGTTAGGCACCTAGACTTTTGCATGGGAGGTTAGCGGTTCAAATCCCCTCCACTTCCCTCTCCTTCTCCTTAGGTGGCTTTGTAGAGATTTATCCCACATTGTGGGTGCGAAAAAGGAGGAAAGCCTTTAAAAGAAGGGGCCGTGCATGTTTAGATTGGCTTAAGAGCCACCTTAGCCGCTTGGAATGTGGGGCACTTAGTTGGATGGATAGGTGAAGTGCATAGGGTAGTGTAGGTAGTAGTTAGGATATTTTATAATAGATTTTGGAGGATATTCCAATGTGGAGGGATAAGGAGTTAGGATATTTGGAGAAATGCATGGCACAAATGTGTGACAAGAATTAATGTGTAGAATTTAAATAAACTTGACTACCCATGTGGAATTTAAATAAATTTTTTTTCCTTGTCATCTATAATTTCCATGTGTCAAATTTTAATTTGTCCACGTGGCGGGTGCATGTGTCCAATCTACGTTTTGTGCCCAAAATTCGCCAGTTGCCCTAAAATTTCAGCGGGCCATAACTTTTGCATACTAGCTCCGTTTCCTGTAAACGAGCTATCGACGGAATCGTATAATTTTTCTCCATGCTTTAAAACTAAATTTAAATTCTTCCGAGAAGTTCTTAGATCTATGTTTCTCCATGAGGATCCTCTGGATCGGTGGTGGAAGCTCCATTCTACAACATAAGCGAGCAAAGAAGGAGCTACTCTAGTCCAAAAGAAGAGGAGTACATTCCGGTTGTGGAAAAGGAAAAAATAGTTTCAAAGGCTCCAAGTACAAAGAAGGCCACAAAAGAAACTTTAGTTCTTCCTCCCACTTAATCCGCTTCAAACTTTTATGTTGAAGAAGATTTTGAGCTTTCAAACTTCATGTTTGAGGATGAAGGGAACCATGGTGAGTCAATTGTAGATCAGGAGGACACCATGAAGGAGGTTGAGCACCTGTAGTAGGATAGCAAGGAGGTAGATTACCTGTCTGACTTAGAGGATTTCCTTGATGGAGGGGAACCCATGGAGATCACATCATTTTTTCCTCCATCTCTCACATCCCAAGCACATGATCCTGCTGTCATGGAGGAGAACATTCAAGAACAAGCAGCCTACACTTCATAATAGCCCTCTGGAACCAAGATTGGAAGACATGACTCTCCCATGTTCTTCACAAGAGAAGGAAGAGAAAAATTAGTAAGATGTCATCATCCCTCTGACACCATCCATCCATGAGAGTCGAAATAAGGCTCCATTCACGGAGTTAGAGTTCGAGAACCATGGGTAGATTCAAAGGACCATACCTTTCCCAATAAGATACTTGGTTTCGTTAGAGCTAAGGAAGAAGCCAAAACCAGTCATGCCTACTTCGGGGCATGAGGATGAGCATCAAAGTACTAAGGGTCATAATCAACACCTCTAGAAGTTTGATGCAAGTCACTTGAGGAGGTATTTACTTTAATGATGATACCTTGATGATTTGGGTGGAGGACCAACTTATTGTCGGTTTTCACTCATCCAACCAACCATGTCTAGTGCTAAATCAGTTGCATGGCTGCCATTTTGAGGAAGGGAAGCTATTTCTCCGACCAATTGCGGGCTTTGTTTGAACTCGCTTTGCTCTTGGTTAGAGTAGTGTAGGTAGGTTTGTTTTTAGCAAAATAAGTGCTTATGCACACTCTGCATGTCTCATTCGAGGCATGTATGATTTGGTCTCTATATATAATTTTTGTTTGCATTGCTCCAAAGGTGCATAAAGTGGGCTCTTCAAGTATTCATATTAGGAAACTCATAGTTACCCATAATAGTTGTCATCTTCAAAGAAAACAAATGCAAAGCAATTAAAGTCATTTTAAAAATGTCCATTTTAGGGATGATGAAAGCCCAGATTTACAACAATTTTCTACTCTCAGAAATTCCATTTCCAATATTTCCTTATGAAAATTGAGAGTGTAGACTTGGGGTCAGATAAAAAATAGAAAAGGCATACATTCGGGATCGCGGTGGCTCGAGGAAAAAATATTCAAAAGTTAAAATCAGTTGCATGTTTATCATCTAAGGTAGATAAACCTATGATTTTCTAAATTGTTATCCATATTTCACCCCGTGTAAAATATTTGATTGACCACGATCCCACATAAGAGGAACACGAGAAAAAATGTTTAGATCTTGTAAATTGGTCATAGAGGGACTCAACCATGGAGTGGTGAAGGCAGAGAAAGACTAAGGACCTTGTGCAAAAGAAATGAATCTGTCGGGTCATTTCCATATCTTAAATATGTTCTTCAAGTTACAGGTTGACTCAACTATGGATAACAAGGTCGAAAAGAAGGGGCAATATCGCGAGAGGAACCAGAGATAAGAGGGGGAAGAAACGACAAAGATCTAAAGCCCTCAGGCTTGAAACAATTCAAGAAAAGGTCCAAAAAATACTAAGTATGGAGGAGGCATCATAAGGATCTATGTGTCCTAACGGCGCTTCTCCACGGGTGAATCCAAAAAGAGGAACTCAAACTTATGCCAACCCTCCACGTAGCAAATGGTCAACCAGAGTCAAAAGGTGGGCTTCGAAATTGGATAAGTATAGATGTATCAGTGGAGAATGCCAAGTGTCAGTGTGGTGCATCTCCAAAAGTTGGTCCCAAGGCGAGAGACCCAAACGAGTGCGAACTCGCCACGTAGCCCAAAGTATAAAAAAGTCTATAGATCAAGTAGAGGTTTCCAAGTGTCTTAATGGCACCGACTCAAGGGTGGAATAGAGAAAAGGTTTCTAAACGAGCGTCGAATTTTGTGTGTTCCGGGAGAAAGAAGACCATTGGGGAAAAAGTTTGTTCTTTGCCCCTTATTATCTCAAAAGGGGTAAAACTTGTAAAATAGCCCGCAACTCCACCCAAGGAAAAAGTCAACATTTGAGCTCGAGTCAAAGCCAAAGTGGGGAATCGGAGGAAAGGGAAATTTTTTTCCTTTCATTCAAAAGGCACAAAGATAAAGATGGAAGCGCATTTCCCAGCCAACCAAAAGGAGCCATGTGTAAAGGCGGAGCTTTGGGGCTGCAGGAGTTTTTTTATATTTTTCTGTTTTTGTGGAAAAGGGAAAATGATAAATTACAGATCTGTAGGCTTGATTTTTGTTCCGATCTGGCTGCCACGTGTCCCATACCAAAATGTGGACCCATTTTTCAAATTTTTTTCCCACCCATTTGTATGAACTTGATACAAACTTTGAAGGGGCATATCTTTCGACTCAGGGCTCGAAATATTGCAAATCTGACACCGTTGTAAGCATCTTGACGTCTTCTATGCCATGAAAGGATTAAAAATAATTTTTCAGGCCCTGGTAGGTAAAAAATGAAGAAGAGTCTTCCAGGCCATTAATGGAGAATCCAATCTCTTCAACTACCAGATATGATTCGATTCATCATTTGGGAACTAGAAGTGACATATTGTGGGTGAATTTAGAAGGCATTAATAATTAGTGGTTGAGCTTTTAAAGTGGGATTCATTGCATATCTCATGGTGGTTGGAGAAAGATTTGACTTTTCCCTCTTGCCTCTCTCTTATTCTTTCTATTTATTGTAACAATTCTCGTTTAAGAAGGACAAACATTCCGGGCATAGAGAAACTCTATCAAATTTGTTTCTTAATGCCATTTTTGAGCAATGAACCTTCTCCTGCACCTAGAAAATGTATTTGTGCCTCTATTCTAGAAATGTAATGGTACATGTAACTTCTAAAGCAATAAAAATGTGTTTTTTTGTGTTCTTCAACCCTTTGCATCATTTTGTTGTTTCTATGTGCCTCTCCCTTCTAGATTTTTTTTTTTTCGCATGTATTTCACATTTTCGGTGCGGGATGTTGTGTTTCATGGAATCTAATGGCAAATTTGAAGATCAGGTTGTGTTACTTTTGTCGACCTCCCTCTTCTCCATTTTTCTGTTTCTTTCTTCCTCAACAGAATATCTCGTTCCCTTTTCTAGGTGCTTTATTACCTCTGTAGTGTATTATTTCTTTATTTTCATGCTCCCTCTCTCTCTCCTTAGTCCCTTGGAATTGTTATATTAGGAGTAGATAGTCTCATTTCCTTCCTTAGAAGTAGTTTAGTGCTAGGATTAGGAATAGGAACTAGCCTTCTCTAGAGGATCATTCCCATTTGCAAGTCGCACACCTTGGGGAATGATCCAATGTTATACAAATCACATTAAATGAGTCTACCTTAGAAAAGTAGATTTTTAGAGCTCATTTGGGGGTGCTACGATTTCGCACTAACAAGAACCACCTTAGGTCATGTGTTAGGATCATTTCTCAAGGGCGTAGGCGCGGAACAAAATGTGAAAATTTTACATTTTTCCAAAAAGTTGTAAAAGGAAAAAGGAACTCGCAGGCCCGTTTTAAAGTGGATGTCCCATGTGGATAGTCCAAATTCAAAATAGAAATCAATAGTAGTTGTGCATTTGTATCTGATTTTTCTACCATTTTCACTCCATAGCTCCTAGAGATGTGAGTCTTCATGATTTCTCAATATTTCTTGCATGCCAAACAAAGAGGAGAGTTAATTTGATATCTAAATTTGGTGGGGAAGATCTAGGGACAAATTTTACCATTAAGATTAGATCGACCTCGGGATTGATCTAATCTTCCATTTTCCCTTCCCGGGCACGTAAAGAACTAGATTTGACAGATTAGGGGTAGAAGTTGTTGGTGAGTAGAGGGAAAATTGATCTACCAGAAGGAGTTGAATCACTCCCCGAGCAAGTGAGCACTGATAACCTTTTACGGATCTGATTTTGGGAATCACTATCGAGATCATGGTGAGCACTTGTACACTCAATGTTTAGATTTTGGGGAGGAAAAATCTGTTGTAAAATGTTATAAATTGCATGAATTTATCATGCAAATGGTTGGAGTGTTAGAGGTCGGGACTGATTTTCTAAGAGAAAAGCTTGATAGAACCCACTTTTATGAGAAATCATCGAAGAAACTGTTTATTTCCTTTGTGTTAAATTTGATCATGTCAAGATGGTTACGAGTGTATAACCATTGAAAAGCTCTGAGATTGTTCTAGAAACTTTCCCCTGCTGATAAATGTAATCAAACTTGAGTTAATCTGCATTATTTCTATGCAAAATTTGTGTTTGCTTTATTCTTGAATGTTTGTAGATAGTTTTATTGTTCTCGTTGCAATCTTACATTGAAATATTTGTGAATTACACAAGATCTTATCCTTTTGATAGTTTGGTGGCATTTGCAATTTCATTTATCAGAAGAGCTTTCATTTGATAGTGAACTAAAAAAATTTAAAATCACAGTGACTCCTAGCATGATTATAAGATTGTTTGTTAGCCTTTGAGGGTATCTTAGGCATGATGAAATAGAGGTTGATAATGTTTAGTTAAGTTTTCCAATTTGATCCTTCATATTGGATCCTTGAAGTTTTTGTGAAAAATGTTGATCTAGGCCTCCATTGAAGCACATATTCTGGTTAAAGGAACATCCTAGCTATCTTGAAGCATTATGTTGTTCAAGCTCTCCATTTTTGTAAAATTTCTCAAGAATATGGTGAATCAAGTTCATTTTTTCCTCACCTCCCACCAAAAATCATTTAAAAACAACCAATCATACCCATACTACCCCTGTTTGTCATGTGTGTATACAAATGCATAATTTTTACTACCAAAACATGTAGAAACAATCAAGTTTTCATTGTCTTTAGTGGCCTGAACCTTACTTAGAAAATATCTCCATTATCTAGAGTGACAATTTGTGAGAGTTAGGTTTTGTTGCATTGATCATATTTTCTTCAAGGTATTCTTAATAACTTTGTAAGGAAGGATATGTCCATCTCCTCCACAAACAACAGGCTACAAAAAGGGTCCTCTCACCCTGGTTGAAAGGCACAACCATAAAGTAGTGAGGATAGGTAATATCCTCTTGAGGGTGATACCCATTTCCCCACACCTGATTGAAAAAGAGCAACTTGCATTTCATCACTAGCTACAAAACAACACACTACATGGTTTGCTTGTCTCTAAGCTTCCTTCCAAACCTTTGATGCTGCTCAAATTCTCGAGGTAGAATCAATTTGGGTACCAAAAGGGCATCCTCATCATTTTCCCCAAGACCCAACCATAGAGCAATAAGAAATAGATACAACCAATAGAAACTTTCACCAATGCTTCAAAATTACAACACACATGCCAATAATATTTCATCACACACACAAGCACAAAAATAACAATATCAAAGAATGCAACTTTTCCAAACAAGGCTTAAAAACTCTAAGCCAATGCAGAAAGAAACTATGAGGAAATCACTTATGCCTCCTAATGGGATTAGGTGCCCACATTGAGGCCTCCAAAAACATAAAACACACCTAAACAAGACTCTTATGCCTCCCTTAAATAAACTAAGAAGACAAGTAAGCATTTTTCTTATCTAAAAGGTGGGGCACCCAACCCAACTCCCTCCCAAAATGTGCAACAATACTCTTATGCCTCCCTCCAAAATATCCCCATAAACCTTATCCTACACCATACTTAGGGCCATACTACCCAAGCCCAAAATATGCACACACAACATTCATTTATTTACATACACACACATATATAAAAATAAATTGCATGGGTGAAGTTCCTACCTTTCCATTGCAAGAAAATTGATCCAAAATCACAACTCTAAGCTCCTTCCAAGCTCAAGCCCAAATCCAAGCAAGCTCCAAGACTCCCAAGAAATAAACTCAAGCTAAAACTCCAAAATAACCATGCACAACAAAATGAAGTAACCCCAAAACCATCAAATTAACTTGCATATATAGAAAAAGAGGAGAGGAGGGTGAGGTGGCTCCATGTAGGATGCCACATCACTTCTCCTCAACTCCACATCACCAAGTCAAACATCAAACCCAAGGTTAATAAATTGGTGGTTGAGGAAATGAAAAACCTCTTACACACACAAACTCTTACCCACACCTCTAAAGGACACAATTAAAAATCATGTAAGAAAGTGCAATAAATATCACCTTTTACCTTACAAATCACATAATGGGGTCTATTTTTGACCCCTTAACCCATAGGTATAGTTGGTAGATGAATTTAAGAGGTGTGGGACAAGATTAACTTGTCTCACAAGCCTTCAAAAATGGCTCCAAAGTCAATTTCGGATTTTGGAAGATGGGTAGAGTACACACCAACCAAAATCAATTAAAATCAACTCAAATCACAAGATCACAAGGACCAACTACTCTAATAAATGTCCCCTTTATCACATCAAAAAATTAACTTAATAAACATAATTAATCAACTTAAATAAGAGTACATTATTCAACAATAATGAAGTGAATTACATTACAAAATAAATCACATACTCCACAAATAATAAAAAGGAAAGGGGAAAAACACACATAGCCTATGGTCACAATTTGAGGTCATCCCCCCATGGGGACCTCATAAAAATATAACAACACACAACAATATAATTGAACATAAATATGTCATGGTGACCTTCATTGTATCCATCCAATATTCCACTATGGTTGGTCTCATACCCCCATTTGTTTGTTGTGATACAATCACCTGCAAAAATCAAACAATACCTCCTTTGGCCTCATGGCCGCATCAAATACATCAATAATAAAATACATGCACATCCATCAATAAACATCATCATATCACAAATTCATCATCAAAGATAAGCAATGCTATCATTTTTTATCATTTCAAAAACATCTCAATTCTACCATTTCATCAATATCAGTGAGATCACAAGATTAGTTCAAACACCAAAACATAGTCAATACGACGGAAATTCAAAATGTCAGTATATATATAAGTTAATCAAAACATCATCATCATCAATGCAGAATGTCTATCCATGCCTCTAAGAATCCATACAACCATAATATGAATCACAACATATCAATAGTCAGAATATCTCTACCATCTATCATCATGCTAAACCAAAATAACATAGTAAATTCCATGTCTATAGTCCATAGTAATCAAAATCAAAATATGATAAGTGTCGAGAGGAGTGGGCACTACATCCCCCTCCCCTCTAGACTCGAATTCCTCCTAGAAGTCACTAAAATAGGTGTGGAAATTAGGCTCGTAACAAAGTAGCATCCTCCCATGTAGCTACAGTCTCATCATATCTATCCCCTTTGGACTCACACCTTATCAATATCATGGCCTCGAAGGCCAAAGGTCCTACACTCTACGATGGGCACTGGCTCCATAGTCATATGCCCCTACTCCTACACCTACTATGCGGTCAAATCCAAAACATGAGAATGATCTGGAAATTATCTCCTAAGAACATAAACATGGAACACATCATGCATGTGAGACAAGTTGGGTGGCAAGGCTAGATGGTAGGCTAAAGGACTGATCTACTCCAAGATCTCAAATGGACCCAAAAATCTAGGAGCTAGCTTAGATCCTTTTCGTGATGGATAGGGATCTTATGAGGTCTATCACGTAGAAAAAACTTTATGCCAACCTCATAGACGTGGCCAACTCTCCTCTAATCTGCATACTTCTTATGTCTATCTTATGCCTCCTACAATCTCTATCAGATCAAAACAATATGTGTCTCCATGTCCTATAACATAGCTGACCCAAGAGATGCTTTTTCCTCTAGTCTGTCCCAACTCAAAGGTGTCCTGCACTCCCTACCATATAACACTTGAAATGGAGATATACCAATAGAGCTCTAGAAGTTGTTGTTGTATGCAAACTAAACCAAGTACAAATGCTCCTCCCATATCGATTGATGATCCATGATGTACATCCAAATTATGTCCTCTAAAATATGGTTCACCTACTACTCGGTCTGTCCATGTGTCTTTGGGCGATAGGTGTGCTTGAAGTTGATGCTTGTCCTAAGGGCATCTTGCATGGTAGTCTAGAAGCGTGATATGTATAAGGGATCACAGTCACAAATGATCTTCCACATAATATCATGCAGTATGACAATATCACCAAGTACACTCTAGCCACTACATTAGATGCATATGTGGCTTTACTAGAGAAAAATGATCCACTTTCATCAATCTATCCACTGTGACCATGATGACATCATGGTGGTATCTTGACGTAGGTAGCCCTACTATAAAATCTATGGAAATGGTGTCTCATTTCCATTCCGGTATGGTATGTGGCTACAAAAGGGCATCTATATGTTGATGTTTGACCTTCACCCTCGAGACTCCAAACATAAAGACATTAAACAAGCCACATCTCTCTGAAGTCCTCTCTAGTGGTATAATTGTCTCAAAGTGGCGTGCATATTCTTCACCCTTGGATGGGATGAATACGGTGCATGATGAGCCTTTGTCAATATATCCTATCTCAAACCTCCATCCTTGGGTACATAGATCTGACCTTTGTGTCTGAGAATTCCATCTGACTCTAATGTAAATCCATCAAACTTCCCCTCAAGGGGTCAATGAGACTTGATCTATTCTCTAGATGAAAGGTAGAAGGCTGCATGATGTAGAAGTGCCACAAATCCTACTCCAGTAAATATATGTCCTTTGAAGTAGCCATCACCAAATTCCTTGGACATCTCAAAGATTCTACAACCACATTCTCCTTCCACTTCACATGCTCAATATCCATGTCATACTCACAAGAAAACTCCATCCAACGTTTTTGAAGGGCATTGAGATTGGGCTATGTGAAGAGATGTCGTAGGCTCAAGTGACCGATCCGAAAATGAATCTCCTGCCTAATAAGAAATGTCTCCAACACACCAAAACATGCACCAATGTGGTAATTTAAAGGCCATGAGTTGGATAATTGAGCTCATAATCCTTTAGTTTGCGGGACTCAAAGGAAACTACATGACCATCTTGCATAAAAAACCTCCTAATGTTGTCAAAGAAGCATCTTTACACACAAAGAAATCCCTCCGAGGTTTGGCATTGCTAGAATAGGAAGCTGTTGTAAGGAATTCCTTAATTTTCTTGAAGGCATGCTCACATATTTCTGACCAAAAAAAATTCTTCCCTTTCCTCTAAAGGGAAGTGATGGTATGTGCAATACAAGAGAAATCCTAAACAAACCTCCTATAATACCATACCAATCCCATGAAGTTGCGCACCTCGGTCACACTAGTAGGTAATGGGAAATCCATAATAGCTCTAATCTTGGAAGGATCGACTTGATCCCTTCCCTAGAAATAAGTTGGCCAAGATATTGAACCTTAGAGGTGAAAGAACACACACTTCTCCAGGTTCCCCCTGAAGTTGCTCTCAAAGGTACTACAAAACCTGTTAAAGGTGTTCCTTTTACTCCTCACACATGCATGAGTAAATCAAAATTTCATCTACGAATATGAGCATAAAGCGATCCAAAAATATTTGAAATACCCCATTCATCAAGCTCATAAATATTGTGGTGGCATTTGTCGGACCAAATGACACAATTTGTGAACTTGTAGTGCCCATATATTGTACTAAAGGTTTTCTTTTGAATACCTACCTCCATGATCCTCAACTAATGGTAACCAAAATTAAGATATATCTTACAAAATATTGTGTCCCCCTTCATCTGATCAAACAAATCATCAATACATGGAAGGAGGTAACGATTCTTGATCGTTACTTTGTTCGAGATGGTGGTAATCAATACACAATTTCAAGGATATGTCCTTCTTCACAAAAATCATTGGTGCACCATAACAAGATACACTAGGATGAATTAGGTCTTTCTCAAGAACGATTTACATAGCTGCAACTTGAGCTCACAAAGCTCAAGGGTAGTCATTTTATATGCCACTCCTTAGATAGGCTCTTCTCAAGGACCCAAATCAATATGAAAGTCTATCTCACATGGGGGAGGTAGACTGCAAATCACCGGGAGAAACATCGAAAACTCCCTCAAAATAGGGTGATCATCAAGTTGTAGCCCACTTTGGTCTCATCCTCTAACCTATCACTAACTATAATAGAATATAGTTGACATCCACGCCACACACACTTATGGAGCTGCATAATGGAAATAATGTGAATAGATATGGGTATCCTAACCCCAACTATTAATGAGTCCAAATCCAAATCATCAAAGACAAGTGATAACTTTTCTATAACAATATACTCTAGCTCGTGTGCTTTGATAACTAGTCCATGCCCAAGATAACTCCATACAAACCCAAGGGAAGGATATGAAGATCCAAAGTCGTGGTAAAGGGTCCTAGGTTAACTACACACTCCTTAACTAATGAGTCCACTAAGAGCTTGGCTCTAGAAGCCATCTCAACATCCCAACTAAGGCCCCGCCTAACTGCCTTGACTTGCATCGCTAAACTAATTATGGAGAAATAAAATATATTGAGGATCCTAAATCAAATAATATAGAGGTAGAAATACCACCAATACTACATGACATCTCAATCACTTTGTGACACTGGTTCTCGGCATGGCGAGTTCTTGAAGCTGCAACATATATCATATGGCTCCTAGCCATATCACCTCTGTAGGCTCGAAACATGTCACTTACCCTTGTTATTAGGGTTCTTCAGACACTCTCTCTCGATGATTCACTTGTACACAGCATCCATAACAACTACCTGGTCCCCTTCAATGAGATGCGGCTCCTGCAGTACTCTAGTGGTGCTCGTGTCGTGGATCTCGATGATCTTTCCATGGAATATTGTGGCCACTACTACGAGATTTAGTGGTGATATCTTGGTGGCACCTATGTCCTAACAGGTCCTCTAGGAGGAGGCCCCAAACTCTGTCCCCTCTACGTGCATCAAATATATGTGGAGGTCTATATAGTGGGACGAGCTGTTGTTATTGCTACTATAGCGGTTTGAAAGGAGACTGTGTTGAACCGTGGATGACCCTTTTTAGGGTAGGAACACCCCCATAAATGGTTTTTGTAGCTATTTCCATTGTGTGTTTGAGGCATTGGTTTGCACAAAGCCATTTTCCATCATAAATCTCCATTTACAAGAAGCTAGATCCTTCCATTCTTCATATTTTACTCATACGATTAGTTATATTTATTTATTATTTATGGTTGGTAAGTAACATATAAAATTTCATCCTTTGGTTGTAAAAATTATTTCTCATCAAACCCATATGCCAATTTTTTTCTTAATACTTTTCCCCTTGTGAGTATTTATATTTATATTTTGTTGAATTTCATTAATAAAATGGAGAAATCATAATACTATATTTTTGTCCATGAGGGTTTGAAGAAAAATCGAGGTTATTGCATAAGGGTTTTGTAAGAAATTCAAATTACTCTTATTTACGCCCTTAAGGGACACTTCATTTTCATAGTTGATGAAAACATCAAATTTTTAATAGTTGTGTTGTAAAACTCAAATGAATGGTGTTTTTTAATTAAATTAAGTCTCATATTGTTGTTTTGTTAAACTCAATTAAATTTTATTGTTAGAGTATATTAAAGGTTATGGGCATAAGGACGGGGAGGGGGTAGCGAGGTTACAATTGCAACCACTCTGTGTTTTTGTAAAACATAATTGAATGGTATTATCATAGTATATAAAAGGTTAGGGTTATAAGGGGGTGAAGGGGTGGTGATAGGGGTTCTGATATTAATATCTCTTACATAATTTATTAAAATAAATAGACATTTTTTATTTTCTTACTCTAATGAATTTATTTTTCCTCATACATTATATACTGATAAAAAAATGTTGATAAAATATTAGTTAATTTTTATTTTAGCAATGATTTGTAATAATAATAAGCAAATAACCTAAGTTATTAGTGTAATTAATCTAAAATTATTAATAACAATTTTTGTGACAACTAAATATTGTAAAATTGATTGAATGAGATTTATTCACAAGTGCAAATTCCACCTAAGAATCACAATTTAAATGATTCAAGTTTATACTTTGGTATATTTAAGTGATTCCTAGTTAGGATAATTCCATTAACTTGAATGCAATCAATTTCAAATAAAACATTAAGCATAATCAAGATGTCTAAAAATATAACCACCATACATATGATTCTCTAGGACAAGTCATTTGACATGGTATGCCTTTGTAATCCCCTTTATATAATATTGTATAATTTATCCAATATTATGATAATTGTTTATATAATATACCTTCCTTCTATTTATTATAATAAATTTGTAAATCCTTATTTCGGATTATATGTCAATGAAAATATTGTAAATTGTACTCCAATTGTGTAGTCAATTGTATATCATATGTAAAACCTCCAATTTTAGGCATGCACACATGTTTCAAATTTTTATATAAATATCTAAATTCTTAAGTTAATACAATAATGACACTTATCAATAATTAACCAAAAGAATATGGTAATTGTTTTAAGAGTGTAACATATGTCAATTGTCATGTAAATATAATGTCTTCATAGTGCCAAAAATTTATTTATGTTTTTAACAAAAAAATTTTACATGTAACTTCATCGATACTAAAATTAATGTTTTTATAGTTTTTAATTGCAATATGTATGTAATATATGTTGAATTTTTCACAAAAAGTAATTATACTCTTTATTTTCTAGACACATCTTGCTTCACTTTCGAGCCTATAACAATTTATAATAATAATAACTTACAAGATGAAAAGAGGGCGTGATCCGAAAATACACGCAAACACAATTTTAATGTAAGCAATAACAATACATAAGAAAATGAATGCAAGAAGATTTTATTTAAATATAACATCTTTGTAATACTATGGTAACAAATCATTTACATTTATTAGTTTAAGGGACTTATGTGTGATTCCATCCATGCTAGAATCAATGTTTTTATGGTTTTCTTAATTATAATATGTATGTAAGATCTATTAAAATTTCACAAAAATAATTACACTCTTTATCACCTCGACTCATCTTGCTTCACATTTGAGATTTTAAACAATTTAGATTAATAGTGGATTTGAAGAAGAAAAGAGGGGGTGATCCAAAATAGACATGTGTACACACAATTATAATGCAAGTGATGACTATACATAAGAAAATATAGAGGATAAGATTACATTTAAGTTACAATTTTGTTAATAACATGGTTAAGCGATGTCTCTTTAGTACGTATTTATAAGTGGTGAATTTACCTTTTTTCATGCTCGATTATCCCCTGCCAATTTGTTAGCACATGGTCATACTTCCTAAGAAAATTTTATTTGAGAATGGTATCATACAATTGCATATATTTAAGAAGGGAAGGTATTAGCGTTATGATTGGTTAATTGATCGATCAACCTTTCAAACATATGTAATTTTTAAGTTAATTACTAGATATGTTTTGAGAGATTGATTCATGGTTTGGTGGCACTTCCACACCCAAAATAACAATTAAAATTCTCGCAATAAGTTCTAGTTGAAATATTGTCCCAAATATATAGACTTATGATATGAATTATATATATATATATATATATATATATATATATATATATATATATATATATATATATATATAATATAATGCTAGCACGCCTAAAAAATAAATCACGGAGCTTGTTGTAATTTCTAGAATAGTTGGGCATGGCCATAAAACTATTGTCTTAATGAAAGCATTGTGTTTGAACACCAATGCATTGAAAATTTTGTGGAAGCATACAAATTATTTTCTAAAATGCCCCCAAATAAATGTGGTCTTGTGGGTGCGATAAATGGAAAATAGTTACAAAATAGGCTTCTTAAGAAGGCCTCGGTGTTTAAACAAATGAAAATGATAGACATAAACTAGAAATCCACAACCTTTTCTTGTATCCTCCCAAATGCTGACCTTTGTTAGTAGGCTTCTTGTTGTGATGAAATGAGATCCCTAGTGTAGAGAAAGGAATGTCATAGGGACCTCTGCCTCTAGAGATTTATATAATTATTTTTATTTCCACTTGATGTTTATTGACTATTGTGTTTAATAATTATTAACATTGATATTTGTTAAATTTTAGTAGCTCTAGTTGGCCTCTTTCATGTTGGACTCTCTCTCAAACCACATTACACATTTTTACACGTCAAAGAGGAAATTAATCCTTCTAACATTAATGTTTTGTGTTTTTCTTTCAAGTGTAAATGATTGAGCTAGAGGTTGTGGGTTTGAAACCACTTTATAGCTATACTCCATCAATTTTTAGTATTGACACTAGGTAAATTTTAGTTTCTATCAGCAAGTTGGGAGATCTTATCATCATGATGACTCAAATTGAAAACCCATAGAGATAAAATACATAATTTGTATGGATTTTTTATTGATAGGTGACATATGGTGTTGCAAATATTTAGACATGATCATAGTTTATCATGGTCTTTACACCAATAGGAGTGATGCTCAATGGAAGTGACCCTCTTGCTAATATAGTATGGCGATAATGGTGACACTGATCTCCATATTTAGCTTAAGAGAAGTAGTCAAGAATCAAAAATGGACATGCTTGGTGTTGTAGGCTCGGTGCACCTTGGAAATTCTTGTATGACTTCACAAAACTTACATTTCATACTACCTAGGGAAAAAATAACTCTTCAATACATCTTGAAATTACTTCAAAGACTTCATAACTCTTATATTTAACTATCGGTATAAAATTGTACCTCCTTTTGGTATAAATACTAGTATATTTTCATTATGATCAAACCAATTATTCATGAAGGAACTAAATTTTTTGATGTAGGCTTATGTGTGTGCCATGCAATATAGTATAAAATGTGGCGAAACAATTTTTTTAGTGCAAAGGCTAGGACTATGTCATTATTTTCCCAATTATCTTTTGCTTAGTATGTAGGTTTCATCATTTAGGCTAAATATTTTAAAATAGTAAAGGATTGAAGGACCCTCCTTTACTTATTCTTCGAAGCCACAATCTAGTTAAAGTATTTATAAAAAAGATAAAAGGACAGGTTTTTTTATATAGTCTATAATGTGAAGGATTTTGGTGTTTCTTTATTGGATGGGTTTATAGTATAGTCTAATATGTTTTGGTGGTTGGTTATCCATGATAAGATTCTAACTATTGGAAATCTGAACAAGAGAAATTTCCACATGGTTAATAGATGTGTTTTGTGTGAATCTGATTGTGAAGACACCTCACACATGTTCCTTAACTATCCCTTTCTTGTTTCAGTTAGGGAAACCATCCTTAACATCTTTGATGTCAACTGGGTCTTCTGGACTCCATAAAATTGTTGTGGATCCAATGGACTAGTCCTTTTAAGAGCCAAGGTCTGAAGTTCTTATGGATTTTCTCTATAATACATTTGGCTTGGGAAATATGGAAGGAAAGAAATAGAAGAATCTTTAAAGGCAAAAAATAATCCCATGTTAAAATTGGAGCCCGCTATGTGAGATCCATCCTTGCTAACTTCTCTATCTTGAACTCCCAAAATAAGTCTTTCTCTCAGCATGAATCTTGTTTCTCCTTGAAGTGGGGTCTAGGACCTTCTACCCTTAGGCCCCCTGGTCTGAAACCTAGACTAAATGGATGGGTCAAACCTAGCAAGGACTATTTAAAATTAAACTTTGATGGTACTTCCAAGGGAAATCCCGGTCAATCTAGCTGTGGTGGCATCTTTCATGATTTTGAAGGAAGTTTTATTATTTAATACTTATACAATTTGGGAACTCAAACTAATAATGTTATTGAAGCTCTTTGGGGTCTTTTGGGGTCTATCTATAGCTCTTCAACACAACTTTGTTAATCTAGAAGTGGAAGGTGACTCCCTGAACATAATTAACAACATAAATAAGAAAGGTCCCATCTCTATTGCCAATTTTAACTCTATTAAGAGTATTAAGAAAATGGCCCATTCTTTTAATTTTATCTCCTTCAAACATGTGTATAGGGAAGCAAATGCCATGGCATATTTCTTTGCTAATATGGGGGTTAATGGGCATGATTTGACACTTTTGAGGAAGGTGGAAATTCTCAATCCCAAGGTGCGGGCACACTTATTAAAAGACACTAATGCTCATGTATAAGGTCTCTTCATGGGGTGTCTATCCTGTCATGATTCTTTGTTGTATGATGAATTTGCATTTATTTCTTAATTATGAGAAGATCGGGTTTGTGATTTGCATGTATTTTTGGAGAACTCTATCTGGAAACCACTACTATAGAATCATTTTGTGGTGTGTGAGTAAGCTCTTGGCTCTCTAGTTTCTAAGTCGTTTTGTGAAGAGGCCTTTTTGGTTTAGCATAATGGGTGGGGATATCATCAAGATGAACTGCTTGACCTCATTTGGGGTCACTCTTGATGCTATGTCCCTGTTTGATAGAAAGGGTTTTACCCCTTTCTGAAAATCTTTGAAGGGCACTACGAGAATCTCAGCAAAGACTTTGCTAGCGCATGGAAAGTGACCAAAAAAGGTGTTGTTGTTGAGATGAAGGGGATCAGTCATGGAGATCACTGTGGATTTGGTGGCTAAAGTTATGGGCATTCGGCAGTGGGGAGGGAGGTCTACAAACCAAAGAAGGAAGCCTCTGAAGAATTGAATCTATTTCTTAAAGGTAATGAGAATCTCACCTCCCATTTTTGGCTACCTTAGAATGTCTTTACCTAATCCATATGACGAGGTGGCTCTCACCTTAATTCAATTCTTAACCCTGGAAGGCCACCACAAATGTATCTATGCTTACCACCTCCCAATGCTAAACCATTTTAGACGGGGGTAGGCTTTTAGTTTTCCCTATTTCTTGAAGCGTTATCTACGTTCCTTTGTTTTGTAGTTTAAACTATGTAGGATCTCGTCCCTCTCCACCAGGGCTTTATCCTTTCCCTTGTCAAAAGGGCAGCCCTAGACATTGACAAAACTGGTGCTCTCAAGATGGCTTTGGAAGCTTATGCGGATGGTTCGGGGTTTGATTCGGAGGAGGAGGATTCAAGCGATGATGAAGATTCTCTAGATGGCGACACAAAAGAGGATGAGGTGGAGGTGGTCGCATCCCAAAACCTAAAGGATCTTAAATCTAAGTAGACCCCGAGCACTGAGCTAGAACACTAAGGGTGAGTCTAGCAAATAGGGTGCCCGACTCCTATAAACACTCAATTGGAACAACACTATGAGGCTATGGGTCATGTTGGCTCGATCAAAGGGGAAAATCACTTGGCCAGGATGGTGGCTGATATCGATGAGCTCAAGGGGGACATGCGGCTCACTAAGAGCTCGGTCTGTTTCTTTTTAATGATTGGCACAAGATGAAGGAGCAGGTGCAGGAAGTAGTTAGCAATGGGCAGGGTGGCGAGATTGAGATCCTAAAGGCCAACTTTGGGGCCATAACTAGGGATATGGATCAGGTTAAATCTATCCTCCATAGCTATATGGAATGGAGCATTGTGACTATTAAGTTGACCCTGCTACACCTTCAAACTATGGGGCAGCTTGCCAATTCTTATTGTGTTATGGATAGTCAAGGAAGGAAACGAAAGGTGACCCTGGATGGTTTAGACCTAGGCTCTTTGGCTATTAATATTGATTCTCTTGCAAAATAATGGGCTAAGGTGCTGGAGGGGCTTGAAAAATCCTACAAATGACTTTGGTGCGGGGTGATTTGTTTTTCACTATCTTTGTCTATGGTTGTTAGTTCCTTCGATGTTGTTAGTTTCACTATGGTTTTTTTTTGCTATTAGTATCACTATATGGGCTCCTAAGTTCCCTTATTACTATGAAATTTTATACTATGGTTTTTTGATGTTATTATAATTGGCTTTATCTGCTCTCATGGAGCTTTCTTGATGTACAGGGTAGGGTCCCCTTAACCCTCTTTTTACCACTAATAAAAAAATATGACCTATTTTTCTTTAGACTCCCAAATAGATTTGTAGTGGTGACCTATCGACTAAGATTCAAAAATAAGGTGTACGTTTTTTTATTCCATGTATGATTTAAATATGTGACATCTCTTTCAAGAACACGTGGTCTTCAAATTTTTTATTTTTTTCAAATTTTAAAGATTTTTAGCTTTAAATAAAAATAAAAATGAATTGATTCAAAAATTATTATAAAAAGAATGTTTTAAACTAATTAAAACTAAAAATTATAATTTATATAATAGAGTAGTATTTAGAGTAGACTCATTGAGAATTTTTAACTTGTATTTCAAATCAAGTGAATTTTATTAACATAAATTCAACATGTCTCACTAAAATAAAACAATGTGTAAAGGTGGAAATAGATATTTCTCTAATAATTTATTAAAAGTGTCTCAAAGTAACATTTAATTAAACATTTCAAGTATAAATAAAAATAAATTAGAAAATTAGTTTTAATCACATTTAACTATTTACATTCTAAGTATATATAAATTTTTGAATTTGAATATCATGTTGGAGAGAAATAGGATTTTAGAGTGATGCATAGTTATCACAAATTTGAAGATAATCAACAAGAACAAGCAATGGAAAACACATACACATGTTCAAGAAAAATAAACCCAAAAAAGGAAACAAAATGGAACCCCTTGATAAAAAAAAATTAGAACTCCTTTTATATCATAGACATAATTGTAGTATCACGGTTCTAAAAGTTGTCAAAGTTTGTGAATTTTATTTACTGAATATATTCCCTACTTGTAACCTCCATAAAACTTAATTTTCCAAAATTCCATGCAAGAAGTTAGGAAACAACTATACTTCTTAAGACCCTAATCAACTCGCAACAACTTAACAAATAGTAAAAAAGTGAGGGGTGGATTGAGGGTCATATCTAAATCAAACCATTCATAAAACATGTCTTTAAAACAACATATTGAGGGACATGTCTTAATCAATCCCTTTTAGGGAACACAAGGATAATACAATTTAGAAAATGTTTCAATGTAATGCAAGGGTTCCAACCCTTATTCTTTCAATAGATGCAACAAGAAATAAATGTTATATATGCTAGAATTATCTGATTTCTTAAATTCTTCTATTAGTATCTAGATGCTTTAATAATAAATACAAGTTCAAATTAGGACCATGTTGGTGAATTTTTTTGTTTGGAAGTAATGCAAATGATATCTAAAATACTTTCTAAATGAAGCTAGTGATCATCCTATCTTTCACAAAATAACTAGCAGTTAAACAAGTTTTCTTGTAAGTGAGATTGGTAACAAAATATGCAAGGTAAAAATTCAAATAATTAATTTAAATCTTTTTGGTATGTATAATTAAATATGTGCAAATAAAATCAGAGCTAAACACATTGCACAAAACTTAGCCACTTGGAAAAAATCACTCCACTTTGTATTAGAACAATTCAACAATAAACAAGCAAAATATAGTCATTACAATAGGAATTTTCACAAATTGAATGAAAAGAAATAGAATTATAATAAATTCACCTTTTCATTAAACCAAATTAAACTAAATAATAATAAAAATAGACTCAATATGCCAAATATCATCCACTACTAATATATGGTCAACATACAAGAAGCCAAAATTAGGTCAAGTGACACATGCACACCTATCATGCATCTTAGTGAACCTAGGTGCCCCAATCACTTATAATAGTAGAAATGGATCAAGATTAAACTAAATTTAAATTAATATAAATATAGAAATTATGCCCTACCTCTTGGGGATGAATCATTAAACTTATCTAAGTGCACATCCAATGACTTGTACTCTAACTTACACTTCCAATCTAAAAGTAGATTTCCAAAAATAAAGTTTTCCACATAACAAGAAACTTCTAAACATCAAAAAATAAAAAAACTTATACTTTTTGGTAACTAATTTATACCCATGTTGTCATCATATTCGATAATTGGCACACATGTGTAAACACAATGAGTGTAAAAACCAACAAAAAGGTCAAAAACCCCTTGAAACCTAGAAATGGTCAATGGTAGCTAGAACCATACTTCTATATTTCTTCAAAAAGTTAAAAAAAAACATTAGGAAACAAGGCAAAAAGAAAATTAAGGAGAAGAGAGAATACATAGAGAAGTGGGGAAAAGCATGGCCAAACCATCCAAACAAAGAATAATATAGTGTTGCTAAGAGAAATGTAAAGTTGAAAAGAGACAATAACAAATATGAAGTGTCAAAATTTTTACAAACATAAGAAACAAATCAAAATTCAATAAAATCATAAGGTACATGTACCAATAAGAGCCTAATCTATATGAACAATATATAAAAATTAAATAAATGAGAGCTACATAGGAGTGGAGAACTTGGTGCAGGTCGGGGTTTGTCCCCCATCGGTATTGTTCCTACAAGGATGGGATAAACCTGGAGATGCTAGTGGAAAAAAAGAGTTACATGATGATGATAATTACAAAGATGCCCCCATGGAGGTTGGATATGATCTAGGAGTGATTGAGGATATACTTCTAAGGATGTCTCTATTACTATCGGTAAAAGATTATGATTGGGATACTAATGATCCTAACAAAAATACATATAGTTACAAGTATGTATATTGTGATTAGTATTCTTTTAAATAAGGTTTACTATTATATTTTATACACTATGAAAAAAATTCTAGGTTTTGGTTCACCATGTTAGTATCATAAATAGCGAAACAATTTCACTAATAATTTATTTTGAAATACATTGAAATTTTGAGCAATATGAGTAGGATTATTCATACCATATGTTGACATGAACGAAAATATATTGGAAAAAATATATTTGTTTCTAGCAATTTAAAATGGATTACATGATATTATTTAAAAAACAACATTACATGTACAGTCCTAAGAATAGGAATTCAATAACACAAAGGAGTTACATTATACAAACTACCCCTGAATAACCATGTAAAGTTAATAAATCAACTTTAAATTTAAAATATATAATGATGAATCAATTTATACATAATTAATTTATATAATGATGAATTAATTTCTTTGTATGTTTGTACTTTTTTCCCTATTAGGATTTGCTTGTTTACTTTCTTGTCTTTGCATTACATTTTGTATGTTGTATGGAGTTGGTGTTTTAGCAATGGAAATTTGTTTGTACTATGGCTTTTCATGTCATTCTACACTTCTTTCGTATGCTTACATTTTTAATAAGGACCGATGATGAAGATCACTAGCAATATGATGAAAATAAAGTTATTTAAAATACACTAGATGGATGTTAGCTCAATCTCCCTTCCTCGTACTTACTCTCTTCTATATCACCTTTCTCTCTCCATTGTACTCGATTCTCCATTCTCCCTCCACATCCACGCACACCTTTCTTGCTCTTAATATAAATCTAAAATATTTAGCATCTCACTTTGTTCAAGCGGGGTTCTCCCCTATCAACTCGGTTATTACGTATGATGACGAAGATGAGAAATTGAAATGAAAGCTAGAGAAATAGATTTCCTGGGTAATTGGTACTAAGTATCAACAAGATTAATATGAATTCCTTTCTTCTCTTCACACTATTCTTCTCTTCTACAAGAGACATCTCCCTAATTCTTCTTTTTCTATTTACTTCATCTTTTCTATCTTTGATTGACCTCTCTCATCACCCCATCGACACTTGAGTGGGCATCCTTCACTCTATTAATTTTTCTTCTACCCATTTCAAATTTTTACTTTTCTATACTTTTCTACTATCTTTGAAGTGGCGTAGCTTACGCCACCCCAAAGAGGGGAAAATGTAGACACCTATAATTTTATCAAAGCAATCTTATTACTAACATCGCACTAACTATTCTATTCCCCATAAATTAACGATGCTTTATCAATTAGGATAATTTTTCTTTCAAACTCCTCTTAATTAACTATATACATTGATTAAGCCTCCTATCTTGTTGTTAACTAATAAACCTTCTTATTGGCTTATTACCACTTCCAAAACATTCAAAATATATAAAAATCGTCCTCCAAATGTTCCCGAGAA
>CM031239.1:333418926-333498645 GCA_018340775.1 Taxus wallichiana var. yunnanensis | reverse complement strand
ACAAAAATCTCTCACGGTTTTCTCCGTCTCCATTTGGTTCTCTTGTTGTGCTATTGTTTGCAAACGCGTGAAATAGTGCAGTCTGAGTCAATGTAGGGCTGCCAAAGGTGTAGTTTACAAAGCGAAAGCTCGTGGGACCGAACCAACTATGCCATCACATCGAGGTGGCTAGGTGCATGCTAGTGGAGGCTTCGTTTTGGTTCCCTACGCTCCTCGTGCTTCAGCTACCCTCTGCCCCGGCGTGAGTCGCTTAAGAGCCATGAATGACTAGATTGGCTTAAGAATGAACTTGATACGTGTATGTCTAAGAACACACGGGAGTTATCAATAAGCCTAGTAAATATTTCTTATTTAGTTATGGATGGGAGTCACTGGCCTACGACTTAGTGACCTTCCATTCATTGATAATTTGTGTTATGATAAACCCATGGATGCTTTCAAAAGCACCTTAAAAAGGATAGGGGTAGTCATCAAGCCTAGTGAAGGGTGTGATGTGATTTCCAAATAACTTGAAATGCCTACTGATTTAAAGGTAATACATGAATTGGATAGGATTAGACAATCGAGAATCATTGAGTGTCCAGATCGAATGTCATTGCATCACGGAGACATTCTCAAGCATTGGAGTTTTGTTGGGGAGACCACCAATGTTCAACTGTTCATTTTGAAAGAATGAATATCTTCAATCAAACAGAGAATGAAGAGCCTGAATTTTTTTGGACATTACAAAAGGTTGTTTGTGCCCAAAAAGAAGCCAAAGGCCATATAAATATTCAGTCTTCAACTTTAGATGAAAATGAACATCGTGAAGAAAAACAATTAGGTGAAGATGTCACTATGATTCAAGAAGAAATGCCTCCTGAAAGTCATAAAGAGTCAATTTGATTACCCAAAAACATCTGGAAGAACTTAAAGAGAAGATACGAGCAAAAGAAAAGGAAAAATGGGAAGCGTGGAAGGATCACAACTTAACTGGAATGGAAGATCTATGTGATATTGTTGATAGAATCATAAATAATCTTAAGGATAACATGTCAAGTTGATTATTTTTATTAATCCCAACTGCTTCAACTTCACAAATCAAACTAGGTAGTTCCAAAAGCAAAGCATACTAGCAAGAAAAACTACAATGAAGTATTGATAATTGAGCCTGAAACTCGTTTAGAATTGTAATTTATTTTTTGATTGAGCATTCACCCCAGCTTTTCTTTTTAATATAGAAATTCATTTTATATGTGAGAAATAAAATGTTGATTTAGTCTATTACTCTGATTATTTAGGTCAGATTTTTATAGTCTATGAAAGCCTCTCGTAGTTTTCTCCGTCTCCATCCGGTTCTCTCAATGTGCTATTGTTTGCAAACGTGCGAAATAGTGAAGTTTGAGTCGAGTGTAGAGGGCTCTCAGAGAGGCTATAGTTTGCAAACAAAGTTTGTGGGACCAAACCAACTACGCCAACACATCAAGGTGGCCTGGTGAACGCTAGTGGAGGCTTCGTTTTGGTTCCCTACGCTCCCGTGCTTTCGGGCTACCGCGTCTGGGCATAGTCGCTTAAGAGCCCTGAGGCCCAAACACGCCATATCTTTGTGGGGGATTTCTCGGACTCGTGACACCTAGAGATGTCTCGTTAGATCTAAGACCTCCATGTTGGGGACCTCTACAAAATCCTCTCACGGTTTTCTCCATCTCCATTTGGTTCTCTCAATGTGCTATAGTTTGCAAACGCGCATGAAATAGTGTAAGCAAGCCGAGTCAGTGTAGGGTGCCAAAGGATGTAGTTTGCAAACGGAGCTCGTGGGACCAAACCAACTATGCCAACACATCGGGGTGGCCTAGTGAACACTATTGGAGGCTTCATTTTGGTTCCCTACACTCCCGTGCTTCGGGCTACCCCGTCAAATCGGCATAGTCTCTTAAGAGCCCCGAGGCCCAAACATGCCATATATTCGACAGGTGATTTCTCGGACTCGTGTCACCTAGAGACGTCTCTTAGATTCAAGACTTCCATGTCGAGGCCCTCTATGAAATCCTCTCACATTTTTATCCGTTTCCATCCGGTTCTCTTGATGTGCTATTGTTTGCAAAACGCACGAAATAGTGCGATCTGAGTCGGTGTAAGGTTATCGAGAGGTTGTAGAGTTTGTAAATGGAAGCTCGTGGGACCAAACCAACTATGCCAACATGTCGGGTGGCTGGTGAATGCTATTGGATTCTTTTTTTGATTCCCTATGCTCCCCATGCTTTCGGGCTACCCCGTTCGGGCGTAGTCGCTTAAGAGCCCTAAGGCCCAATCACGCCATATCTTCGATGGGTGATTTCTCGGACTCCGTGGCACCTAGAGATGTCTCGTTAGATCCAAGACCTCCATGTCAAGGGCCCTCTACAAAATCCTCTCGCGGTTTTCTTTGTCTCCATCTGGTTCTCTCGTTGTGCTATTGTTTGCAAACGCACGTGAAATAGTGCAGTGAGTCAAAACGAGTCGAGTGTAGGGTCAGAGAGATCGTAGTTTGCAAACGAAAGCTCGTGGGACCAAACCAACTATGCCAACACGTCGGGTGGCCAGTGAACGCTAGTGGAGGCTTCATTTTGGTTCCCTATGCTCCCCGTGCTTTCGGGCTACCCCGTCCGGGCGTAGTCGCTTAAGAGCCCTGAGGCCCAAACACGCCATATCTTTGATGAGTGATTTCTCAGACTCCATGGCACCTAGAGACATCTCGTCAGATCTAAGACCTCCATGTTAAGGCCCTCTATGAAATTATCTCACGGTTTTCTCTGTCTCCATGGTTCTCTCGATGTGCTATTGTTTGCAAACGCATGAAATAGTGCAGTCTGAGTCAATATAGGGCTGCAGAGGCTATAGTTTGCAAATGGAAGCTCATGGGACCAAACCAACTACGGAAACACATCGGGGTGGCCAGGTGAATGCTAGTGGAGGCTTCATTTTGGTTCCCTACGCTCCTCGTGCTTTCGGGCTACCCCATCCTGGGCGTAGTCGCTTAAGAGCCCTGAGGCCCAAACACGCCATATCTTCGACGAGTGATTTCTCGAACTTCGTGGCACCTAGAGATGTCTCGTCAGATCCTAGAGCTCCACATTGGGGACCTCTTTGAAATCCTCTCACGGTTTCTCCATCTCCATCTGGTTCTCTCGTTGTGATATTGTTTGCAAACACGTGAAAATAGTGAGTCTGAAAGTCAACGTGGGGCTATCGGAGGTCAGTAGTTTACAAACGGAAGCTCGTGGGACCAAACCAACTACGCCAACACATCAGGTGGCCTGGTGAATGCTAGTGGAGGATTTTTTTGGTTCCCTACGCTCCCTGTGCTTTCGGGCTACCCTGTCCGGCATAGTCCCTTAAGAGCCCTGAGGCCCAAACACGCCATATCTTCGACGGTGATTTCTTAGACTCGTGGCACCTAGAGACGTCTCGTTAGATCTAAGACCTCCATGTTACGGGCCCTCTACAAAATCCTCTCACGGTTTTCTCCATCTCCATTCGGTTCTCTCGATGTGCTATTGTTTGCAAATGCGTGAAAATAGTGCATCTGAGTCAAACAGTAGGGTCATGCTGCCAAAGGTCAGTAGTTTGCAAACGAAAGCTCGTGGGACCGAACCAACTATGCCAACACATCGGGGTGGCCTGGTGAACGCTAGTGGAGGCTTTTTTTGGTTCCCTACGCTCCCTGTGCTTTCGGGCTACCCCATCGGGTGTAGTTGCTTAAGAGCCCTGAGGCCCAAACATGCCATATCTTCGATGGGTGATTTCTGACTCGTGGCACCTAGAGATGTCTCATTAGATCCGAGACCTCCACGTTGGGGCCCTCTATGAAAGCCTCTCACGGTTTTTCTCCATCTCCATTTAGATTGATTCAGTGTAAGGTTGTCCATTGCCAATCACCTGAATAATATAGGTGGTTCATACAATATAGGTGGTGAAATGAGAATTTTAATAAGATATTTTTACAATATAGGTGGTGAAATGAGAATTTCTATTTTTTGTTCCTTTCTAATATTTAATTTCTCTTAGCTTCACTTGGCTTCGAGAATAATAAATTCTCTATCGATAAATGCAACCACGTGAAGGTGGAAGCTTTTTGGCACCACTAACCTACATAAACATGTTAGTAAGCAATTAAATAGAATTTTAAATCATACAAAATTTAAACAAAATCATTTAAGTAAATATTCAAATTAAATTCATGAAGAACATACCTTTGCAAATTCAATCCAATGAACCGCAAGGATCAACTCTATTCTTGACAGTAGCAAGAATTGCTTCATGATCTGATTCACAAACCTTCCACATATTTTTGTTTGATGGCCGACCTCAATATTTGATCAATTTAATATTTGTTGCAAGGACCAAATGTGAATAGTGAAGTATCTTCCGATGTACTTCATAGTCTTCAAACAACCAAATGTTTGATTTTTTGATAGGATATCGTCAAGCCAAGTTCCAAAGTGACTGACACCACTCGATCCAATGGGATACTCAAGGTCTTCACCATCAATGACTGTGGAAGTCAATTTTTTCCCCTCTACACAATGAGACAAGAAGTAGTATGTTCCTCTTCGTTAAATTTCATCGCAATAATAACAAAAAATGTGCCCTATGTATCACAAAGTAAAATTGTTCAATCAATTTATAAATACATTAAGAGTTGACCATTTAATAATTTATAAATCTAAAACATGGCATGTACATATATGTATGTACCTTGTTACACTAAATCAGAGACTTGGTCAAAGTCAGGTGATGTTGTCATTTGATCTGAAGACCCTATAAGTTGTAATGCTCGTGGAACTTGATGTGTGTCGAGTGGAATTAGAGGTCTACAAGTCCATTCATCCACCCACTGTTGTGACTCACATTCATTCCACATAAAATCAATGCATGATATACAAAAACATGTCATGCACCTAGTATAAATAGTCCAAGCATTTGCATCTGAACTACGGAATGAGTGCATATCACTTGATCCTGCAACTGTCATACAATCTTCAAAGTTTTCTAGATGTTGTTGCTCTATCAACCAAAAATATCTACGAACCATTGATCTCTCTTGAGATTCATGGCCCATATTCTTGACACACCAATCAACAATGTTTTTTTGCATCTGTAAATTTAGCACCATCCTTGAACTTTAACTCTTCTCTTGCAAGTGCTCTTTTCACACATGCTCCTACACCATCATGCTCTCATTTTCCATGCCCTGCCTAGTAAAACTCCAGATATGTTGTACATTTATTTCTTTGTGCATCTTGCTTAGCCAATAAAACATCCGTGCATTCTTGAATTGTGATGTGCAATTGTCCGACCAAATGTAATGTTGATCGAAACTAATGTTCCTCTCATTCAAGTTCACATAAAACACCTGGAAACACCCTTATACATATTCTGTAGAATGTGTCCGATCATCACTGATGTAGAAATGATACTCTCTTAATATTTTTTATCTTGCTCAGTGTTTTTCAGAGAGTGCATGAATGTTATATGCACGAAAAATAGAAACTTGCACTGAGTTATAATATTGAGACTGAACCTCCATTTGTGGTTGCAATGTGTAATTCTCTACGAAGTCAACTACTAAAACAATAGTACCAAGTGGGAATGTGTCCTTGCTTAACTTGAATTTTCATCCAACCATCGAGCTTCTATGTGTGTGCCTTGCATACTCATAAAAAATTTCCTCTCTGAATTTGACCATATATTTTGATACAAGTAATTGTTTTCTAACAAGCTCACACCTCTTAGATTATTTTCCATTTTAATTGATATGCCACCGATTTATATTTGGTGAAATCAACCAATTCTTTTCCTATTGAATATGTACTCTCCTCGTGGATACAACTTTTCAGATTTGGCAAGCCACCACATACATTGCACGTTCCATCCAAACATGCTTTGTTATAAAAAAATTATCTTGTTGATTTTTCACAAAATATTGTCAGAATAAATTCCCTTGAAGATTTTTGTGGGACATTTATTCCACACTCCTGCAACATGATGTCAGTATGCAAAACACTACGTATTTGACAAAAACATCATAATGCATTGAAAATTCAACATGATGCCTGCAACAACAAGTGGTACGTGAGTGATTGATTTTCACATAAAAGGGTTTGCTCATTTCAAAGAATCTTTGGCTAATGTTAATTTGTGGATTTTCATTTTTAAACTTAGAGAACAATTTTGTTTGAGTCATATCTAAGAAATGTTTTGCACACGATTCACGATTACGAGAACCTATTCTTCTTTTTACTATATCTCTTCTATTCAGTGACACCCTTGTGTTCTCATTCCAAAATTTTACAATTAATTCTTTTAGAATATCATATGTATTCTTGTATTTTCGTGGAAGTCTACTAGAGAAAGCCCAATAGTCAGTGTTATTGACTAACTCAAGACATTTACATCTCTCTATTGCTTTCATTAGTGTTTTTCTGTTTAGCTTCAAAGCACTGCTTATTTTTCTAATCAAGCATTTATTAACTGTTTTATCACTTACTATACAATTAGTTAGTGCACGTCGTGTAGCATTACTATCTTTGGTGCGTCTTTTTCCACCTACAGTTTGGTATGCTTTATGTATGTTTTCAACAATTGACATTTTGATCAACAACATTAGATGTTCTTAACCCTATGGTCTTCATTATAGGTCTCATCTTAATTAATTTCATCAATGAAACAAATAATTGACATCTTTGTGTGTCATTTAAATTCTCAAAGTAATTATCCCAAATTCCACTAGCTTTTCTTCTCGCATTTCTTTCAGACATTTTGTTAGGCATTGGTTTTATAATGTTTTCATCAATTTCAATTAAGTGAATTGGTTTTCTTCGTGAAATGGAAGGAGGTGTTCTTAGAGGTGAAGATTCATTTACAAGGTTACTTTCTTCATTCAATGTTTTCATACAAATTTCGGGGTTAACATTTGGATTCTCAAGTAAGGGTTCAACAATTGGATTCATATCAATTTCTTCATCCATACCAACATTATCATTCAATTCAATATCATTATTCATTGCAAAATCATTATTCTCTACATTTTCATTATGTATTTCATCCCAATTTTCTAATACATTAGCTACATTTGATATAGCGGATGTACCTTTTGCCTTGCTCAAAGTTTTTGCATTCTCTTCAATTTCTTTATTCTCTTCTCTTCCAATTGCTCGTGTCTTATTCTTGACTTTCCTCTTGTCCTTAGCTTGACGTTTATCACCCATGATTAGAAAAAATCAACTAGTGGGGTAGGGGACAAAATGAAATACTAAAAAATTGTGCAAGAATGTAGAGAAATTGTAGACAAAACAGAATGTTTGCAGAATTCCCGTGAAAGAGATGAAAGGGACGTTGGGGGGCCACAATATATAAAACAAAAAAAAAGCACGTAAGCATTATGTAACACATACGTATTTTTCATTTTCTCTTTTCCAAGCCATGCCTCAAGGCTTGGGATCCGGTTTGGATCCCCAAGCCTGAGGCATGGACCTGCACAAACACAACAAACAACGAGTTTTTACAAGAAAATGTAAAAATGACACTTCCTCTATGATAAATCAAAATAAAACAATCGATCCATTTTAAAAAATTATACCACGATGTAGAGCAGAGTCTCTTCTTTCTAAAAATATAATTTTTCAAATTTTATGACTAATATAAGGTTTCCATATTATTTATTTTCTAACTATGCCTTTTTATAGCTATTTTTCAAGTGTAAATATGTCTATCTTTCATGGTGTATCTTTTTTTGGGTGATCGAAATTAAAAAAATTATACTAGCCCAAACTAGGCATAATTCTATACATATTCAAAAAAAAAAAATCTAATTTTTGATATTTTTTGAGGTAGTTAGGGGGGGGCACGGTTGAGCTCCATTATTTTTCAAAACATAAAATTTTGTACTAGAAAAATCATAAATAAAAAAATATTCTCTAAAAAATCTTAAAAAAATGGAGCCCAAACTAGATGCTCCTAGCTATCTTTCTACCAAAGGGTTTTCAAAAATACTAAATGGTGCTCAAAAATGGTGGGGGCATGAAAGTCACTCTATTATGTTTTTTAACAAAAACAGAGCATCTGTTGGTATTTTAGTTGTTTGACCCACTTAAACTTATGTTTTCAATAAAATTTAGTAGCTTAGAAACTAGACTCAAAATGCTACGATTCATATTTCTACAACATCTTCTAATTTTGAGTGTAACTATTTCGAAAAAATCATACAAGTTGAAGATTTTTTTCAGAAAAATGTGTCCACTTAAGACCCCCTTTTCCTATATTCATATAGATATCACATGTTATGTAGAGAAATATGTGTGCTTTGAGTCCTCTTCAAAGTAGTTCCGATGTAGGAAGTGCATGGATTGAACTTCAACCCAAACACTAACCTTCTTACAGGGTCTTCCACCCATGGTTAAGGTTTTAGTTCCGTTCAAAAAAATTGAATGGTTTTGAGATTGTACACATTTTAGGGTTTGAGAATGAGATACATTTCTAAACCATCGAAGGGAACAAAAAGTTGCAAAACCTCACTCCTAGTAAGTCCAAGATTGTACAACAAGTCCAATCCCATACATACATTCATGGTAGACCTATACTATTCCATACCAAAGAGTGCGAGTTTCAAGTCACGGTTTATGTAACGAAGCATCTACAAATCCATTACTCCCATTTGCCCCACTATGTGCATCCTCATCTCTCTTATACCACTCTTTATAGCTAAGTACGTATGCTCTCTTGCATAATTGAGCTTGTTATATCATGTTGTAAATACTAGTTGTAAGTACCAATACATTATTTTGATATTGTATGGTTAATGTTGGAAGTTACTTAAAATACGAATAGATCTTATTATTAAACCTTACATTCATTTTCACTTGTTGTGCATTTCATAACAATATATCTAATCTAATCTTTAAAATGGTGTAAATATATTTGGTGAACCCATATCGGAATTGAACATTTTTGATGATACAACTGATATCATGCTAGATCTAGGTGGAGATAGATGAAACAGATATGGGATATGGGATCAGATCAGATCAGATTCATTATATACGCGACTGATGCTAGAAGAACTCTGAACTATATAGAATTCAATTTCTAGGTGGAGCATCGATGTTTGCCAGATCAATCTAGAGGGCATATATAGAGAATACAGATCTCTATCTGCGGGCCCCTATCTCCCATATCTAGAGTGGAGGCCAGTCTAGAGGGCAATCAATATATATAGAATACAGATCTCTATCTATCTCTCAAACCCTAGCTTCCTTAGGGTTCATTTTTGTATGCTCTTCTCATTCATTCTTGGTGTTGTATTTTCCTTCTATATATCATCATGATTAATCCATTCTATCATATTTTCTTTAATCTTAGGTGCTCACCTTCTCCTACTAGTATGAGATATTATTCCCCTTATTTTAGTACACAACGTGTCACTATGGTTCCTCTTATTGGCTCCTATTCTATTGTTGATGTCTATGATAATTTTTTTCACTATTATCACCGACCATGTACAAGGTGAAGGCTCTAACATTAACTCGATAACTTATCTCTTGTACTTCTCGATGAGTACAATATATTTGCACATTTCCTATAAGAAAATACCAATAATACTAATATTCTCCTATATGTTTCCCAAGAATAACTTAAGTCTATTTTACAATCTAATATTGAACATCTATTATTCACACCTCTATAATGCCCACACCGTAGGGGCACCTCATATATCAATACCTAATGTCTTTGTTTCCATTCTTACATCTATTGTTTTTCCTACATGAAATCATAATGGGTCTCATGTTACTTCTTTTAGCACATCGGCTCTTGAATCCCTTTTTCATTCTTTACAAGCTTAAATCTTACAATTGCAACAAGGTGCATCTATTGCTTCTCATTATATGGATTCTACTCAATTTATTTATAACCCTTTTGCATCGAAGTGGTTTATCATCCCTTACCTCTTGGTTTCATTGTCTCTAAGCTTCCTATCTATGATGACAAGAGTGAACATGCAAAACACATTTGATATTTCCATGTGGCATGCTTTGACTATGCATCTAACAATATTTTACGTACAAAGATTTTCCCTAGAATCCTCAAGGACTTTGCTTTACAATGGTTCTATGATATCCCAACACATTCTGTTTGATCTTTCACTACTTTTTCCAATCAATTTCTTGCATAGTTAAATCTATTAATATTGGTAACAACGTATTTTACGCTCAAATGTCTAAAGTCTTACAATGATCTAATGACCAAATTAGTGATTATGTTTTATGATACAAGACTATGCTCACTAAAATGAATAATATCTTGGTTGATAGCGAACTTCAGGATCTCTTCAAAAAATTGTGCTTTCCCCCTTTGCAAGAATTAGTTCTATTTGATAAGTTCCCTTCATTTGATCATCTATGCCATACACTCAAAGAATGTGAGGCCAAGTTACTACATATGAATAAGCTTAAGTATGTTGCTATTTCTTCTAAGTTACATCTAACGCCAAATTCCCAAGTAAAACTATATTAAAGGAAAAATAATGACGATATGCATACTATTAAAACATTGTTAATGTATATCCCAACCTACTATTCTACAATCGCAACCTATGCAAAGGAAATTTACATATTCACCTCATGCTCCACACATTATAATCAAACAATTACTTGAGTGCAATCTCGTGTCTCTCCCTCCACCACTTGAGGTTGATGCGAGTAATCCTCATGGTAAGAGTTTTTATGTTAATTCCTATTACGACTATCATAGATGCATTGGTCACCTCACTAATCAATGTATTAAGCTTAAACATGTTATACAAGATCTTATTGATACAAATGCAATTGAATGGGATGAGCCCACTAAATCCTCTAATCCTACCAATGATAATCCAAAGCTAAAAATATTCAATGATCCACTTCCTAATCATGACACTAACAAATCTACTTGAAAGTGCATAATGTTCATCATGCAGTACCACCTCCACCTTCTTATGATCACCCATTAGATGCAATGATTGGCACTATTGTTCATATGACACATTCTCCATCATTTATTACATTTTATGACTCGATATGGATGAGACTCTAAACTCGGATACTTTATATACTTGCACATTTATTAATCAAGTACCCATACACAATGTTTTGGTTGATCCATATAATAAGCATAATCTATGTACTCACAAGCTACTTCGATCTTTCAGGTTATTCTAAAAGCACATCATATAAAATTCTAATTTAAGGTATGGATATTATTCTACCTATCACTACCGGCTCTATCACTACACAAGTCCCATTTCTAGTAGTTTCCACCCTTATCTCATATGACACATGTCTAGGCACTCCTTGGTTACGTGCTCTTAGGGTTGTCCCATCTATCCTACACCAATGTTTCAATTTTATTCATCAACAACAATTCGTTGTGTACCTATTGAGGTTCCTCTTCCTATGTTTCCTTGTCATACTTCTATAGTTCCTAATTTGCATACTATATCTAATGGATCTTTCCCTACTAGGTCTCCAAATAGACCTTCTACTTCACATGCTATATCTAGTGGCTTCGCCCGCTAGATCCCCAGACATGACTTCTTTACAAGCCATCTCTAGTGGCTCAAGAAACTCCTTGTTTATAAGGATTGTATTGCCTATATGTATGGGCTATTTAAATATTATGAATTAACAAAGGAAGTTTATTGCATTTTAATTGTTCAAGTGAACTAAAGTTCACATAGTTCACACATTATATCCGGTGGTTCTCACTCTTAAGTTTGAATCTCATTGGGTAAAATCTTGCTACCTATCTCCTTTTACATAATTAAATTCAAAATTACAAAAACATTCACATATTTATAAAAATGCAAAACCTTAACCTATACACATATCTTAGATTATTGGCACTTTAGGTTATATATGTTTATTGCCCCTATGGTTTGATTGATATCATATATTTTATACTCTACAAAGGCTGAGCCTAACGATCACGCACGTTAGCACAGCCTGTATCAAAACTCGAACCCACGACCTCTGCTATGTCAGGGACCCCACCAACCACTGCGCCACACTGTTTTTTGAGCATATCTGGGAAAAATGTATTTGACGTCAGCTGCTAACTTACGTGACAGTTAGGCTGATCGCTCTACAAACACACATTCACATGGTATATTAAACTTGATATGGGACACACATTTGGTTACATGCTAATAGGAGCTATCTTGACTCCCTATTATGCCGAGAAGCATATACATTTGCATATATTAAGTGAAGTTGTCTGATGTCATGGCTGTGAAATTCACAATTTGTGTCCGTGAAAATAAAAATGAAAATTAGGAGAAAAATAAAACATTGTGGTGGCGCCTTATAACTGCCCCGCTGTTTTCTTTCACGCAGAGTTCCTTGAAACGGCACCTGTATTTTAACCTGAATTTAATTCAGTCTTTAGAGGAAAAGACGTCAATTTGGCACAACCCAGTTCAGAAAAGGCAGAAGAAATCGAGCCACATGTGGAGATTGTTGAGAATTTCAGGTAAATTCAATTCATTTTAAGCGCATTTGCTATCATTTTTCTAAATCGCAGGAGATTGAACAGCAACAGTTTATATGAGATTTTCTTCAGTAGTTGTTAACAGACTTTCATTTCAGGAAACTTGAACCGCCTAACTTTAATATTCAAGATAAGGCGTATATAAAACACGGCTTTTTGTTTGTGGTAATCCACTGCTTTCCTTTTATTTAAATGGTTTTAATTTTTCTATCTCTTGAATTTCTTATTGAATAACCTTGAATTTGCTTCCGCTGACAAGCTTTATTAAAATATTACATTCCATTTGTGTAGAAATAGGTGCAATTCTTAATATATTTTGTTAAAATATTTAAGGAAGTTTGACGGTTAATGGTTAACCGGTTCCGTTCTTCAGTAAACGAGATTAAATATAGGATTTGCAGTAGGGAGATTTCACTCTGCAGTTTCTGATCAGAAGTTTTACCTCTGCCAAGAGCTACGATACCAGCCCATATTAATATTGATAAAACATTCATTCCTTTTTAAAAGTTAAACTTAGCATTGACTGCTAACGTACGTGATGCTTAGGGTGATCCGTTGTAGCTTTACAAGTTTTTGCAGGAGATCATTAAGAAGATTTTTCAGGCCGTTGCAACTATTATTCACGAGATTTAGTTGTTTTGTGGAATAATAGTAAATCTTTTACGAATTCCTCTTAAGAGATTTTGAGGTCGGTGTTGGCGGTGAAGAATGATAAATCAGATCTATCACAACGGTAAATAATTCATCGATAGGATTGAAATCACTTTTAATATTTTCAGTTAGCTGTTCAGAAAGAGTGGATGCATGTTGCATTAACCGCTTTTAAGATTGGTAGGCGGTTGCGAGAATTCTGCAATAACACTGCATTGGCCCATAAAAATGTTGCAAGTTTTTCATTGCTACTTATTCAATGTCAGTAAATTCCTTATGTGAATATCCAAACGTTTTCTCTGGGATTAATTTTCTTGTTGTTTGTGAGGGATCTGGTTGGGTTGAAACAGGCCGCCAGAAGTGGAGTAGAAGAGGCTACATTCCCACAAGGATGTCTTTTGTCAGGGTTTGTAGCCATGATTAAGTTCATCTCCGGTTCGTTTCTTTGCGGGCTCGGTATGCCAAAAATTCTGTTAGACAGTCATAATGTTTTAACAGTTTTTCTTTTTATTATTGTCAGTTAGATCTGAAAATTTCTGAGTGTGCTTCTTATTGTGATTGCAGATACATGGGAGTAATGATACTGAGAGAAAGATTGGGAGAAGCAGCAGCAGGGTTGCACTAACCAGTAACTAATAACGACCATTCAATGTTATTTCAGAAAATAACAGAGGCTTAGTAAATGAACCTGACGTTGTGTCTTGACAAGTTGACAACGATAAATATGACAATATCCACCCTATTCCTATTCATGGTCAATAAATTACATTCAATTTCCTATATGTATTGTGTACCATTGCACAAGGCAGGCAGGGCATATTTGTATTTGTATTTGTACTGGTACGAACGCCGGCCAAGTATTAACAAATCTGGAACATATTGACCAGAGTACTTATTATAATTTAGGTGCAATTTCTGTGGTCAGGATTTCATATTCTTTCACCGGAATTCTTTGGGAAAACATTTGTGTTAAAACATGTTTTCTCTACATTTAAGGTCTCCTTCCTTAACCATCATGAAGGGAATTTCAATTGTAAGATGAGAAGTGACAGACCAAGATGATAGTTTGTTGCTTATCATTTTATTCCTGAAGTTCTCTTGATGATGGTTCACACAAGGTGACCCTAAACATAGAGTAGAAAAGGTTTCACACAATTTTTTTTTTCAAAAAAGTTGTCCCACAAATATAAATGATGTTTATATATATAATTTGAGTGAATAAGTTTGTAGAGATTAGATGTACAAAATATTTAGACTTGGTTATGAAAATTTGAAGGGTATCCCCGTGGACATAAGGATTGATTATGATAGATTTAGGTTTACATTTCTACAAACCAAACATTCTAATTAATGTGGGTATATTTTTGAATGAATGAATGAGGATTCTAGAATCATAGAAGAAATTCCAAGATACACTAAATACACATATGGGACTTGGGGTAGTAAGATATATATTTAAATACAACAAAGGAAGAAAACATACTTATCAAGTGCAATTAATCAATAATTAATATTTTGATTAATATTAATTATCGTAACATCGTTGATATTAATTCTAATATTCATAATTATAATAATAGTATTCATAATATTAATATAACTATAAGAATTACTAATATAGTATTCATCGTATCAATACTAATTTTTAAATTTTAATAAACTTCTATTTATGAGAATTAAAATTTGGATTTGAACTTTTAAATTTATAGTTTTATATAAAATTGTAAAACTTTGATTCATAAACCTTAAACCGTAAATATATACAACAACTATGAAAATGATGACAATGATGGTAGATGAGAATGACCATGACCAACAAGATGGTGATCACAATGATGATGATTATATCTATCATGACAACGATCTAGCAATGACTATGATGACGATGAAAACAACGATGACAATAAAGATGATGACGATTCTAATGACAATGATGATGATTACGATAACAATATCCATGATAAAAATGACCTTCAAACTCCATCTCATGGATAAGATATTAGGATTTTTTATTGACTTCTCTAAGACAAAAGAAAAAAAAATGTTAGTAATAGATAAGTGAACATCCAATTTAGAATCAAAATTATAACTAAAACATTTCAAAATTATAACCTACCAATGCCAAAAATTTTCATTGTCAAATCCATTTGTAATAACCATCTCATCTAACTTGCAAATCTAAAATGTAATAGTCATTTTTATATACATCTATATATTAATTATATTGATTTGAACAAACCTATATTAAAAACTGATTAAAAAAAGAGAAGATGATGAAGATGACGATGGTGGTGGCCATGGTGGTGGTGTTGGTAATAATGAGGATGACGATAAGATTAAAAATGATTAGTAATAATATTAATATTAATGATGACGACAATGATGATGAAGACAATGATGGGGGTGGGGGCGGTTGTGGTGATGATGGTGATGATGAGGATGACGATGATTATATCAATCGATGACAACAATGAAAATATCGATCGTGACAACGATGACAATGAATATGATGAGGATAAATAAGAAATGAGAATAAAACAATGAACCAAGAGTAAATGATAACACAATGCCTTAACACTATTAGTTTTTGTTTACAAAATTACATTGGGTGATTAGTGTTTTCCATATGAATTCGTGTTTAAGATTTGTTTATGGTGATTAGGTTTATTTTGATTTTTGAACATGAACACTTATTTGACGTCAGTAGACCACGAAACTCGAACATGAAACACATAACACTTACAAGATGATGAGATCATTAAAGAAGAATACACCACCTTGAACACTCATTTGATATGTTTAGAGCTCATGCAAAAGATTTATAAAAGTATTATTATTTTCTTAATTATAATAATTATTTATTGTTTTCAATCATAAAAATCTTATTTAAATTTAATATTTACTATTCACTATTTAATATTCAATTTTTAATACTTAATGTGGAAATAAACATAATTATGTTTGTAGTGGTGGTGGGTCGCCGTAAATGCGTCATCATTGTTTTCATCATTGTCATCATAATCATTTTCATTATCATCGTCAACATTGTCATTATCATCATCATCATGACAATGACAACAATGATGATGATGATCATGTCAATGATGGTGAAAATTGATGATCATGATGATGATGAGAAACACAACGATGATGACGATAACAACAATGATAAAGACAACAATAATAATGACAAAAATGATGATGCGGATGGTCGTGACAATGACGATGACGATCGTGATGATGATGAAGATGAAAATGATGATGGCAATGATGAAAATATATTAATATTAATAATTATAATAATAATAAAATTATACAATATTAATATTAATACTAATAATAATATATATTATTAACAATATTATTATTAATAATTTATGTTTATATTATAAATTGTAAAAATTTGATTCAAAAACCCTAAACCGGTAAACATGTACAACAACAACAACAATGACAATGATGTAATAATAGCGGATGAGAATGACCATGACCAAGAAGATGGCAATCATAATGATGATGACAATGACAACAATGACAATGATCGAGATTAAGATGAAGATAACCATGATGATAAGGATGACGTTTGTGATGCCTATTACTATTATTGTTAATATAATAATAATAATAATAATAATATAACATTAATAATTATTTAAATAATAATAATAACAACATCATTAATATTAATAACAATTATAATAATGATAATAATAAGAGTTTTCAATGTTTTATAAATCCTAATAACAATATAAATTTAGTAGTAAGACCGATGATGATGATGATGATGGTGGTGGTGGTGGTGGTGGTGGTGGTGGTGGTGGTAGTGGTGGTGGTGATGATGATGATGACGACGGACGGTGGTGGTAGCGATAGTGGTGATAATAATGATGAGGATGATGATGAAGACAACGATGATGAAAATGATTATATCGATCATGAAAATTATGAAAATGATTATGATGATGATGAAAATGACAACAACACTAAAGACGATGACGGTTGTGACGATGACGATGATTAAGATGACGATAACCATGATATTACTAATACTATATAATTAAAATTATAATAATAATAATAATATTTTTAATAATAATAACTACACTAATATTAACAACAATAATTATTATTATTATTATAATATTTGTTTATTTTTATAAATTGTAATAATAATATCAATATTAGTAGTAAGATTAGTATTGGTGATGATGACAATGATTACAATGATGATGATGGTTTTGGTGATGACAAATGATAATGATTACGAGGATGATAATTATGACGATGACAAAGACAATGATCCCTATGATGACAACGATGATGATCATGACGACAATGAACACCAATGAACTACGTGGGTGGGGATCCTTATTATTAATAATATTGTCTAAATTCACCAACACGATAGGTTCTCATCGAGTTCATGTATGCATGAACTAAATGTCCGCCTTCTTTTCCGACTTTTTTTTTGGTATAATTTTATGTATAATGCAACTCCCACACCTGCTATCAGTAGTGCCCACTCCTCTTCGACATTGTTTCATCTTGATATTTTACTAGTGGATTGATATTCAAACATTTGATTATGATACATTGATCAAGTAGATGATAGATTATATTGATGTCGGACTATTGACATTATGATGTTTACATTTTACTATGATGCACTAAATAGTGATGTTAGGATAGTTCGATATATGATGATTTTCATGTTGTGGATTTTATACTAACATGTTATGTTTTGAGATGTTTCGAGTAAAATTGTATTCACATGGATGTTAGGGTTAGATTTTGATATGTAGACAAATATTTATTTTATATGTATATTTTATCGATGTTGTTAATATGGCCAAAAGGCCGAGAGAGGTATTTTGTTGTGTGCATGACTTATATCACATACATCGAAAGGGATAGCGAACCAACCACTAAGGATGTCGACATTGATCAACGAGACCAAAGTGACAACTTGTGTAATGTTGTTTTGTGTGGTGTCTTGTTTGTCTAGTTTGGAGGTCGCCCGTGGGGGTGATTTCACATGTGTGGCCATGGGGTGAATTTTGCCCCTTTCTTTAATTTTTGCATGTCCTTATTTATGTTTTGTGTATTTTAAAATTTGGAACTTTTGTCACTTTATTAGCATGTGTAAATATGTCTTATTTCAACTTAACCCTTCTTATTTTAAGTTAACCAAGTTAGAGATGTGACAAATGGTTATAATGAGATTTGGTAGTTCTTGTGTAAAAAAATTTAATGTTGATTGTGAGTTTTTACTCCACCCCAAGGTCAAAATTCAAATTTTGACTTGGGGGAATTTTTGGAGGCTTGTCCCATGCCTCTTAAATTGACCCAACAACCCTACATATGGGTTGGAAAGCTTATATTTGACTTCTTTGTGCATTTTTGAGTGTAAAATAAGGAAAATTAGTGCACTTTCTTCCTACCCCAATTTATTGTGTCCCTTGAAAGCATGGTGTGCAAGTTTTGAGCCATGTGGGTTGTCATAGTCCTTGTTTGTGCATTGATGTTTCTTGGTCTTGGTGTGTTGACTTGAGTGTGGGGATGGGGAATGATGAAGTGGCATCCTATATGGAGCCACCTCATCATCCTTACATTACTTTTCTATTTATTGGTGATTTTGGTTGGAATGGGGGTTACTTGTTATTTTTCTTCTTGTGCGTTTTGGAAATTAGAGTTTTTGTAGTGCTTGGATAATTGCTTAGCTTGGATTTGAAAAGGCTTGCGAAGATTTTCTTGGAACTTGATGGAGAGGTAGGCTCTCCACCTTTATTATTATGTTATTTTACTTGTTTGTAAGCAATGTTGTGCTTGTTAAAAGTGTTTTTGTCTTGTGATGGTGTTTGTGTGTGTTGTTTGGGTGGATGACCTTAGTTGGGTGTGTGAGAAGGGCTTATGGGACCATTGGGGAGGGAAAAGGGAGTTTTGTGAGGCATGAATTTGGTGGGAGTGTGAATGGGAGTCTTACCTATGGGGAGAGAAAAGGAATTCATGGTTTTGTTGCATGCTTGCAAGGGAGAGATAAGGATTTTGTGTGATTATTTTGTGCACTTGGAGGCTTAGGGTAAGACTCCCACTTCACTGGGAGGCATAAGGAGGTGCTCTCCCAACTTTCAAACTTTTTCTCTATTTGGTTTGATCTTCAAACCTTTGTATTGTTGGGAATGTGAAAACTTGTTGAATGTGTTGTCTTGGTTCGCTTGAAATTTTTGTATGTGTGTTGTTGTGAAGCCACTTTGTTGAAAGTTGTCATTATTGCTCAATGCTCCTCATGGTTTCTTGGTTGGGGCTCGGGTGCCATTAGGGGATGGCTTCTCCCCTTAATGTATTTAAGGTTGGGCGGAGAGCGTTGCCTACTCCCCTTCCTTATGTAATGCCCCGTTCATCATTGCGCCTTTGCTTCTGCGACAACCGTGCTTCTTAGAGTTGAACGTTGTTGCGTTTCTTTTGAAACGTTAGTGTTTTCGCCTTGTCGAATGTAACGGTTGGTTGCTAGCAATATGATTAATAATTTTATGTCAAATAAACTAAGCCTTTCCAGGCATCCACGCATACTTATTTCATAATTAAGGAAGCGTGCCGTCAACCACCGACCTGCCTTTATGGTTCATATTCCTTCTGTTGGCATGAGGTGGAGGGTTTCCTTGTTTTCTAGCAAGAGGGGTGTGTGGTAGAGTGTATGGCCTCCTGCCATATTCTTTTTTTATTTTGGTGCCTTGTTTGGCATATGTTTGGTGAGGATTAATGAAACAAATTATATTACCCACCCACCGTATGTTTTCCTCCCTGCTGGCCGCTTAGCTTTCAAATCAGATTTTATTTTGATCTTCCTTGTGGTTGTCTTTTACCTGCCATTGCATTAAAGACCCCTGCATCCTTCTTGGCGTGTTGGACTCTCCTTGCTGGTGGTCGCGCATCTTCCTTTCATTTATTTTTTTGGATTTGCAAATCTCCTGCTGTCTTCCGTGGTCTGCGTGCTTTACTCTGTCCTGGCCGCGTGGGATTGCAGATGGAGACTAGTTCCTTGTGGAGGAGGGGCGTTTTAGATTTTAGATTCAGATTTCAGATAGAACATTTGGTAGCCTCTTCCAGTAGTTGATCGGCGAAGAGGAATCATCATCATCATAACGATGGATCCCTGAAAACCTAGCTGTAATGAAGAAAGCGGGGATTTGAAATGGAGAACTCCTCGATTTAGAAAGCGGAGTAGCAGGGAATAAAAAAGGTGAAGTAGTCTAACCAGTAGGCGCGGCGCCACTAAAATGTCAGCCATATTTAAACCCAACTCCCTTTTGCTTTTGTGCCTCTCGCTATGTTTCGGCACATTCATTCTCGTCCTCATTGCTTTTTACGACAGCAATGTCCGTCGAGGGGCTCCTTTGTTTCGTTCTGTTAATCGACGGGAGCAGGGGGCGGTGTACCCATACGAGAACCTGAAAAATTTGGTAATGGTGGCAGGGCATTCGGTGTACATGGGGGGCAGTAATTGCGACAAAGGGGAGGGAGAGGAAGCCTGGTATTTGGAGTCTTATCAGAAGCACCCGGGCCAGGCTGCTACTTTTGTGGATCACATCAGGACAGGGATTGAAAGGGTGGCTGTGGACGAGGAGGCCTTGCTCTTGTTCAGCGGAGGCAAAACTAGGAAGGACGCTGGCCCTCGCAGCGAGGCTCAGAGTTACTGGAATGTTGCAGACACCCATCAATGGTTTGGTAAGTTTTTCTTGGTGTGCTTGAGGTGTGTGCTTGCCGGATCTCCACAAAGAACAACTGCATGACAGTAATTTAGAAAGGGCAAAGGCAGGCATGTTAGTATGGTCAAGCCTCTTGAGCACTTCCAACAAAGTAATGTCCAGCTATGTTGTTTTCTATTCAGTATAGAATGCATCCTCAAATTCGGGATTCTCCTTCAAGATATTTCTCAAAATCGACTATGTGACAGTGAGAGTGTTACCAGGAGACCTGATGAAATTTGTTTGCAAAGATTCTCTACTGAGACCTTGTTTTACGGTGTAACTCATGGAAGAAGATCTCGTAGAGGCGGATCTGTTTCATATCAGAATATTCATGAAGCACAATTTGATTTGCAATTATGTGAGCTCTTCAACGAGTCACTAAGTTGGCAGGCATAAAGGTTTCTGTTGGAATTATCACACCTTACAAGCTACAGCTGAAACGTTTGCACCGAGAGTTTGATGTTGTCCTCAAATCTGATGAAGGAAAAGGTTTATTTATCATTACGGTAGATGCCTTTCAGAGCCAGGAGCGATGTAATCATTATGTCTTGTGTCCGAACTTCAAATCATGGGGTTGGCTTTGTAGTTGTTATTCACCGCGTGAATGTGGCACTAGCACGAGCTCGCAGAGCACTTTGGGTTAAGGGCAAGCAGCTGCATTGAAACAATCAGATGCATATTGAGATGGCGTTTTAAACCAGGCATGTTAAACCTGCCCTTGCAATCTTCTGCTACCCTTTTATTATGTCATGAATTGAATGTCCTTCTATTTTTTTTTATCTGTTATGGCATTTAGAATGGGCTTCGCTTTTTCCTTGTGAATCGACCAGATTGAAGGAAAGGAAGGACTGCTGGGAGTTGTTTGTTTTTCATACCTCTGTTAGCAAGAATCGTGATAAAGCATGTATACATTCCTTTCGCCTCTTTTTTCTTTTCGAAATAAAAGAGTAACTGCTATGTGATAGCAAAATAATGGTTGAAGTTTTATACCGTGGGTGTTAGATCTTTAACCTGGGTGTTTCCTGCTTAATTCTTCAATTTGGGTGACGTTTAGAGACAATAGTGAACAATGGCCGTTGAGTTCGATTTCTAAACCAGCAAGAGCAGATATAAACTTGAGCCATGAATAACATTAGTGGATATTTGTAGATTTGTTGACTCATGGCCAGTTTTAGGCTAAATGTTTGTTTTTGTCTTGGTAAAAGCTTTTCTTGGGCTGAATCTGTGTGTAGACCTCGCATAGTGAGCATGATGTTTTCTTAGAGGCCTACGTGAGTGGAATATTGATTGCTCAATACAGATCCTGTGACGTGAGTCATTATATCATAAGATAAAAGAGTTCAATCGAACTCTGTAGTAGCAGATGTTTTCTTTGGAGCGACTATGAGGATAGGTTGAGTAGACAGTCGTGAAATAGATGGGTATGCCCAAGCTATTCATATGTTGTTTTAGAGATGGAAGAGAAGGCTTAGTTCGTAGGAAGAGTATTTTGCTTTGTATTCCTCCTTCACTGATCAGAACCTTGTGATCGGGTGACTCGAGTTGGGTCACGATAGAGGATCTTGTGTCGATTCACTTATATTTTCAATGACTATCCTCGCTTGTTTAAATTCAAGTATCGAATGAAATGGGTTTCTATTAAATCCATTATGTAGCTTAGCAAACCTTCAATAATTCAGGTAGGGACTTTCTGAGTAAGTGTTGACTGAGGCATGTATGAAAATAGAATGGTTACCTTTCTTCGAATTGGGTTAGACTTGTATGAAAATGGAAAGGTAGGAATCGACTCAGTTACATATTTTAGTGAGCTAAGTCCTTAACTCTTACAATGATCATACGAGTGGTGGATTACGGGTTTATTACTGTTTATGTGATGTAAGATAATAACAACCTTTGGTGAAAAGACTTCTTCTTGATCCTTGCTTGTGTAATCCAACTATAGTTGTTGAATGTAATTTAGTTGGATAGAATCTAATTTATTTAACTTCTTGAAGAAAAATAATTAGGTTCGGTGAGAATTACTTGGTATTTTGAATCTTCAGATTCAGTTTTTGTGTTGTGAGTATTATATGTATGTTGGTTTATTCAGTCGAGTGAAGTTAACTTTAATCTTTGATCGATTTGTTTTCATATATGGTCAGCCTATATTCTTCCTAAAACAAGGATGTGTGTTAATGCACTTGTTACCAAGCAATTTTGAATATGTTAAGTCATTTGACTGATCTTTATCTTTTTGGTTAATAATATTAGAATGATGTTTGGGTGTTAGATTTCAATCACGTAATCCATAGGATTACATGACTGAAATCTCAATACTCTCAGCCTTGTTTTCTTCACCAATAAGGTCTCACCTTGATTGTCTTTGGAATATCTCTCTCACTTGAATATTGGGATCCCTCCTTGTTGGATGGTATAAATCTCTTCATCTTGTGAAACATATTGATTAGTGGTTTGTGATTTGATCCATTCTTGAGTTTAGAATTTTACTTTCATGATATTATAAAATGTTAGCTTATCTCGTATTGCAATGGGTAGTCTTAACATGCTCTGGGCTTCTAGCCGAACCTGACTCTAGTTAATATTTGTGCAGATGGATTATGCGAGTAGACTAGAGGAAAAGAGTGTTAAAGGTTCATCTCGTACAATTTATGTAGTTCCTTGTAAAAATGTCCAATGTGTTGTAAATTGTGTAACATTGCTTTTAAAGAGAGTTTATATGACCTCTTGCCTCGGAATTGTTCGGAGAATTACGTGAAGAAGTAGTTTTGTCTTTTTTTTGTAATTTGGCTGGTAACTCTTCTTAGTGAGAAATAATATTCAATCTCTTCACTGGCATAAGCATTGTAAAACTTTGATCTTGAGAATTAAGTGTTAATTTAAATCTTTCTAAGACTTTGTATTGATGGGTTATATGTAAGTTTTAATGGGGTGGCTTTTCCTTACAAAAGTTACCTAAAAGTTTTATTCAAATAAATTTGTTGTAGAGGAGATCCACTTGAGAACAAACAATTCCCTAAGTGATCAAGGGCGAGGCTATCCTTGCAATGTGATTTTTTTTTATATAACGTGTTATCCCTAACTGAACTAGTAACCACTAGCTTTTTTGGTGAACGCTAAAAACAAGCTTAAAGGAAAACAATGGTTAGTTTCTAATAAGATTTAACAAGTAAGAGAAGATAATTTAGAAACCACTCAATTTATCTCTCAACCTATTTAAAAGTAAGTAGCTTCCTCTTGATAAGCTCTTTCGGTGAAGCCTAAGTAAGAGCGCTAATAACTACGTATAAAACCTCAAGCTTCAATTAAACCTCAGTAAGAACTAATGACGTCTTAAGGGTGAACTCAATTGACCATCTTCCTTTAACTTTATCCAGGGTACCTTGTAATTTTCTCTTAAGTTTGTTGAACGTGAACCGATGTTGTCGTAAGGGCATGAACGAGTTCTAGTAACGTAAGTGTGAATAGATGGCCCTGTGGAATTAAATTACCATCTTTATCAAATAAATATATAAATCAAATAATTGTTATAAAGGAGAAGACTTTAAGTGAACTACTCTACAGTGTATAAGAACATAACTCAGTTGGTAAGATGATTTGTGCGAATCATATATTGAATCCTTCTGAAAACTTAAGTCATGAGTTAAAGGGTGTCTTATCAAAATAAATAACCTCCAATCATTTCTTACTGTGGCTTGCCCTAGCTGTGAGAGTGTCTTGTGGTTGGGCTTCTATGTTATTCTGTCAAAAAAAAAAGAAAAAGAAAAAGTATATTATCCTTTTGGGTGTGAACGTTTCCGTGCTGACCTTGTGGTCATCCCCGTAACAAGTGGTTCCCAGAGTTGGTTGTAACTTTGTGACGACATGTTGTGTCGTGTTTTGTGTCGAAGCAAGTCAAAAAAATATCCCTGTCTTTTTTCTTGTGTTGTTCGTGTGTTGAATTTTTTTGGGGTTGTTACACCTTATTTGTGATCCCATTGTGAAGTTTGAAGAAGGCAAGTTTTGGAGCTACCATTGTGGAGAGGCATGCATATTGAAGATTTGAAGTTTGGCTTGTTGATAGCCTTGTTGTAATATGTTTATTTCTTTTATCCCCACTTGAGTGGATGTTTGTAAATTGTAATCTTAAGAGAAATTTGTTGTAATACTTGGAAATCATTTTACCTTGAGAACTCTTTTAAGAGTGTGGATTGAGAAAAACTATGATTTCAAGTGTGTTAGTCTTATGGAAAAAATTATCAAGTTTACATTGTTTTGGTGAATGGGAAGACTTGAATATTTGAAATAATAATGCATCTCTTTAATGAAGGTTACTCTATTATTGTAAATTTTGATAAGATTCATTTTAAGAGAAATAAGTATATTGATGGTTTGCATTTGCATGGTGAGATGGAATGGTCTTTTCTTGTCATTCCTTAAATGAAAGTAAATTGAAACTTTTAAACCCCAAATGTGTTATTATATTTTTCAAGGAAGAAAATAGTGTTTTAATTATCTTGCAAATTATTTGAAATGGTTAATCACCCTCCTTCTATGTATAGTTAGAAATTCTCAAAGCCTCACCTTGCCCTACTAAGTTCCAAATGAATTTCTATCAAATAAATCAAATTTTAAAAATGTATGTGACCATTCCTATTTTAAGTTGTATTTACTCTATAAATTTGTCGCTAGCTTATATACACTTAGCTCATTATCAATATCTATACCAAAAAAAAAGAAAGACAAAAGAATTTGAATAAACTTAGTATTTTAATGTGATTAACATATTAAGATTATAAATATATTAATCTCTGCTTTTAACTTAATCAAATTATTGAAATTGATATATATTAATAAATATAAATTGCCATTAATAAATACATATATTAGCTTATTTATAAATTGTAATATATATATATATATATATATATATATATATATATATATATATATATATAATTTGTCATCAATAAGTATATGTATTAACCTATATAAATAAAATTGTAATATATGTTTTAATGTTAATAAAATCTTAATTAAAAATAGAAACAAAAAAGGGGGGCGCTTGTTAGGCTGCGGCCTGTTGTTTTAATGTTGGGAAGGTTTGGGGTCAGCGACCCTCCCCACCCCCTTTGTAATTTAAAACATGTTTACGGTGGGGCCGAGCCCACACCAAACAAAATTTGAACTCGACCTCAAAACTTCTGCGTTGATCCAACGCAAACTACGTTTTTCCTTGGCCCCACCGCCCCCACACACACATATATTTGTATAAAAAGAGGGAATTATGTTGGTGTATATTTTCTCATATAATAAAAGAGAAGGAATGAAAATTTAAATAGAAAGAAAATGGATCTATTGGAACAATGAAAATACCTAAATGGGTGTTCTATTAAATCATAATTACATCAAATAAAACTCCCAAATATCTCATCCATGGATATCCTCTTCCATCTTCCTTTACTTGAAAATTTAAAATGAATGAAATGATTAAAATAAAGGAAAGTAGAAACTTTAGGGTTTTATGAATTTTCCATCCAATGGCCCAAAATGACTCCTACAAAAGTTAGGTGTGGGGTAGGTGAAAATTGATCACATGGTGAAATATCCCTAGTGGGATAACACTAAAAATGCATAAAATGTTGTAACTCTCCAAATACAATACCGAAAATTGAGACTTTGGAAATAACTAAAAATAATAGGAAATGATATTTCAACCTTAAATCTTAAAAGTTTAAAAGAGCTTGCTTATTATTATAAAGGACATAAGAAAAATGTTTTTTAAATTTTATAAATTAAAATGTCAAATAGAAAATTACATGCAAGTGAAACCTTAGCTTGGAAAAGGGTTGAGAAATTGATGAAGATGATATTTCAACCTTGAAAGTGATGTTCCGGATAAAGGCTGCAAGTCGCCTAGCTTGGAAAAGGGTTGGTGATGAAGATGTCTTTAAAGTGATGATCTGAATCGATCCGAAACCCTCTGATTATCTTTTCCCAAATGCCCCCAAAACCCTCAAAATCCTTCCTCTCTGAAACCTCTCGATAATATCTCGTAACATAGCCCCAAAAAGCGGCTCCAAAATGACAAGCTAGGGTAGATCTCTCACTACCGAAGAATGCCTGCTAGCTAGGGATGGATCTCTCACCACCGAAGCTAGGGTCCCTGTGGGATTTCACTCCACAAGTTGTAGATTCGCAACCAGCAGTTGCACGTGAAGGAAAATAAAATGTATGCAAAAGTGATCCTTTTCTTTTTCCCCAACTCTTATATAACTTCTCCAAGGCAAAAGAGCCCCAATAAACCCTAGTCACATTTTTCCCTTGGAAGGGTCAATAAAATAAAAGTAACTTAAGTTATTTTTCCCTTTTAAGTCGCCATGGTCCAAAAGTGACCCTCAACACAAAATTAGAATATTAAGTGTCATGTGGCCCCTTCCTAAGGACAAAACATAATATCTAGTCCCTCCAAAACACTTTATGCTTATGTCAATGAAGAAATATAACAAAATGGACTAGATATTCATACCCAAAAGCTCCCACGTCCCTAGCCCCTTGGGTATGACCAAGGCCTGGACTCAAATTGGCCCTTAGGCCTTAGGCGTAGGAAAAGGGGACATTACAATCCTCCCTTCCGAGAAATGCTTGACCCCAAAGCATTATCTTGTCATGCTACAGAAGTTGAATACCATGTCGTAAGTTTCTCCACCTCACCCTACCATCAACCAAAGATCGGTGTAATCCGAAGTAACCAAGAAACCCCATGTAGTCATCATGACCTCCATATTGTATCAAGAGAAATGTTGTCCGTGAAGTAGAATGATACCCAAACCGACTCTCCACTGGTACCCACATCGGGATTGCCAATCTGTCCAATCCCTGCCACTCTGATGCCATCATCCTGGGACTCGTCACTATCTCTCCGATCAACTCCTGGGTATGAAAGTCCACTCTAAATCTGTAGAATTCCCTGGATCAACCTGTGAAATAACCTGTATACGCACAAAGTGTGCCAACTCTCCCACATGACCCACATTGGTGTGAGAGTACAACTCCTCATAATGTATCTCAATGTGTCTCGTGGGGGAAAAATCCCAAGATTCTAGTACATGGTCAACCGACAATGTCAACTCCACATAGTTCACCTCCTGTGATGAGTGATAACCTACTGAATAACCAAGGTAACTGAGTCAACTCCATCCCTCCACTGACTAGCACATGGGTGAAATGCCCACCGTGCCTAGAAGTAGTAAAATACATAGGAGTGTTATCCCATGTTGACTCAGAACATGATGAACCTGTAAGCTCGATTTGTTATAACGACAAACCGTACATCCCTGTATGAAGTTGGGGATATCCTCCCTCAACCCATGCCATCTGAACCTCTCTGATATGAGCCTGTAGGTCTCATCGAAGCTCAGGTGTCCAGTCACGAAAGAACAATGCACATGTCGCAATATCTCCATCCTCAACCCTGAGTCTGACACAAGGTATAATCTGCCATGATAGAATATCATCTCATCCTCCAATCTGTAGGTGTCATCCTGTATGTGACCATCCAGAATCTCACAAGTGTGTCGGTTCTTGGAGTACTCAACAAGCAAATGAGATCTCAATCTACCGACCCCTTAGATAACCAACATAATGATAAACTCAGATGATCTAAACTGTAACCCCAATCTCTGTAACTATCTCATGTGCAACATTGCTGGTCACATCCACATCCATCATACTCCACATCGATCCGCAATAATAAAACTCCTCACCATGCCGAACGTCCTCTCCATCCCCTCAGTTGTAACCACCCTAGGTGCTCCTGTAGATAATCCCCTCAAAATCACATTCCTGCCCTCGGACTTAAACTTCAGCTCTATCGTCTAAAAGTTAGTCCAAAACTCACCAAGAGAGTGAAGCCACTGCACTCCCAACACTATGTTGGTCACTCCCATACCAACAATGTGGAAATCATCGGTAACTATATAGTTACCCATCGTGATGCTCACTTGGGGAACCCGCCGTGTGCACCTCATAGACTCTCCATTGGCTACAACCCCGTTGAAGCCCTCAAAATCCTCTATCTGTAATCCTCGCCTCTCAACCAATGAGGCATCAATACAGTTGTGGGTTGCCCCACTATCAATGAGTACCCCAACTTGTTGACCCTGCATAACTCCTCTAATCCTAAATGCCTTGTACATCAGAGTACTAGACAATGTGGCTATAATCTCCCGAGGAAAAGTCTCCTCCTCCTGCCCCGCATCAACACTATCCAACGCAACCCCATCTCCATCATCCATCTCGCGAGTCTCTAACTCCTCACCTCTATCACCCTCACTCTCCTCGAAGACCTCAATGAATTGGGCCTTCCCTCTACCTCTGCAATCATGTCCTGGAACCCAAGGTGTGTGGCAATCGAAACATAGTTTCTTTCACCTCAACTCATCTCTGTCCTCTCGGGAAATGATTGGCTTCTTAGCCACCTCCTGCCTCGGTGGAGGCTCCCTCTGCTGAAGTTCGTCTGATCCAGATGGAGGTTCCCTTTGTTGAATGCGAGGTGGAACCCTCGACTTTGGAGTGGATAACTCCAAGTCCCGAGCTCTCCTAATAGCCTCGTGCAAAGAAGAAGGTTCAAATGCCTTCACAAACCCAGCGAGAGCATCTATCAAACCTGCTATGAACAAGTGAAATCAACCTCATCTCCGTGACATCAGTACCATGACTGATAATCTCTGAAAATCTACGATATACTGATCCAGGGGACCGGTTTGTCTCAAATGAGTCAACTCCCTGAAATACCTGTCAGGGTCCCTCCTATCAAATCTACTCACCAGCCTCTGCGCGAACTCTGCATAAGTAGTAATGTGTATGTGTCCCTGTGTAATCAACCCATGATGCCACCAATCATGAGCGTCTCCCTCAAGATGTAAGATTGCAAACTTAATTGCATCTTCCTCACGCATAGGATTCAAGTCGGAGTATGTCTTCAACTTCTAAACCCAAGACGTGTGCAGTACACTTCTTAGAACCATCGAAGTGTGGAATGGAAATTTGTCCCAATCTCCTCTGTAACTCTGGTACCTATATCTGATGATCTCTCTTGGGTCTACTGCCAATCTTCATTTTGCAATATTCTTGGAATGGCATGTTGTTACGAAAGCCCTCACTCAAGGTCTGGTACCTCTCCCAACAAGACTCCTCATCCAAAATATCTATGTTGTCATTGTACTGTGAAACTTCGGATCCTTCAAGAAAGAAGGTTCGTGAAGCCCCAAAGGCCTAGTAGAAGAATGGGGAGGCCGCTTGCCCTGAATGTCCACTCTCACCTCTTTGACCTTGTTGTCCCATATTGCTATTTTCTCCTCTCATTATGATTGTTGTTATACACAGTCCAAGAAGTGAAGATGATTAAAAAATATTCTCTTACCCTTTTTAGCAATCAGAAAACCAACACTAGTACCTTGAGAGGTACTCTCCCTTCTTGCACCGGAGTCTCCAATGAAGAAATCATGCTTTCCAACACTTGTAATCCCAAAAGACACATTTGAATTCCTTCTTTTGCTTATGAAATCAATCACAAAGTTTTCAAAACCAGAATTGATAGTTTTGGATAATTGCCACATATTACTAGGATCCCATACCTTATAATGCCCATGAACCCTTGTATCATGTAAGGTCTTCCATCTTTGCTTCTCTTGTATCTCCTCATAAAGAAGATCATCACTCTTTGTCTTCATGATGAATTGACTTTGATGTACCAAATTCTTAGCATTCTTATCGACAATAGGTTGAATACCATCATGATAAAACTGTTGTAATGATATAGGATGAAGATGATGAAATAAATCCGTGCTACTACTAACCTCCTTATAAAGAATATCATCAAAAGGTTCACCTTCTATTGCTGATTTAGAAACCTCCAAAACACCATCCCTATTGTGATTCATGATTTTAGATGGAGAATAAGTGGAACAAGAATCAACACCTTTCACAAATTTATGCTCATTACTGTTTGGTAAATCCATCCCATATGATAATGACTTATTCTTTAGAGGATTGATAGGTACCTTTTGGATTGAAATATCTTTTTCACTAGAAGCTTCTTCTTCTTTCACTTGGTCTTCAATCATCTTTGGATCCACATTATCTCCATCATCTGAAATTACCTCATGTGGTGTTGTTATTGGTTGTTCAGATGAGTTCTTTTGTAACTCAGGTACCGGCATATGATGACCTCGCTTGGGCTTGCTACCAATCTTCATCATGCAATAATCTGGAAATGACATATTATCTCTGAAACCCCTACTCAAAGATTGGTATTTCCTCCAACAAGAATCCTCATCAATCACCTCTATTGGCTGCCCTTTATCATTGTTCTCACCATTTTCCTTATTGTCCCTAGATCTACTTTGATTCAAATTTTGAGTGAGTTGGCTCAAATAAAGGTTAGTGGCTTCCTATTGTTTCACCATGTTGGTGAACATTTCCTTCATAAAACCCACATTGAGATCTTTCCAAACTACCATATTTAACCCACACAAAGGCTAGAGGAACAACAGCTTTGATACCACTGAAATATCCCTTGTGGGATACCACTTAAAAATGCACAAAATATTGAAGATTTGCAGCCAAATAAAATATTGATTTTTACCAATTTTTACAGCTAAGGCAACGAACTAAAGAAACTTAATATCTCCCAAGATATCCACCCGAATTACTTGAAAATTTAAAGAGAGCTTGCTATTATTATAAAGGACATAAGAAAACTATTTTTGGAATTTTACGAAATTAAAATGCTGCGAGAAAATTACAGTGCCCTAGCATATTGGAAAACTTCTAAAATTCAGTAACTCTCCAAATACAAGAGCAAAAATTATGAGACTTTGGAAATAACATTAACAAATATAGGAAATGATATTTCAACTTCAGATCTGAAAATGGCCAATTGGAAACCCTCCAAATAAAGGCTACAAGTCACCTAGCTTGGAAAAGGGTTGGAAATTGATGAAGATGCCTTCAAGTGATGTTAAGCCCTACCCAAATGGCTGCATCGTAAATCTGATCTGAAAACCCTCTCGAGTTATCTTCCCAAATACCCCCAAAACCCTCAAAATCCTTCCTCTGAAACCTCCGATAATATCTTTGAATAACACACCCGAAAAGCGGCTCCAAAATGACAAGCTAGGGTAGATCTCTCACTACCGAAGAATGCCCTTGCTAGCTAGGGATGGATCTCTCACCACCAAAGCTAGGGTCCTGTGGGATTTCACTCCACAAGTTGTAGATTCACAAACAGCATTTGCACATGAAGGAAAATAAAATGTATGCAAAATTGATCCTTTTTTTTCCCCAACTCTTATATAACTTCTCCAAGGCAAAAGAGCCCCAATAAACCCTAGTCACATTTTTCCCTTGGAAGGGTCAATAAAATAAAAGTAACTTAAGTTACTTTTCCCCTTTTAAGTCGCCATGGTCCAAAAGTGACCCTCAACGCAAAATTAGAATATTAAGTGTCATGTGGCCCCTTCTAAGGACAAAACTAAGGACAATGAAGAAAAAACATAGATATATCTAGTCCCTCCCGGGTATGACCAAAACACTTTATGCTTATGTCAATGAAGAAAGTTATTTATTTTTTACTTAATTTAAATAAAATGTTAGTTTAGATTACTTTTACACAATGATTATAAACTAACTCTCGCCTGCTGGTTTGTGTAGGAGGCGCAAACCAGTGGGTGGGGTTCTTACACGTGGACCTAGACCTACCACCCCAAAATCATGCAGAGTAGAGTTATTTTCCCTCGATTTTACAGACGCACAGGAGGTTAATGCCACTATACATGGAGGATCGACAGGAGGGCCACCTGAAGCAGGTAGGATAGAGAGCCATCTCGCAGAGAGGCTCACACACCTTTGCATCACAAAGTGAAGAGGATAGGGCTGAGAACTCCCACGTGGAGTCGGTTAGGCATGAGACACCTCCTAGGAGCACAGAGATAGAGCTACGGGGCACGAGAGACGAATCTAGAGCCCTCAGGCCGAGAGTTTATCATGTAGAGATTCCTAGAGCTCGACAAGCAGGGTTGTCAAAGTGGACCATATTAGGGAGATATCAAGTTTTACCCGCCTCATTTTGTTGGATACACAAAGCAGATTTCAGGATGAGGCATGGTTAGTTAGCTTGAGCGGATGCTTCAAGTTATGCCCTTGTTCTAACAACACGAAATCTCGTGTTGTCATCCACCTTCTTAGAGACGGAGTCGAAGTTTGGTGGAGGACTGAGGAGCAGAAGCTCCATGTGGATTCAGAGACTATTACTTGGGAGCTCTTCGAGGAGTGTTTCTAGAGCAAATATATTTCCAGGAGGTTCATTCAAGTAGTGGATTCATGAGTTCCATGATTTGCGTCAGGCCTCCATGACGATAAAGACAAGTATGAGGGACAGTTTTTGGATCTACTTCAATATGTAGACTACATGCAGATGAGTAAGTTTGAGTTCATGACCTTCATCGGGGCCCGAACTTGCATTTGGGTGGGCAAAGACACATTCATTATCACAGACACTTTCAGAGGTCATGGAGAAGGCCTATATTACAGAGGAAACCAGGGGGAAGACACAGCAAGCACGTGACAAAGTGAGGAATCAGATACAAAAGCCAAGTAGACAATAGATCAAGGGGATCAACACCTCCTCCTCGTGGCGGACACACTATCACATAGTCTTCCCGGCCTCCTCCACCTCCTCAAAAGCAGCAAAGAGGCTCGACCACCCTTCCGACCTCCATAAAGCACCATGATGCTTAGAGAGGGCGTAGTATGGGACCTCTAGCTTGGGGCCGCAGAGACACATGTGCTCCACCTCGAGTGCAATCGGCAGGAGTACGTCCACCACAACATTCATAGTGGTCTATGATAGGGTCATTAGGTCCTTCAACACATAATACTAGGCCACCCGGAGGACTTTTGCACATTAGAGAGGACTAGGCACTTGTTATGGATGTGGCGTACATGGATTATGATGTGGCGTACATGGACATCATTGGAGAGAGTGCCTCTAACCCCGCTAATCAAGGGTAATGCACATGTTTCTAAGCCTACCTGTTGGTGACATGGCTAGGGGAGCCGCAGGATACATGCAGTAGCTTGAGAACCTCTAGGCCGAGCACTAGGGCACTATGTGATAGAGACCATAGGTAGCATTGGTGGTATTTCTATCCCTATTTTATTTGACTCAGGCTCATCAAACTCTTTCATTTCACCATCTTTAGTAGAGCGTTGTAGGCTGGTGGCAGTTAGGTAGGGCCTTAGTTGGGACACCGAGATGGCTTCCTGGAGCCAAGATCTCGTTAGCTCCTTAGTCAAGGAGTGTGTAGTGGAGCTAGGACCCTTTACCACTACTTTGGATATGTGTATTCTTCCCTTGGGTTCGTATGTCGTTATTTTGGGCATGGATTGGTCATTCTGCACACATAGCCGAGTTGATTTCTACAAGTAAGATTATATCTTGTGCGAGATGATTTGAGTGTGGAGTCAGTTATAGTAGAAGTCAAGAGACCCATCTCTATCCGCACTATTTTCGCATACGCATTTAAAGCGGTGTGCTCCACGGGTTGTTACAGTTTGTATGCTATCACAAATGCTAGTGATAGGTCAGAGGATGAGGCTAGTGGAACTTCACACGATGATCACCCTATATTGCAGGAGTTTTCGGATGTGTTTCGAGTGAGTCGGTCTGGGGATGCCTCCCCCACGTGAGATAGACTTCCGCATTAACTTGGTTCCAGGAGTGGAACCTATCTCATGTACTCCTTATAGGATGACCACACTGAGCTATGTGAGCTCAAGTTGCAGCTTGAGGGCCTTCTTGAGAAATGCCTAATCCATCCTAGTGTATCCCCTTGGGGTGCATAGATGATTTTGTGAAGAAGAAGGACAGATCCTTACGTTTGTGTGTGGACTATTGTCATTTGAACAAAGTAACGATCAAGAATCGTTACCCCCTTCCTCGCATCGATGATTTGTTTAATCAGATGAAGGGGGCACAAATATTTTCTAAGATAGATATTAAGTCAAGATACCATCAGCTGAGGATCACAGAGGAAGATATCCACAAGTCAGCTTTCGCACGAGGTATGGCCACTATGAGTTCACAGTGGTTCATTTTGGTCTTACGAACGCCCCTGTAGTGTTCATGAGTTTGATGAATGGGGTGTTCAAGACATTTTTAGATTGTTTTGTACTCATGTTCCTTAATGACATCTTGATCTTCTCACGTACGCATGAGGAGCACGAGGATCACCTTCATCAGTTCTATAGTTTCTTCATGAGCAAGCAACTTTACGAGAACCTGAGAAGTGTGTGTTCTTTCAGTCTAAGGTGCAATATTTGGGGCACCTCATTTCTGGGGAAGGTATCACAGTCAATCCTTCCAAGATTAGAGCCATTATGGATTGGCCAAGACCCACTAGTGTGACTGAGGTGTGTAATTTCATGAGGTTGGCAAGATACTACAAGATATTTATTCAGGACTTCTCTCGAGTTGTGCACCCCATCTCTTCCCTTCAGAGGAAAGGGAAGAAGTTCATCCTGGGTAAGATAGATATGAGCAGTGCCTTTAGGACATGAAGGAATGCCTTACGAATGCACCTATTCTTGTAGTGTTACACCCTCGTGGTGAGTTCTTTGTTTGCAGAGATCTTCTTTGGCAACGTTAGGAGGTGTGTTGATGCAGGAGGGCCGTGTTGTAGCTTTTGAGTCTCACAAACTCAAATATTATGAGCTCAATTATCCAACTCATGACCTTGAGCTTGCAGCAGTTGTTCATGCCTTGGTTTGATGGAGATACTTTCTTCTTGACCAGAGATTTATACTGGGATCGATCACGTGAGTCTTCGCCACTCTCTTCATGCAACCCAATCTCAACGCTCGTCGCAATGGCGTTGGACGGAGTTGCTTTATGAGTACGACATGAGATACATCATGTGAAGGGGAAGGAGAATTTGGTTGCATACACCCTTAGTAGATGGACACATTTGACTATGGCTACCTTAGTGAGTACAGATTTACGGAACAGATTTTGCAGCAATTTCATCACGACGCCTTCTACCTTGCACCGTGATCGTAGATCGAGTCTCGTGAGACCCTCGATGGGAAGTTTGATGGATTCTCATTAGAGGCAGATGGTATTCTTAGACACATAGGTCAAATATATGTTCCTAGAGATGGAGGCTTGAGACATGATATCTTGATAGAGGCTCATTGTGCACCTTATTCACCCATCCAGAGGTGAAGAAGATGCATGCCACCTTGAGACAGCTTTTATCATGGAGAGGTCTCCAAAGAGATGTAGCTTAGTTTGTATCACGGTGCTTAGAGTGTCGAGGGTGAAGGGTGAGCATTAGCATCAAGCTAGCCTTCTCTACCCACATACCATACCGGAGTGGAAATGGGACACCATTTCCATGGATTTCATTGTCGGGTTACCAACGCGTTGAGATACCACCACGACGTCATTATGGTCACGGTGGATAAATTGACGAAAGTGGCACAATTTTCTCTCGGTGAAGACCACCTATAAAGCTATTGCAATAGTGTAGTATACCTTGATGAGATTGTTAGACCGCATGGGATTCCGCATAAGATCATTTATGACCGCGATCCCTTGTACACTTCTCACTTCTGGACTACCATGTAGTGGATTCTTGGTACAAGTATCAACTTCAACACAGCTTATCATCAAGAGATAGATGGGCGCAAAGCCAAGAAATTAGATCTTGGAGGATATGTTGCGGATGTATGTCATGGACCAGTAGTCTAGGTGGGAGGAGTACTTATATTTGGTAGAGTTTTCCTACAAAAACAATTTTTAGAGTTTGATTGGCATGGCTCCTCTTTTAGGCGTTGTATGGCAAAGAGTGCAGGACACCTTTGAGTTGGGATAGATTGGAGGACAGGGTTTCTCTTGGGCCGGCTTTGGTACAGGATATGGAGCAGCATGTTGTCTTGATTCGACGACGTCAGAGGCCCAAGATAGGCACAAGAAGCATGTAGATTTGAGGAGGATAGATCATAGTTTTGAGGTGGGCACGAAGGTGTTTCTTCATGTCATGCCTCATAAGAGTCCTATCTGTTATGGAAAAGGCTCTAAGTTAGCTCCTAGATTTTTGGGTCCCTTCGAGATCTTGGAGTGTATCGGTCCCTTGGCCTATCGTCTAACATTGCCACCTAGCTTGTCTCGCGTGCACAATGTATTTCATGTATCTGCACTTAGGAGATATATTCCATATCCCTCTCATGTTTTGGATTAGACCGCATGGCAGTGCGGGAGCAGGGCAGGTATCGTGGAGCCCGCACACATCATAGAGCACAGGACCTGGGCATTCGAGGCCGTGAGATCGACCTGTGTGTGGGTCCAAATGATAGGTACAATCGGGACTGGGGCACCCACTGGGAGGATGCCACTATTTCATGAGCTCATTTTCCTCATCTATTCTAAGTAACTTCAGGAGGAAGTTGAGTCTAAGGGAAGGGGGATGTAGTGCCCACTCCTCTTCGACATTGTTTCATCTTGGACCTGATATTCGGACATTTGATTATGATACATTGATCAAGAGATGATAAATTATATGATGTCGGGACAATTGACATTATGATGTTTACATTTTACTATGATGCACTAAATAGTGATGTTAGCGCTTCGATATATGATGATTTTCATGATGTGGATTTTCTACTTTAACATGTTATGTTTTGAGATGTTTCGAGTAAAATTGTATTCTCGTGGATGTTAGGGTTAGATTTTGATATGTAGACAAATATTCATTTTATATGTATATTTTATCGATGTTGTTAATATGACCAAAAGGCCGTGAGGTATTTTGTTGTGTGCAAGACTTATATCACATACATCGAAAGGGATAATGAACCAACCACTAAGGATGTCAAACATTGAGCAACGAGACCAAAGTGACAACTTGTGTAATGTTGTTTTGTGTGGTGTCTTGTTTGTCTAGTTTGAGGTCGCCCGTGGGGGTGATTTCACATGTGTGGCCATGGGGTGAATTGTGACCCTTTCTTTAATTTTTGCATGTCTTTATTTATGTTTTGTGTATTTTAAAATTTGGAAATTTTGTCACTTTATTAGCATGTGTAAATATGTCTTATTTAAACTTAACCCTTCTTATTTTAAGTTAACCAAGTTAGAGATGTGACAAATGGTTATAATGAGATTTGGTAGTTCTTGTTAATATAAATAATTTAATTTAAAATAAATAATATAGAAGTATTTAGTTAGAAAACTCTTATTAAATAAATAAATAAAATCTATCATATATTATTAATTAAGGTTTAATATTTTTTCCTTCATATTAAATCATTATAATAAAAGTTACTAATTTTATATTTATTTAACTATAACATACTAATAAATTGTAGAGTAATTATTACGCCAAGGCGTTCCTCAATGGGAAAGGCCTTTTCGGTCATTCATGGCATCGTGTTAAATTTGACTGATCGCATTTGGACATTTTTTCAATGCGATTAAAATTAACAAGCGTTAAATGATTCTACATGATAAAATTTTTGACGCTTTCATTTTATCCGCTATTCTTGACAATTTTGCTTTTTCATTTTTGCATGTTGGATGCAGGTTGTTTTTTGTTTTGTTTTTTCAGTTTTGCATGCAACAACGTAAATTTCAGCCCGTCAAATACTCGCCTCTAAGCATTATCCAAAGGTACTTGTGAGCAAATTGTCAAGAACAATTTTACAAGGCTCCAGATTGATCGAACAATTTACAGGGCTTCAAATTGATCATCGTCTTGTCAGGTATGGCCTCTGGTTGATTTATGTTCAAATCAATAAGTTGTGGTGATTCCCTTATTACTACAACGATCTTCAATTTAATTGTTTATAATTAATAATTTCAGCTTTGAATTGTATTAAATATTAAAACTTCTTACCTAGATTTATTTTTCATAGCATAATATTATTGCACTGCTTTTTTTCTTATGTGTTTTGTTTCATAAATAACATATATTCACTCATTTTTATTGAATTATAGCTTATTTATTTATTTATTTATTTTTCTTAAATCAAATTCTAAGATCACAAGTATATTCATTATTAATCGGATTCTAAGATCACAAGTACATTCATTGTTTATGTGATTCATTATTTTGAAGCTTATTTTGATACACGTCTAAAGAATGGAATATTTATTTTGAGTGACATCATAATAGCGAAAATATTGAGTGCACAATCGGACTTTTATCTTTTCTTGAGTTTGTGGATTGATGTGGAATAAAGTGTTGGGTTTATAACTCATTGTTTGATTTGTTGAATCACATTTTTTCCATTAATTTCGATCATTGTGCATTTTAAGGGGTTTATTTCAATAATGTTTGGAGTATAGATTGTTTGTTCTCCCCTTCTCGGCTCAAACAATGAGCTATAAGATCTTTTCATATGCTTTGTTCAAACTTAAGGTTGCAAAGCAAAACTAGTGGACGCCTATATCACCGCATTGTACTTGACCAAAATCTCAATAAAAAAATTACCTCAAAGAACTCCTCTTGTGCTCTAGGAAACTGGCCTTAATAAAGGTTAATATTTAATATATAATCCAATTTAATATCATGTTAATTGTTAATCAGTTGACATGTTTTCCTTTTCATTCTTTTGAATGCCTGCTTTTGACTTTGATGCAGAAAAAACCTGGTTTGAGTGCTTATGCGGCAAACCCACAGGAGGCTGCAAATTCTCTGAAATCCCTTTTAGAGGCAACTAAGGGCTTGTGTTCGAAAAGTGTGCAAGAGCACACCGGTTAGAGTTGGGGTATATATGACCTTTTGTATACTCTAGACATCTTTTATGTAAATTGGTGATGTAATTTATGAATTTAGATTAATCCTCACTTGTGTAATATTTTCAAGGAAATCTTAACTTCATTTATTAATATATTTCAGGCAACAACAGGTTTAAGACAATTGCCTGGTGACTCTTCTGAGAGAATTCTACAAGAGGTAAACATCTCTGCCGCCCAAGTGCCATAGAGGAAAAATGCATTTACTTTCACAAGCCTTCAATTTTCAAAAAAATTGTCTGCATTTATTGTCAGTTTATGATGTCAACTGGACAATTATTAAAGAGCTTATCGATTATGCTTGATCAGTTCAGGTTTTTATATGTTCATATTCACTTTGTAATAGATAATATTGGAACACTAATAACAACTCTTCAAGTATTATTTTATCTACAAGTGAGGGAGCTTCTAGCTGGCAAAAGCTCATTGGAGTTTAAACCAAAGTGGGTTACGAGTTTTGGATGGAGCTCAAGAAGGATCGTTTCAGTGGGCATATTATCACTTATTTGCCTTTCATTTTTATACATCTTTCCTTTCGTAATGGTCATATATTAGTCTTAATGGTTCTTACAACATTTGATTTTCCAGAAACATGAAATGCACATAAGATAAGCATATAAAAGAGAGAAATATAAATAAAACTAAATTTGAACATGTTCAACATAAACTAAGTCAATTAACCAATGTTGGACACCTTTGCAAAATTGTAATATTATAAATCCATGAATGAGTAAAGTTTTTGTACTCCGTTGCATTCGCAAAGCAATTGCTTGGGTATTGACCCCCTTATCAACAAATGCATTCCATTGTTTACACTTCTTTTTTACTTTTGTGCTACCCTTTTTGGCAATCCATTGTGAATGGAAGAGATGGGTCATAACATATTCGGCGTAAGCTAAATCAATTTAGCAATACTGAACATCATCTCGCATAGATTGTGATTCATGGCATACATAAATCCATGAACAAACAAAGTTTTCGTACACCTCGCATTGAGCAAGCAGATTGTTTGAGTATTGACCCCCTCATCAACAAACTCATTTAAGCGTGTACACGTCTTTTTCATTTTTGTGCCCCTTTTGGCAATCCATTGTGAATGGAAGAGATGGTACTTAACATGGGAGTATGCATGCATGTAAAAGAGAGTTGTAGTGCACACATGCCAATGTAAGTAGTAGTATGTGGAAAAAGAGGTCCTTGTTACCCTTAGTCATTTGTTCGGTACATGTTATCCTCGATAAGTCTTATAATGATTGTGGTTGTCTACATGAAGTATCAAGTGAACATACATAATGTGTAAAGTTAACATAAAAGAAATAAAATGTAACAATTAAATAACTTGCATAAACAGAAGAATATTCAAACCAACATTATTGTGCGTAATCTCCATTAATTAACTCATACTCTGAGCTTCGGCTCAAATTACAATGAAGTATGTGTGTGCAACACTTCTCTAATTTTCCCTGTGCAAATTTCACACTTTTGTGTGTGCATACAAAGCAATTACAATTGTTGTTATTTAAATAGAATAACTCACCCACTAACAACTCTTCAACTGAGCATTCTAAATTTAAACTCTTTCTTTAAAATAGTTGCATGTTGTGCAATAAAGCAAATTTATTTGAATTAAATCTAATCCTAAAAATAGGACTTTAACTAAAGCAAGACTCATGCTAAACTAAAGCAAATTAAATCTATTTTTAATCCTTCTAAAAAGCTACGGTTGGAATTAGCAATGCATGGTGCATGCATATTTCCAACACTCCCCCTTAATTTCAAACTTGTAGCTTTCACTCTTTTGGAGCTTCGTTTGCTTTTTCAGATCTGCCATGCACAGGATCACAAACTCCCAAACAATCTCTCAAATATTCAAAAACTTATTTTGCCAAAGCCTTTGTAAAAATGTCTGCAAACTGATCTTTGATCTACAAAATTCAAGATGAATTTCCTTGTTGTTTACCAAATCTCCCGATGAAATGATACCTCGTATCAATATGCTTGCTCCTCTTATGAAAAACATGATTTTTGGACAACGTTATGGCTGAGTTGTTGTCACAAAAATATGCATAGCTTCCTCTTGTTTTGTTGTAAATCTGTCAACACTCTTCTCATCCAAACAACTTGACATGTTGCTCTATTTGCTTGCTACATACTCTACTTCTGCTGAAGATAACGTGACAATGGGATGCTTCTTTGATGCCCATGAAACCACTCTGTTCCAAAGTGAAAAGTATAGCCGGATGTGTTTTTCGATCATCTATACTTCAACATTGTCACTATCTATATACCCAATTAATTTGAACTCATCTGAACTTGAATAAAGAATTCCATGATTCCTTGTTCCACGTACATACCTCAAAATTCTTTTTCCAGCTTGCCAATGTGAATATTTTGGAGATTCCATGAACCTTGATATGAGGCTCACACCATACATGATATCAGGCCTTGTGGCCATCAAATACATAAGACTTCCAACCAATTTTTTAAACAATGTTGGATCCACAAATGATCCTTCATCCTCTTTGCTCAACTTCAAACCTACTGCAACTGGTGTTGGTGTTGGCTTACAATTCAACATGTTAAACCTTTTCAAAACATCATTTGCATACTTTTCTTGTGAGATAAAAACTTCACCTTTTGATTGTTGAACTTGAATGCCCAAAAATAATGCATAAGACCAAGATCTGTCATCTCAAACTCCTTCTTCATGGCTGATTTGAATGACTCTGTAGATAGATTTCCAATAATGATCAAATCATCTATGTATAAACAAACAATTAAAATTTTACCTTGCTCATTTATCTTGGTGTATAAGGTAGGCTCATTGCTGCTCCTACTAAAACCATTCTCAATCAAATAAGAATCTATTTATGTTGTACCAAGCTCTAGGTGCTTGCTTGAGACCATAGAGCGCTTTCTTCAATCTGTATACTTTTCCTTCATGACCTTCAATCTCATAACCTTTTGGTTGATTTACATAAACTTCCTCTTCAAGGAATCCATTTAAGAATGTTGATTTAACATCCATCTGATAAATAGGCCATTTTTTAGCTATAATTGCTAAAACCATTCTTACCGTGTCCAAACGTGCTACTGGTGCAAATGTTTCATTGTAGTCAACTCCATATTGTTGCGTAAAACCTCTTGCAACCAACCTTGCTTTGTGTTTTCTGTACTTTTCCATCAGCATTGTATTTTGTCTTGTAGACCCACTTGACTCCTATCACGTCCTTTCCTTTTGGAAGATCCATCAGCTCCCATGTCTGATTCTTCTCTATAACATCGATCTCATCATCCATGGATTTTTCCCAAACTTCATTCTTTATAGCCTCTTCGTAATATACTGGATCTGCTGACTTGAGAAAATAATGCAAAAACTAAAAATGAATTAGTTGTATCAACATTATAAATCTCACTTAGACTTCTTGTTTTCCGTTGCGTAGGACTATTCGATGTAGGACTGCTTTGTGGTGATGGAGTAGCTTTTGGTGTTCTCTGTGGTGTCTCTTGCATGGCTGAAGATGGCTGAAATCTTGGAGACCTCTGAACTATAGATGGAGGTGTAGCTTGTGCTACAACTTGTGGTGCATGTCCAAGATTTGTAGATACAATACCTTGCTGCTCTAAAGTTTCATCTTCCATATCATCATGTAGAATAATTGTTTCTATACTCACTATTTTCTCTATACTTCCATCCCATGCTTCATTCTCAATAAATGTACATCCCTGCTGATCACAACCTTTCCAGTGACTGGATTGTACAACTTGTATGCTTTTGTATTCTCTGAATACCCAACAAAAATACACTTTTCTCCTTTGTTGTCTAACTTCTTCCTTAGCTCATCAAGTACATGTGCATATGCTACACAACCAAAAACTCTGAAATGTGAAACATTGTGTTTCTTGTTAGTCCATGCTTGTTGAGGAACCATGTTCCTAACAAGTTTCATTGGACACCTATTCAAAATATAAACAAAAGTTTTACTTGCTTCTGCCCAATAATCATTTGGAAGATGCTTTTCCTTCAACATGTTTCTCACCATCTCCATGATGGTTCTATTTTTCTCTCTACCACACCATTCTACTTGTGGTGTATACCTAGTAGTAAATTGCTTGTGTATACCATGATATTTGCAAAAATTCATAAACTCATTAGAAACATACTCACCTCCTCTATCCGTTTTGAGAACTTTGATGTAGTATCCACTTTGCTTCTCCACTAATGCCTTGAACTGCTGAAATGTATCAAAGGCATCTGATTTATTTCTCAGAAAATAAACCCATGTCTTCCTTGTGTAATCATCAATGAATGTCATAAAATAAATACAACCTCCAATAGAAGTTTTTTGCATAGGTCCACATAAATCTGAGTGTACAATCTCAAGTGGTGCACTTGCTCTTGTTGTTTTTCCAACTGGGAATGAATCTTGTGTTGCTTCCCAAAATACAACCTTCACATACCCTTTTCCTAGTTTTTGAATCAATGGAAAACCTTTAACCATATTATTTCTATGTAATAAATTCAAACCTCCAAAATTCAAATGTCCATACCTTAGATGCCAAAGCCATGATTCATCCTTCATGACTGAATGAAAAGTTGATTGTGTTCCTTCACGCAAGACTCAACTGTATTTATGTAGGAATCGGTGACTCACTCACTTGCTTAGTGCATACCTGATTTGCATTGGCGTAGGACTCTGTTACACTAGTGCAAGACTCTTTTACCTTAGTGCAGACTCATCTATTTTGAGCGGGACTCAAAGAAAAGGCTGATTTGGCTTAGCGCAAGACTTTTGCTGCGAACTAAGTTGCTGATTTTTTTGCAAACAAATCTGATTTCTTCTTTTTTCTAGGTTTTAAAATCAATGGAAACATCCTATTTTGCTCATCTTCACTTTTGCAATCAACTGAGTGTTAGGAGCTTTGTCCACAATCACACACTCATTGTCTTCCATATAGACTAGTATCCTTTCTGTACCATTGTCCAATACTCATAAGGTTATGTTTCAAACCTGCAACATAGTAAACATCTTGCATACTTGTTTTCTCCCTATCTTGTTAGAATACTAATTGCCTTTTCCTTTCACACAGACACAATATTGTTATTTCCAAGAGTTACATCACTCTTAACTGAATCATCCAAACTAGAAAACAAATCTAGATTACCGTCATGTGATTACTGCAACCTAAATCCAAATACCATACATCACATGGACTCTCTTTTGAAAAATTACATTCAATAGGGGATAAAGAAGGTATTGCTTTAGCAATCCTTGTGCATGCAATAAACATAGGTTTAGAAATAGAACTTCCAACCTGATTTTGATTTTTCCTCTCCTGATCATATTGATTTTTCTTGCAATCATAAGCATAGTGCCCATACTTTTTGCAATAATGGCATTGAACATGAGACTTATCTTGTCTCTGACCATAACTTGTTCTTGATTCTGTCCTCTTCCACCTGAGCTTGATGAACCACTGCCACGTCCTCTAGATGGACTTCTTCCTCTACCTCTTGGGCTGAAACTACCTCTTCTTTTTCCATGACTACCTAATGTTTGAGATGCAAAATCCTGATCTACACTTGCATGTGATCTATTCATCCTTTGTTCATGATTGATTAGTGATGCATGCAACTCATCAATAGAAAACTGACTCAGATCCTTAGTTTCTTCAATAACAACAACTAAAGGATCAAATTTCGTAGGAAAACTTCTAAGCAATTTTTCAATAATCCTTTATCTTCAAGAGTCTCACCATGGGATTTGATTTGATTGACTAAGCCAACTACATAAGTAAAAATGATTCTATGGAATTGAATCTTTCATTGCTAAATTCTCAAAATCTCTACTGAAGTAACTGTAGCTTGGCGGTTTTTACTTTCTCCTTACCTTGATATGCAACTTGTAAAGTATCCCATGTGGTCTTTGCTTGACTGGATGTTGCCACTCTTGGAAGAATGCTTTTTTGTGCATCACCTGATGAATATAGAAAAGAGCTTTTCCATCCTTCTTTCGTAACTCCTTCAAAGTATCTTTTCTCTTCCTGAGAAAGTGTAGTATATGTTGCTGCATCTGCGGGCTCTATGTACCCATCTTCAATGATCTCCCACACGTCTTGAGATCATGAATAAGCCCTTCATGGTCAATGACCACCATTATTCATAATTCTTTCCATTAAATTGCGGTGTCTGCATCGGATGTAGAAGCCATAGCTTCTTTACTACCAATTTAATAAGTCTTGGAATAACCTCGCCTCGATACCAATTTGTAGAAAATCTGTAGTCTTATACAACAAACAACATAAAAGAAATAAACAGAACAATTAAATAACTTGCATAAACAGAAGAATATTCAAACCAACATTGTTGTGTGTAATCTCCATTAATTAACTCATACTCAGAGCTTCGGCTCAAATTACAATGAAGTTTGTGTGTGCAACACTTCTCTAATTCTACTTCTATGCAGATTTCACACTTTTGTGTGTGCATACAAAGCAATTACAATTGTTGTTATTTAAATAGAATAACTCACCCACTAACAACTCTTCAACTGAGCATTCTAAATTTAAACTCTTGCTTTAAAATAATTGCATGTTGTGCATTTAAAGCATATTTATTTGAATTAAATATAATCCTAAAAATAGGACTTTAACTAAAGCAAGACTTATGCTAAACTAAAGCAAATTAAATCTATTTTTACTAAAAAGCTACGATTGGAATCAGCAATGCATGGTGCATGCATATTCCCAACAAAAGTTTAATGTGGAATAATTGTCTTTGTATGCTTTGTGAGGTAAACTAAGCTAGAGCTATGATTGTTGTTTTATGCTCTTCCTTACATTAACACCACGATGAGGTAAAATGTAAAATATTTTTAGCAAAGGTTCACTAAAACATTGTGCTCTAAGTGCTTCTAACTCTAAGAAAAGCATGATACGAGAAGGTTTCTAGCTGCCATTCAAGGTTATTCTCCTAGAATTTATGCCAATGCGAAGATCAAGGATTTCATCCTCTAATGGAGGAAATGAAATAGTTTCGAACTTTCATAAAACAATTACAGAGATGGTAGTATATGGTTTTTAACACTATAATTCAATCCATAGTGTTAGGTTGATCTTACAAATGATGAATCCTTAATCAAGGTAGTTTCGATTTTGTTCACCGCGAGCTTTGAAAATGACAACTTCAAAAATATTATTTTGAAACATATGCATGAGATGTTATCAATGGGAGTAGATGGGGAAATAGAACTATTTAATTTGTACATATCATGATAAAGTTATCGGTTGGTTAGATCTGATTGGCATCTTCTCTAAATATATATCATGGAAAAACCACTATATGGGCATGTTCCTTGATATATTCCCACAAAATGTGCTATACACGATTATATAAGTGTTCATCAAAAAATGATTTTATATAAGGGATGAAAATAAATCCAACAAATAACTTAGATGCCTACTTGATAATAAACATAAATTTCATTTAGATTAACAATAAACATGGTTCAACATTAAATGGATGTTAAGGCATGTAGAGCTCCCTTATTAGTTTTCTTATGTTTACACATCAAAGATCTTAGCTCCTAATGATCAAAGTGTCCTAAAACAAGGCATTAACAAGGTCATGCTCACACTTATAAAACAAAAAAACTCGGATTCGATTCATATGTGTATCTCAAAAATACTCTTGTAACCATGTATGCAAAGTGTGGTCGATGCATATAATATTCACTTGGTATTTTTAATGAATATAGTGGTACATCCTCCTTGTATTTCCTTTTGACGTACGTAGCATATTTTTTGATCAACTATACATAAAATAGAAATAGTTGTGTAATATGAACTGATCTTATATTGTTAAGTACTCCCATTAAATAGATAATATTAGTCAAAGGGACATAAGCCTTTATTATGTTCTAACAATTGTTATGATATTCTTACTACAAGCTTAAGAATACGATCATAGTATGCGGAGTGCTATAATATATTATTCTTCCAATGAATAAATTAAAAATTTCTTAAATCTATAGAAATATTTTTAAGGAAGAGATAAAGGGATGTGCTCATCTAGCCTTTACATAAGGGTATGTGTTCATTCATCTAGACATATAGCTTATTATATTTTAATGGAGTAAACAAAAGCTGAAGCACGTTCAATTGACATAACTTATTAGGATTTACATCTTAGATTAATATTAAAAGTTGAAGTCTATAGGTATGATAATATCCAATAGAGAAAACATTCCTTTGATATAGAATTCCCTCTGATAATTTTTGGTTGATGCTAGATGGGACAAATTCAATGAAGCTAGAGCATTTTTTTAGAGGAGTGAAATGATTATTTGTATTGCCCAAAGTTTTGGTATAGTTAAGAGGCGCTATAGAGATTGGGAATGTTCACTATTGCTCTTGAATATGTCAAAATTGTAGTGGTAAGAACAATTCACTCTTAAAGTTTGTATACCCAAGTTTAACATTTTACTCACACATTTACCAAGTAATATTCATTTGAATTAACTTTATTCCAAGTGAGAAGGGCATCCTGAATAAGCTCAAATTTTATTTGTATATTTAATCTGATACACAATAAATTCATTACCATTTCTCACCTCTATCATAATTTCTAGATGTCTACTCATGAAACATAAAGTTCGCATTTCTTACCTTATAGTGGATAGGTTAATAATATGCATTTAGTTGAATTCACATGGTCATCGCTTATCTTATACATAATTTTCATTTATGGTCAATTGACATGTTTGATGTTGTGTGATAGTCTATATGTCTTATTACCTATGTATGAATGTATTCTTGTAAAATGACAAGTATGTGCACGGTCTTGCCAAACATAAATTGCATTATTGGGGATTGATAGACAAGAAAAAGAAGTTCATGAAGTTATGACATGTATTTGCATTTTAGACCTTGTTAAATATTAAAAAAGATTAATTGCTCAAAAATTGACAGTTGCTTGATAGGTTAAGCGACTACATAACAATTAAATGTTCGCTAATTTTAGTGAATGATTTTTAAAATTTGTGACCCTTAACGAGACTTAGGGTATACAATCCACATTTTGGAACATTTTTTAATTGTAGGATCAAGGGGCTAATACAATTAATTCGGGAGTAATACTCTCTAGCCCAATAAATTGAGGAATCCCAATAGTCAAAAATAAAAACTTATACCATTCATTGCATTGTACACATGTGAAGGGCATCCTGAATAAGCTAGTTCTATAGAGTTCGTATATGATGTACTCTGAAACGTAAGATCTACATATGAAATTCATAATTTTAATATTAAATTGTAACATTTTCAATAAATAAATTTAAGATATCTCATTTTTGAGTTTTATTTTTTTATATTTTTATAAAAATAATAATATTAAAAATTATATTATTATTTTTCTATAAATTAACATTTACCATTTACGTAGCCACAATTAATTCCAGGAGTAATACTCTCTTAGCCCAATAAATTGAGGAATCCCAATAGTCAAAATAAAAAAAACTTATAGTTTCTTTTACATTCTAGATATAATCTTATTAACATCATTATTAGACCTTAAAATGTATGTTTTGTAAGAAGCATTTTTTTATATATTGAATAGAATTTAATGGGTTGTAGTCCAATGGTGTGTATGACAATATAAAGAGTCTTCTCAAACCATCCACAAATTATGAACCTAAGGAGTGCTATTAAAGATTATGAACCTAAGCAGTGCTAAACCTAAATATTTTGTACACCTAACCTCTACAAACTCATTCAATCAAATTATATGTGTGTGTCAAATTTTTGATAAAAAAAGTGGGAAACCTTTTTTACCCTATGTTTAGTGTCACCTTGTGAACCATCATCAAGAGAACTCAAGAAAAAGATGATAAGCTGCAAACTAAGTATCTATCTTACTCTGTCACTTCTCATCTTAGAATTGAAATTTCCCTTGATGTTGGTTCAAGGGAGGAGACCTGAGTTATAGAGAAAACACGTTTTAACACAATTTTTTCCAAAGAACATCTCTACCATTAATCTATTGATATGTGAAATCTGAATGCATAAAATCTCTTATCATTTATATTTTTAAGAAAAATGCCCTTTTATGCACTGAATTGACAAGGACATTGCTAATCCCCTCAACCTTTATCTACCGCAGTACTGCTTATGGGATTGGAAAGACATGATACTTACACAACACAACTGAACAAAATGTTCACAAGAATATCAAAGAAAATCAAAGAATTCCGGTGAAAGAATATGAAGTGACCACACAATTTGCTGACAAGAAAATCAAAGAAATCCAGTGAAAGAATATGAAGTGATGAGTCGTGACCACACAATTTGCACCGAAATTAGAATAAGTACACCGGTCAAAAGTTACAGATTTGTTAATACTTGGCCGGTGTTCATACCAGTAGAAATACAAATACGCCCTGCCTGCTTTGTGCAATGGTACACAATACAGAGAGGAAATTGAATGCAATTTATTGAGCATGAATAGGAAAAGGAATAGGATTAGGTGGACACTGGATATTGTCAGATTTATTGCTGTCAAGATACAACCTGGGGTTCATTTACTATGCCTCTGTTATTTTCTGAAATAACATTGAATGGTCGTTATTAGCTACTGGTTACTGCAACCCTACTGCTGCTTCTCCCAATCTTTCTCTCAGTATCATTACTCCCATGTATCTGCAATCACAATAAGAAGCACACTCAAATTTTTCAGATCTGACTGACAATAATAAAAAGAAAAACTGTTAGCTAAAACATTAAGAATTTTTCAGATCTGACTGTCCAAAACCCTGACCTGCCTAACATCATGACAGTGGCCTGAGGATTGGTGCCCGGGGAGGATTTGAAGGTGGAACCGTCGATGACGCGAAGAGCTTTGATGCCATACACGCGATAATCCTTGTCGACGACACGGTCGACCAGGCAGCCGCCATGGTAGTGCCAGATGGTGTTCACCGTGTCCTTGCAGAACTGTTCTGTGTTCGTCGTGTCGTTGAGTTGCTTCGGAATTACGTTCAGTGCGCGCTCCACCGACAACTTTCGGATCTCGGACAGGCTTATGTTTGAGTGGATGAATTCAGAGAAGGCTCTGGACTGCACCATTTTTTCTATTGTTTTGATTCCTTTGACGCACCTTTTCAGATCCAGAGGATGCTGGAAATAGTTGAAGGACACCGAGGGATTGTCTTCCACATTCCTGGTTTTCAGAAGGAGACGGCCTTTCGAATGAGGCCCCTTTACTTTCTCCATTATTAAACCTCCCTCCATTATTTCTGCATCGCTCGCCTGCGTTTTTGACTGCAGTCCGTGCTGCTTGGGCAAGGGTGCGGCGGCGGTTAAAAATCCACTGGACGCCTCTATGTAGCTGCCGAACTTTGTTATTCCGACCACCTGTAACAGAGATTTTTGCACAGGGCGCGTTGAAGGGACAAAGATTGCGTTCATGGGGTTGTCCGCCATTCCTTGCCCGACCTCGGCCCGATCCAGAACCAGCGGAATCCCCATCGACTTGAGATGATCCGCCGCCCCAATTCCACTCAACATCAGCAGCTGCGGGCTTCCCAGCGCTCCCGCTGATATTATAACCTCGCTCCTTCTATTTCTCAAATATGCCACGTGTGTCTTCCCTTTCAAGTCTCTGTAAATCACGCCGCGAGCAGTCAGCGAAGCTTTTCCTGCACACAACATTAATCGCCCCTTAGCTCGAATTTCAGGGGAAAAAAGGTGAAACAATTTAATACAATAAACGGATTTTGGAGTAAATAAGCCTGATCCTCGTGCTGTGCCTCTGTCTCTGTCTCTGGCCCGGTAGATTCTAGTCGGCCTCCAATTCTGTCACCACTCCACTAAAAAGTTGGCTTACTTGTGCATCTAATTATTCTAAATTCAATCCAAACTTTATAATAATGAATGTACGATGAGGCACCCACCAGCTCGGAGTTTGGCAAATCAAAAATTAATAAGATACTTAAAAATCTAATACTTCTGACGTATTCAATAAAAATTTGTACACAAAATCATAGAAAATCAAAAAAATCCAATTTTGACATCGAACCAGACCAGGATTTTCAAATTACCAGTGTCTGTTGATTCAAATTTCTTGACAGGTCGCTCTTTAGGTGGCTGTAAATTGCAACTTTATAGACAAATTGTTATGTCGCTAAAATTTTATATGCATAAATATATTTAATTTTGCATATATATATACACTGAAGAATTCTCTCACGAAGCCTGCCACAGTTTCAAGGCATTGGAGTTTTCAGTAGTCCTGTGAACTATTGAAACTCGTAAACATGATTAAAAGTAAAACATTTCCATTTAGTTTTTAAGAAATAAAAACACGCTTTTTATTTAAAAAAATGGCGGCCATTTTCTAAACCCTACAGTAAGTTACAGTATACAAAATAAATATATCGTGTACGTTACAACAAATAGCCGACCACGAGATAGGCAATAAATGAAAGCAGATTGATTTACACCAACTACCATTAAGAATCCCTAATTCAATGAACTACTTATGAAAAACGCAGAAATTTCTATAAAACTCACGTTTCAACCAAATCAAGAGTGGAAAAAAAAAAGCATACCTCTCCCGAAGAAGACGCGATGCACAGTGGCATGGAGCAAAACGGTAAGCTTCTCTCCATTTGCATAGCGCAGCAGATCAGCAGCCGTATGCCTGTCGCCATTTTTATCAAAAATAGTCCCTCCAAGCTTCGTTCCTGGATATGATCGTAGGTAAAGCCATTGTAAGGCTTCACGCCTACTTCCAGGAGCGCATCTCTAACCGCAGCCTGCCAGGGTTTCATGACGGGTTCGTGAGCAACAACTTTCTCGACCCAGGGATAGGAGCTATTGACGAGCTCTCCGTCCCATCCCACTTTGTTAACATAGTTAGGGCCGGCTCGACTGTAGAAGCCCGCATTGAGACTGCTCCCTCCTCCCAACACTCTTCCCCTCGAATTGAACACGCCGTCCTCCGACACAAAACGCTGCGAAGGCGACAGAGGCGACACATCTTCCAATGTCTGCTGAAAATTCTCGAACCGTGAAATGTTGACATTGCCGTAGGGAGAACCGCCTCGCTCCAGCAGAAGCACGCTGAAATTCCGAGAAAGCGTCGCGGCCAATGGACACCCTGCCGTCCCTCCTCCCACAATGATATAATCGTATCCTTCCTCGCCTCCCGCACGGCTCGCATCCTTCATAAACTTATATTCTGGAATTCCTGCAACCACAACATAATCATTCAAAAACCAGCAAACAGGCGCAAAATCTTCGTTTTTATGTTTCACACAACTCACCTTTGTTAGAGCTGCAGACGCACAGCAGGCAGAAAGCAGAGAACAAAACCAGAATCCTTTCAAGTGCGTCCATCCCTCCCACTAGTTATTTTCTGCGTGAGAAGAGAGACGCACCTGTCATAATATACAAGCTGCGAGCGAGCACTATAAATGCTTCGCCGATGTGAAAGCTACTGTTTTCATTCAAATTTATCTGGTTAAAATTGATGGTAATGAAGTGCACATGGAGAGCAGCAGGATGGAGGCGAGGGCGAGCGGTGACCGTAACCACTCAGTAAAATTATGTGGTTAGGGTTTCAACTGTGGGGGCACTCGCAGAATTTATTTAATGTGCACGGCTAAATTGCGTTTTTCCGGCATTAACAATATGCAGCCGGGTTTCCTTCACAGATTTTTTTAGGCCTTCTTTCCTTAAAATTAACAGCCAACTTCCCCCTTCCGCAAATTTTCAGTTCACCAACCAGCGTAACTGCCATTAAAGATGCCAGCGCAATAGCCCGTAAACCTCCGAGGACGAGGCCCACCTTGGTATTATTTTCCTCATTGCTTCTTGGAGTATTTTGGATATATATGAATTCCCCATATATATATATATATATATATATATATATATATATATATATATATATATATAATTTTGTTATTTATATGATTTGGTGGGAAAATGTACACATAAAAGTGAGAATGACACCATGAAGAAAAATGGTATAGATAAGAATAAATAGTCTCAAATGTTATTGCTAGCAATTGTAATCATGGGACTGCAATGTGCACATCAATACCATGTGGAAATGTATTTCTCCATCCTTAAAATATACGTTGTCTCAAGGGAGGTATATGATGTTATTGATATGATTTGATTGGGAAAATATATACATAAAAGTGAGAGTGACACGATGAAGAAAAATGATACTGAGATAAGCATAAATAGTCTCAAGTGTTATTGCTAACAATTGTAATCATGGGGCCGCAATGTGGACATCAATAGGATTTCAAAATGTATTTCTCCATCCTTGAAAAATATGTTGTTGCATATGGTGTAAGGAAGGTATCGATGAAAGATGAAAGAATAAGGGGATTGTATTTTTCATTTTAAATTTTATTATGACTAGGTTTGGTGATATGATTTAATAGCACATAAATGTGAGAACCACACCACTAAGAAAAATGATATAGATGAAAATAAAATGTCAAAAGTGTTATTACTAGCAATCACAATCATGGGACCACAATGAAGACACACATACGATTTGGCAAGCTATTTTTTTGTAGTTGTTGAGAGGGTTGTGTAGTATGAAAGGGAGACATCTAATGAAAGAGTAAGAGTACCATATTCTTTTAAAGTATTTTTCAAAAATAAGACCGAGAGTGTTATTGTTATGTTCAACTAATCACTAATTGCATCATTGAATGCCATCGCCTACTATTTGACAAACATTTTTATCTAGCACACATATTAGGAAGTTGAATAATTAACCAAGGGTATATTATTCAACACTTTTTTAGGTGGTGTTTTTCTATTAATTAGTCAAAGTTTCAAAATACTAGCATATGTGATATTAAGATAGTTGTAGCATTCGACTGTGAGTTATATGATGAGTTCTAAGTGACTATCACATGATCGTAGGCATGACATAATCTCTAGAGATTAAGGGGTTTACAAGATAAATGCAAGTGGTGGATGATTAATGTGAGGTGTCATCACTTATGCTCTTTGACTCCATGCTTGTAATATTTACCCAATCAATTGAACTTGTGTATGTGTATGTGTATGTGTATGCGTATGCGTATTTAATTTTGTTATGGTAATATTTGGGGATATGACTTGATGGGAAAAATGTGCACATAATAGTGAGAGTGACACCATGATTAAGAAAAATGATATACATCAAGAATAAATTGTCCAAATTGTTATTCCTAACAATTGCAATCATGGAGCCGCAATGAGGATATCAATAAGATTTGTAAATGTATTTCTCTATCCTTGATCAATACCTTGTTACATATGGCACAAGTGAGGTATCGATGAAAGAATACGAAGATTGTATTCTTTTTGTATTTAATTTTACTATAGTAAGGTTTGGTGACATGAGTTGATATTTAAAATGTGCACATAAAAGTGAAAGTGACACCACTAAGAAAAAAGATAAGTAATCATGGGACCATAATGAACACATGAATAAGATTTGATAAGTTATTTTTCTAAAATTGAAGAGAGGGTTGTGTACCATGCAAGGGAGACATTTAATGAAAGAATCGAAGTACTATATTCCTTTAAAACGTTTTACAAAAATAAGATTTTGGAGTGTTATTGTTTTGTTCAACTAATCAATAACTATATCATCGAGTGTCACCACCCACTATTTGACGGATGTTTCTATGATCACACATGTTATGTGATTGAATAATTGACCAAGGAATATATTATTCAACACTTTTTGGGTGGTGTTTTTCCATTAATTAGGTAAATTTCTGAAATACTAACATATGTGATATTAAGACAATTGTAGCATTTGATTGTGAGTTATATGATGAGCTCTAAGTGACTATCACATGATTGTAGGCATAGCATAATTTTTAGATATTAAGGGGTTTCAAAGGATAAATGAAAGTGGTGGATGATTAATGTGAGGTGTCATCACTTACACTCGACTCCATGTTTGTAGTGTTTATCCAATTGATTGAACTTCAAGAAAAATCTTAGAGAAATGTGCAAGATACAAGTTTTTTAGTTCAAAAGCACTATATCAAATCATCCCTATAATAGAGAATAAAAACAACATGAGCCATCAAAAAGATAGTGAAAAGTATAAAAACACAAGATATTGGCAAATGAAACCTCAAAAGATGTGTGTAGTTGCTAGCCATTTCTTATATGGAAATTACATTTTAAGTTGTAAATACAAATTCTATGGATGTCCTAACCTTGGGATAAATATACAAAAATTATTTTGTTTATGCATCATCCACTATCCACCCAAAAATAAGAAATCATGTGTAAAAGGAGGAAAGTTGGTGTAAAAATTCACCAATTTTATCACTCCAATTATCAATTTTTCACTTGTTTAATTTCCCTGCCTTTTAATTTTTAAACTTGTTACGGTTATTCACATTACGGTAACATAAATTCCGTATAGAGCTATAGTGTCAACACATTGAACACAATTTCATACTTCACAACATTCAACTCGTTTTCCTTAAAGAACCCAGACCTTTGAAATTAATAAATTTCGTTTAAATTTACAAAAACGTGAGCTCTGATATCGGGACGACTTCCCCAAATTTCTGGTAAGTCGTTCTCTCTCCACACACTACCAATCGAAAAATTATATTTGTTGATGATAGGCGATCTCCAAACAGAGTTTTCTTTAAAATCTTAGAATTTTTTTAGTGGGATAAATTGAGAGTTTGATCAAAAATTCGATTTCATGCCCTAGTTTGTAAACTTGCACGACCGTGCTAAAACAGAGACATAAAAACCATTGATTCTTACCAAAATCAAATTCTCTTTCTGAATTTCTAATCTTGGAGGATCAATTGAACTGTGACAAAGCTTTTCCAATCTTAAATTCGTGTGAACTCTAAAATTTCCCCGTGACTCAATCTACAACATCGTTTTCCTCTCAAAGTGAACCGTAATAATTATGCAACTCCATAATTCATACATGTGATCGTTCATTCAAAGGAATTAGCTTTCAAAAAATTGTTTCCTTTCTTTAACATGATGGATAATTAATAAATTATCCTTCTTTGTATACAATAACAACACTACGTTGATCCAAAATCCAGAACCTCTGAATAATCGTCTTATTCCTTCATTATCCAACATATTACACACATTACAATCCCCTCCTTTATTACATCCGAGATCCTTCATAAATGGATAATCTCTTCCCTATCATAGACTCCATAATTTACTCAACAACACCCTAGAAAGACTCAAAAACAGTCCATTCTTGACTCATCATGCAACAACTTTACAAAGATACTAGATACACTCCTAATATCACTCTTACCTTTCTAATCATGCTTAGAAAGTTGTAACAAGCTCACAACTCATTCAATAATAAGCCCATCACTCTAATTTTGACATGAATGCCTTATTAGGCTATGATAACAATTTCACCCCTTAACCGAGACACGCTTATCAATTTTACAATTACCGTATTTAATTAATAAATTGAATATTACACATATATATACTAAACATTATAATTTTGTGAGATTCATAACAAAAAATAACATAAATGAAAATGAAAACTTTGGAATGTAAATAAGAATTATCTTAATATCTTATTAATGAAATATAAACATCTTCATATCTCATTGATAAAATAGAAACATCTATTAATTTTGATTTTTAATTAGTTTTGTTTAGTTTCTTTTTTAGCTTTATTTAATTTTTGTTTATCTTTATTTTATTGATTTTGATTTGTAATTAGTTTTTTTTTTTCTTACAAATAAAGATTGAATAGTGGACTAGATGCATTGGCTTCGGGATTTTACAAGAAAAGTGAAATTTGAATATTGAACTTGCACTTTGATTTGCAAGCCTTGAAGTTGGAAGCTAGAACCCATTTTCTACAAAATTCGAGTTTGCACTAGTTTCTTATTGGGTCATTTCTATCATTTTCTTCAATATTTTTTTTATATTGTAATTTGAAATTTTGGTGTTATATTTCATAAAATTTAATGATGTTTATGGATCTTCAAAGTAATTAAGGCAACATTAATTTTTATGGAATAAATGGGAATCTGTGAAAAACCTTGAAATTGATTAGTAGAGTATATTAACCATAATTAAATAAAAGTCACAAAACTATGAGAGAATATTACAAAGAACTACATCCATATAAAATTTAACTCAATTTATGTATTTTGTAATAGTTATTATAAAAAAATTGACATGCATATTAATTTTGATGACAAATAATTTTATTGTGGTTAGAGGGAAATTGATTTTTCTTTTATTTTTCTAATTTTGATGTAAGTCCTACCCTATATGGAGGTATTGTGAGGTATTGTGGAATCTACAATAGTTTGGTAATGTGACCTCACAATATTTATCTCATGAAACCTATTTTTGGAAGTTCATAGGTGTTGTTTGGATGATTAAAAGGTTTGTTATATCTTTGGTATGTTAAATTTTGGCTTGACCCTTCCCCATTGGTGTTTCCCATTTGCTTTTAAAGGCTAAGGAAATTATTATGGATATTTTGGTACATTCTCTATATTGCATCAAGCTCGGTTGTATTTTAGTCTTGGGGCATAATTTGGACATTGTTAATAGTGTAAACAAAAGCTCGACTCTTTATTTTCATCAGAACTTCTAGAGGTGGGTTGATGAATCCTATATTTTGATTTGGGAAACTAAGTTGGGTACATGATTCAATAGTAGAACATTTTTATTGTCATTTGAGAAAGGATTAAGAACTTTAAAATTGGGATTGACATAATTAGGCATGGCCATGGGAATTTGTCCTTGTGGGTTCAACTATCAATACACCTTGATTAATTCAACATAGGCTAAAGGTAGGCCTATCACTAGAGGATCTCTTTGCACAAACATTGATGTAATGGTGTTAAGGGAATTCTTATATATTTCAAAAGTCTCACATGCAATGTTCATATACACTTAATGTTTTGGAGACTTTCATATGACTAGATGTTACTACCAAATCAATACAACATTATATATTGCTTTGATTTGATTTGGTTATCATTATGACTTGTTTTGGGAGTGAAACATTTTTTATCAGTTGATTGATTAGGAATAGATGATCTTGAGGATCTATATTTTAATTTTGGATTATTTTTATATATGCATCGATATTTCATTTCCATTGATTTGATTATTTGAAATGGATAATGCATTGGGTACTCTTGTATGTGTGTGTAGATGTTCTCTAGTTCGAAAAAGGGTATCATTGGGGAGGCGAAAAGATGCAACAAATGAGTACAAATAGAGAGCTTCTCATATGTGTTTCAAAGTGCATGGAAAATAAAATTAACCATAGGCGATAGTCTTCCTTTGTTAGTTTATTCCTTTATTTGTGTCACCTCGAGAGAGGAAATAGGTTTGTCGGTTTCCATGTGACGATGAAAAGGTATGTGCATTTCTCTCATTGTGACGAGGAGTGTTACGTTTATGTGCTTGTTGAGCGGTACATTATTACTTTGCAACAATAACATGTTTGTCGTCATATTTACGTTGTCACATGTTTTGTGTCACCTTATTATTCATAGAATGATGTATTAATTGCAATTATAAATTAAAAAATGTTAATATGAGCCACAACAAAAGGGTATTCCATTGTGGGGGAATGTGGCTTGTCAATCCTAAGTGACCTTATGCATATATGTTATATTTTTCTTGAATATCAACTTATACATCCTACACCTTATTTCTTTGCCCTAAATTCATTATTTTCTTCTCAAGACAAACTACACTATCAAGGAAGCCCATTGTTAAATGCACTTACCCGCTCAAGTGAGGCTTAGAGTGGCATGTCATATAAGCCATGAATTCCTAGTTAAAATTAGAATTGATTTTGTTTATATATTCCATATGTTACATCCATCGATATATGTGAGATCTAATCCCATTAGTTTTTAATTGGTTGGATCTCTCGAGCTCACTAACAAACACAACTCACATTGCACTTTATTCACACCAACATTATCACAATGTTTTACGATTGTTGTCCAAAACAACATCCCATGCTATTCTAAATGACTCATCCAAGTTTTAGACTTGGGCGGCTCTATATTGAAGACCCGTAGAATACAAAGTAAGAGGGTTAGTCTTCCACGGCATGTGAGAAATGTTAGTGCTTCTTAGCTTGGAAATACAAGTGTTATGCGGACTTGGAAAATATGAAATTCTATGGAGTTGGTTAATTCCACACAAAAAGCATGAATTCCACTTAAGAGAAACCACGATGCAAAAAAAAAAAAAGTTTATGCAAGACACCCTGTGTAAAAAGTAAGCAAGTTTAAATGCGACATTAAGGATAGAAGCCGTGAGCAAGAATTATGTGTCACACGAGTTTTCAAAGAACAAAGAACATTTCCGCGAGTCCAAAAGCTACAAGGCAAAGAAATGGAGCACTGTGACATGTGCGGAGGTAAGTTAAATGTAGAATACATTGAAGTTGTGGATCAAAGCAAAATCATCTAAACTCCACAAGGCACGAAAAAACCACGTCATTTGGAACCAGACGCTCAATTGCTTCACCAACCTGAATTTTATTTTGAGTAGCATCGTCCTCTTGCACTAGCAATTTGATGGTGTGCGCTTAGAGTGGTGTCAGTGCCCATATCGGACCTATGAAATCTATGGTAATTGGTCCTTGGTGGTGGTAGGTTGTTGATTTCATTAATCATTGGATGTGATCAACCTCTTCTCCCCCTCTCTCAAATTCTATAAATGTAAATGCAATTGGCATAATATAGGTTCGATTTATGTAAGTATAGAGCTCTACCTTTGAGCTTGAAAACTCTTTCTTATGATCTCTATAACTCATACATAGAGATTTCTGCCTCGGTCATGTGTACGTAAATAGTCAAGATTTGATATTAATGCAAGTGTGGCTTCGTTTCTTTGAATGCTCTACGTTTAATGTGAACATCTTTGTCCTCTTGCATGCCTTCATTCTTTTCCATTTTATTTCCTTCAAATTTGTGTGCATTCCTCCAAGCTTCATTCGCGAGTTCACATATGTATCTTTTAGAGCATCACCTCCCCTATAGTTTGGTGCATCACCTCCCCTTTTATTTTTAGTTTTTTTTTTTTTCTCTCTCACCATGTCTCCTTAGATTCTTAGTTTAGGAATTAGATAGTGTTAGAGTAGAAGTTGGTTAGTGTAGTTACAATGAACTGGGGTGAGAGGATCCAATCCTTTCATATGAGGATAGACCTTGATTGAACCCACGCCTTCAAGGTCCCTCATTGTTTCATTGAAATGTTGAATTCTGATTCAGCAAGGGTGCAAATTTAGTGTCAGCTTGATTTTGCATTCTTGGTGGGAGAAGTTTGATGAGATTTAAACCATCTCCACTAAGATTGGTGTGTATCTTAGTGGATTCCATCCTTTGGAGGCACCTTTCTACACATCTGGCGACTCCCAAATTTAAATATCTATTTTTAGACAGTCCAATTCCATTCTTTCATGAGAATAATATAGACAAGGCAAAGTGTGTCTACATGTGAATCTTTTGAGTATTTGCAACTCTCACCAAGAAGAAGAGTATTTCCACTCCCCCTCCTAGTAGGCCCTTATTTTTCTCTCCCAGAAATTTAAGGTTTATTCCTTTCATGGTGCATTAGAGAAATCTCTCCTTGTAAGTTTTAATGGTGGTAGTCCCTTGGCTTTAAATGCCCAAAATGATATACCAGTGTCTACTTTGAAAAGTATTCCTTTCTTCACTGGTGAAAACCTTACAACCCCTGCAGATCATATCCATGATGTTGCAAATGTATGTTCAGTTCATCTTATTACTGAAGATGATGTTGCAGTTAGGCTTCTTGCTTCTTCACTAAAAGGAAAAGCACTTCAATGGTATAGGAGTTTGAGGCCTGCTTCCATTCAAATGTATTACTTATCTTCATTTTTAGGTAAAATAGCGTTTCACACAACCGACCTTTGTAAGAGCTGCAGACGCACAGCAGGCAGAAAGCAGAGAACAAAACCAGAATCCTTTCAAGTGCGTCCGTCCCTCCCACTCGTTATTTTCTGCGTGAGAAGAGAGACGCACCTGTCATAATATACAAGCTGCGAGCGAGCACGATAAATGCTTCGCCGCTGTGAAAGCTACTGTTTTCATTCAAATTTATCTGGTTAAATTGATGGTAATGAAGAGCACATGGAGAGCAGCAGGATGGAGGCGAGGGGCAAGGGGTGACCGCAACCACTCAGTAAATTTCTGTGGTTAGGGTTTCAACAGAATTTATTTAATGTGCACGGCTAAATTGCGTTTTTCCGCTATTAATAATATGCAGCCGGTTTTCTTTGGTTGTCTTTTTTAGGCCTTCTTTCCTTGAAATTTACAGCCAACTTCCCCTTCCGCAATTGTTCAGTTCACCAACCAGTGTAACTGCCATTAAAGATGCCAGCGAAATAGCCCGTAAGGCTCTAAGGTGAGGCCCACCTTAGTAGTGTTCTGGATGTGTATGAATTCCCACCAAATTGCATACCATGATACCACCACTAAGAAAAATGATATAGATGAGAATAAAATGTCTAAAGTATTATTACTAGTAATCACAATCATGGACCACAATGAAGACACAAATATGATTTGGCAAGCTATTTTTCTATAGTTGAAGAAGAGGGTTGTGTACCATGAAAGGAGACATCTAATGAAAGAGTAAGTGTACCATATTCTTTTAAAGTATTTTTCAAAATAAGACGGGAGTGTTATTGTTATGTTCAACTAATCACTAATTGCATCATTGAATGCCACCACCTACTATTTGATGGACATTTCTATCTAGCACATATATTCCTTGGTTAAATTCAACATTTTTTGGGTGGTGTTTTTCTATTAATTGGTTAAATTTTCAAAATACTAGCATATGTGATATTAAGATAGTTGTAGCATTTGATTGTGAGTTATATGATGAGTTCTAAGTGACTATCACATGATCGTAGGCATAGCATAATTTCTAGAGATTAGGGGTTTAAAGGATAAGTGCAAGTGGTGGATGATTAATGTGAGATGCCATCGCTTATGCTCTTTGACTCCATGCTTGTAGTGTTTACCCAGTTGATTGAACTTCAAGAAAAATCTTAGAGAAATCAAGTACAAAGAATATGTGCAAGATACAAGTTTTTAGTTCAAAAGCACCATATCAAATCATCCTTATAATAGAGGGTGTAAATAACAAGAGCCATCAAAAAGATAGTGAAAAGTATGAAAACTACTAGATATTGGCAAATGAAACCTCAAAAGATGTGTGTAGTCGCTAGTTATTTTCTATCTGGAAGCATTGCAAGTTAAGTTGTAACTCCCCCTTCACAAATTTTCAATTCACTAATCACCGTAATCGTCATTAAAGATGTCAGCGAAATGGCCCATAAGGCTCTAAGGACGAGGCTTGCCCTTGGTATTTTCACACAAAATTGCACACAAATAGCAAATTACAATTATTTAAATTGAATAGACATGCAAATTATAGACACGCTGCACATGCATGCACACACATGTGTATGCGCATGTGTGTGTATATATGTTTTCATATTTAATTTTTTTCATGGTGAGATTTAGGGATATGACTTGATGGGGAAAATGTGCACATATTAATAAGAGTGACACCATGATCAAGAAAAATGATATAGATAAAGAATAAATTGTCCAAATTGTTATTACTAGAAATTGCAATCATGGGGCCGCAATGGGGACATCAATAAGATTTGAAAATGTATAAACTCTATCCTTGGATACATTGTTACATATGGCACAAGGGAAGTGTCGATGAAAGAATAAGAATATTGTATTCTTTTCGTATTTAATTTTACTATGGTAAGGTTTGGTGACATGAGTTGATATTTAAAATGTGTACATAAAAGTGAAAGTGACACCACTAAGAAAAATGATACATGACGTAGTGGAATTTGTACGTAAGTGCCACAAATGCCAAGAATTCTCTCTCACGAGATTCACATGTCAAAGACAATCCTCGTAGCCAATAGTGACCCCGTGGCCCTTCTCCACGTGGGGTGCGGACTTGATAGGGAAATTATCTCCCTCATCAACCGATGGCCATAATTTTATAATTACTGACCCGCTGAGAATATTTTACCAAATGGGTGGAGGCCATGCCCCTCACCATCGTACCAGGTTCGGTAATTGCCAAATTCATTCTGAACCGAATCATTTGCAGGTATGGTGTCCCACAAGTCATTATCTCAGATAATGACACGTCCTTTAAAAATGATGAAGTCTGTGAGTTATGTAGAAAATTCAAAATAAACCATCACATGGCCTCTCTTTACTACCCTCAAGCCAATGGGCAAGCCGAAGCGACAAACAAAACATTAAAGGTTATTCTCCTCAAAACAATCAAGGAGAATAATCGAGATTGGCATCTAAAACTATATCCGGCCTTGTTGGTCCATCGAACCTCAATAAGAACACAAGCAGGAGCAACCCCTTTCTCGTTGGTATTTGGGGCGGAGTTCTCCCGCTTGAGGTTGAAATACATAGTCTCTCGCATCTCATTACAAGGGATTCTGGATGAAGAAGCTTGATTGGAGGCACGCATCTCTCAGCTGGAAAGCTTTGACGAGGCCAGGTTAAACGCCGAACAACGGCACAAAGCCTATGCTGATCGGATGTGCCGGCAGTATAACAAAAAATTCTATGAGCGAGAAATATATGAGGGAGATCTAGTTCTAAGGCTAGACAACTGGATCGATAAGAAAACCGGCGAAGGAAGGAAGTTTCAGCCCAAATGGTTGGGCCCATACCAAGTCATGAAGGACTACGGAAATAGTGTGTATACATTGTGCGCACTAGAAGGTGAGGAATTCAATGAAGCTGTTAATTCCTTGCATCTTAAATGGTTTGACGCATGAGACATCAGAATCACCACTCGTACATTATAGCTACCTACATTGCATTAGTCATTTAGTTGTTTCATTATGTGCACTCATTTCGTAAAAATTGTAGTCAAGGAGCTTACTCTTAAGCAATTTATTACAAATTTCTGAAATTATTGGCAAAATCATTAAAATCACATCTCTTCAAACATCATCAAGTATTTTCAAATCTTCTCATCAAGTTTAACATACCATAATTGACAAAAACCATACCAAGGCATGCATACTTGGTTTTGCTCTTTCTTTCTACTATGTGAAGTCGCCCTTACCTATGGTCTATTCTAGAAGCTTCTCGGTGTCACATCTATCCATCTTAAGTCTCTTTGAAAGAAAGGATATCCCAAATTCACATATCAGAAGTGTCAAAAATCAAATAGAGTCAAAGCGCCAAGCCAAAGCGAGAATATTTTATTTTACACACTTCTTTGCCCATCAACCTTCGATGATAAGCCCGCATCTCTTACTTTGGTGGTGTAAGGTTGGGAAAGGAAAGAAGTGCCCTTACTCGCCTATATCTTGCCTTTGGTGACAAACCCATGCTTCTTACTAGTGGCATGAGGCAGGGTGTAGGGGGTCCATTCACACAATTTAACAAATCTTGGTATTCTAAAAATACAAATCAAATTATATTAAGAGAAAACAAATGTCCAAATTCTAAAGAGATCAAATCCTCAAAACCAGATTTTGTCAACCAGGTTGCCATTTATAAATCTAAGTCTAGATAAACTAGAAAGTAAGTGGCCTTCTAAGCTTGGTGGTAGTTCTGAGTAGGATGAGTGTGTAGGTCTAAGTTTGGTTTCTGTTACTGGTTTGTCTGTCTCTCATCATTCCATTTAGTCAAACTCATACAATTTGTGCCCTTCCTCACCCTTGGTGTTGAGCCCTCACATCTTACTAGTTGCGTGGAGTTGGGAATGGGGCAATTTTATCTCTTTATCACTATACATTCATCACGTTTTTCCAACATAAGAAGAAATCACAGATATTGCCCAAAGAATTCAAAAGTTCAGTACTACAATATGTTTGTATCATCTCATATCAGCATTACAAAAACATACAAAGTAAAACATTTTGTTTACTATCATTTGTTATCCATCACATACATTCTAAAAAGCATGAAAACAAATATTCTAAAAACATCTAGTAGACATGTGGAAACAAGTCATGAAATTCTAGGCACCAAGAGTCTAGATCCAAAAAGATATATATATATATATATATATATATATATATATATATATAAATCAAGTTTCATATACAATGCCATCATGCACTAGGCATGGTCAAAATGCTCAATGAGCCCGAAAAGTACAAAAACACTCATATAAATATCCGACAAAACACTACAAAAATGGCCTCTCAATCCCTATGGGATCCCTCAGAGGGTGCATGACCACGTCTAGGACTCAGCTACACCGGCGCTCCGAATGCACTGAGGGCTCACGGTCACGGCCAGTAAGTTTATCTCACTATGAGAATGACTCCTCCTCATCAAGCGCTCGACCATCCTATATCCAACTACCTCAGCATGGAGAGAAGTCATGATCTTCGCCACCTGCCAGACAGAGGCAAAAACATTGGTATGCCTACCGGCTGCTGAAGGCTCCCCCACATCCACAAAAAGCTCAGCACGAGTCTTCTCAGGGGAGCAAGCAAGGTATCTGTGCATACTCGGTGAATCAAGTCTCGCCACTCATCAATAGTCGTTGCAAATAAAGGAGAAAACAAGTTAGAAAATGATCAAAAATAAAACCAAGGATAAATGAAACGAAAAGAAATAACAACTAAGACAATTCTAACTAAAACAAAGTCAAGAGAAGAGTGACAACTCACTCGGATCTTGGGCCTCCAAGAAGGATCTCTAGGATCCGCTCCTGCCACTGATACTACCACTGACTGGCATCTCTCTCCCACATCTAGGGCAATGTGACGGCTGTGACGGACTCGCCATCTCCCCCTAAATCCTAAGAGGAAACTCCTCTGAGACCAGAGTCACCCTCTCTGCACTCCACCCTCTCGGCTCGTAGGATATCCTGAGTGTCATGCCACTCAAAATCACCATCATCCTCCCCGCCCGTCCCTTCGATCTCCATCTCCTTTGTCTCCTCCTCTATCTCTCCCCTAGTGAACTCCTCAGAGTCGAAGTCCATGTCAATGGGATCATCGCTGCTATGGGCGGGACCAGCAGTAATCCGAAGTAAAGGTGCTTGAGGAGCACCGGCTCCCCCTCGAGCACGTACCACCCTCCTGGCCGTGATGGGAACACCAGGTACATGTAGTCCAACCCCGGCCTCTCAGGACCTCCCGAGCCTCACGAACAAATCTATACACAGCCCCACCTGGAGGAAACATGTCTATGTATGGGAGGCCAAACTGTTGTGGTACTCTGTCAAAGGGGTGGATCTCCAACTTCCCGTCCTATCTACCAACGACCTGGTAGTCGACAAGCAATCAATATGATAGTCTCCTCTCCCCATAAACTGCCATGGCCTGATAAGGAGTGGCCTCCATGTCTGCAGTGGTCAAAGAGGCCACTGGCTGGTGAGGCGCTCTAAGAACGGTCATCCCTATCCACCTCGCTACCCTGACGGCCTCGGGATCCTCCACCTCTACACCTCTCCCATACGGAGTGATATGCTCATACACCCAACTCATGACAAGAGTGGGGTGGCTCAGTGATTGTCCTTGTAGTCGGACCACCCTGTATAAATCATGGTAGGTGGTCCCAAGGATGTCTGCTCCCTAAGTATAAATGCATCCATGGCCCTCAATCTATGCAATAATGGGGGCCCAACAATATAAGAGAGTGTCTCCTCCCTTGTCCCCAATCAATCTTGAAGCAAGGATGCCCATGATGGCCTTGCGGAGCACAGGAATGTTTGTCTCAACAATGGAGCGGATCCTCACTCCCTTCTTCGACCCCATCGAAACAACTACATCCCCCATATAGGTGGCCCACTGAACCACCTGAGATCTCGATACTATTGTCTTAAGAGACAGCCACCACCCAAGGATCGGAACCCCCAGTATACGGTAAACATCCTCCAGGGTGATGGTCCACTCACCCCTAACTCCTAGCAATCGGAAGGTGTTCCGATCTGCATCCCAGTATGAAAATAAGTCACATAGTATGTGACTAGCAGGTGCAACATGAGGGACCTGTGTAATCCTCCAAATGCCAGCCCTCTGAAGAGTATCTCGCTCTGCCTGAGTGAGTGCCTCTAACACTACTGGGAGCCAATCACACTCCCTCTCTCGGCTCCATCTAATGTATTCCTCCTTCTGCATACACCCAAAAACACAAAAAGGAGTAAGTTAGTATCAAAATCCGATTGGAAAAACTATCAAAAACATGTAAAAGTGCTAAAAATGCAAAATAAGTAAAGCAAAGCATTGTTTTTACTTTACGTCACGAACCGCCCCCTTTGCGCGAGCGGCGGTTCCATAACCACCACCTTCTAAGGTGGCGGTCCTGTAACCGCCACCCTATGTGCAAGGACGGTCTGTCCCGAAACCACAAACGGCTCGAAGCCCTAAAACTACTTAAAAACAAGCAAAAGATGCCATTTTAACCAAAATAAGGACCTACCCTATGGACGCCCCCCTAGAGACTCATTTAAAACTAATATTTTCAAAAATAACCCCCAAGACAAATATTTCATCATTTCCACATTTTAGGTTCAAAAAAAATAAATTGAGAAGAACTAACCTAAGACTTTGCGGGTCGATGTTCCGCTCTCGGAGGCATGGTCGCTATCTCACCACGAACATTTTGACTATACTCTTGTCAAAAACCGCCACTATGGGTCCCAAAGCTCAAAAACTATCAAATCAATTCGCACAAATGAATAGTAAAATGAGTTTATTATATATATAGCTTTTAAAATTGATTTTGAATATCTTTCGCAGGGTCGGAGCGTCGATGGAGGTAAGTTCTAAACCCCACGCAGATGGTAAGTCCTCATTTCATATCAATTTTGTTTTATTTCTCAATTTATTTTATCTATCTGCACTTGAGTCCCCTTTTTTTCATTTTGTAGATAACGGGATTTTGGATGGCGACTTTCCGACACACGGGCGTGTCAGGTATAACTCCTAACTCCCCATTTCGGGACCGCCATACTCGGATCCACCGTTTACGCTCTTCATGGCTAAGATGCTTCTCAGGGGGAAATATGTACGTACCTAAAATTGTAGGGTACTGCACCGCCGAAAAGATGTTACACATACCCCAATGATGATACAGGTCTCCTTGCAAGGTGTTTGGAATCCAGAAAAGCTTGCCAAGTATATGTTTGTATCCCGCATGCCCCGCTCGGCCTCCACATGCTTTGTTTTGCCCTTTGCCCCCCTTTTTTCTTGCATTTTGGTCTTCAAGTGATGAGATCGCCACCGCTCGGGCGCGATCCGTGACCAGGTGGCGGTCCGTAACCACCACCCCGCACGGGGTGGGGTCCTATTCGCGTATTCCAAAAGTGCCGACGATCGTGTCAAATGTAAATCTTCAATTTCTACCCGCATTCTTCAGCTACTTTGCTTTGCATTTATGTTTTGGCCGCCCTATGAATAGTGTTTTCCTTTGTTTATAGTAAAAGAGTTCAATTGGGAGTTACCCTCTGGTAAATGCATTTGCTATAAATAGCCAGCTTGTTTTCAAACAAATGGCCCCTCTCCTTCTCAATTCTATTATTCAGTCTTTTGAATTTCTCAATTAGAATTCCCATAGTTTCATGTTTTGCTTCCATTGTTAGTTTTCCTTTGTTGTTTAGAGGTCATTTGATCTTCTTGTTTCAGTCTTGCTTCATTGTTGTTCCATGCAAGTCAGTCTAGAGTAAAGTAGTTTCATTTGTAGATTGGAATCCATTAGAGTTGTAGGTTTTGTTCGTCACAAAGGATAGTTTCAAGAACTCTTGGCGTACTTGTGTTGTATTCCTGCAATAAATCCCGCTAGGAATTGCATAGTCAAGCTTTGTTCACTTGCGCTATCCCTCTCCTACTCGCATTGTATTCGGTCTACGTCCAAAAGCTGCCATTGTTCAAATTCCTTCTTCTGTTGATGCTATCATATACATGTTTTTCGGATTCACGAGAACACGAAGGAACGAGGAGATCACACTGAGGGGACAAAGTCACACACAACTGGATTTGCCACTGTTCTATAAATGCCAGGTTTGAGCTATCAAAGTTCTAGTTACAACGTATCAAATAGAGTAGTAAATTATTTCATTTCAAATCACTCTTGATATCGCCAGGGAAGCTGTGGGGATTGATAGTTTCTGAGAAACCGTGATTCATTCCTCACTTCTGAGGTAGGATTGAGAGTATTTCAATTTAAAACAATTAGTTGATTAGATATTTAGATAAATTCACAATCGCATAGAAAATAGCCATACCATGTTATTTTGTTTGTTTTAATTCTGTTACTAGATTAGTTGTCCATTTTCTAAATATATTAGAATAAGTTGCTCTTTAATTTCGTCAAAATACGTCATCGAAAATACAAAAATAGAAGAATACATGCATAGTGTAAATACATCTTTCGTAATTAGTTTATTAAAAATAGTTAAAAAGTTGAATCACTTTGTATGACAATCACAGGACCTAGAGAGCCTAGAGAATATATATTTGAATGAATAGTGCCTTAACCAAATCTACCCACAACATTAGTCGATATAGATCAAGACCTTAGAATTTAGGTCTTTCGAGCAATGGAAAACCTACAAGCAATTAGTGAACAACTGAGAGGGTTAAATATCAAAGACGACAAGGCATACACATTTTGGTCAAATCATCCTAACTATAGATTGCCTTGATAAAATATCCGAATGACTATACAAGGATTCAAAAGAGAACAAGTATTTGGTTGCGATCCTTTAGTTCCACAACCTAACGCAGGAGACCTCCTCGTTGACATAGATACTAGCTTACGCATTCAAGTTTCTAGAACACCTGTAAGGTATTTTGAGAAAATTATACAACTTCTAGTTCTAAACATAGAGGCTGAAAAGGCGTATGATTACTAGATAGTCGGAAGAAGGGATTGATTCTTCACATGACCATAATAGGTCCACAACAACCACGAACTCACGGTTGTGATCCCCAAGTCCCACAACCCAACGGGCCTGCAAATTAGTTAAGTATTGATACCGGTTTATGAACGCTAGTATTTAGATCCTCACCACTCCCCTGCCAGATATCATAACGTAGTTCTTTGTATTAAATATAGAAGCCAATCAATCTAATATTTTCTGGACTAGACCAGAAAACCACCCATAGTTCACTACAAATCCACTAAACCTCCTATCACCATTTTCATGACCTTGTCTAGAGATATATACAAAGCTCCCACAGGTCACTTCCCACATATCCAACAACCAATAAATAGGATCTCGACAGAGCTCGACATTGATTGGAGCCTCCAAACAGCTATTATATCGAACAATCCATTACACCAATTTAGGTTAGGAGGGCCTTCTTTGCCTTAGATTCACGATACCATTATTGAGGCGTGTTGTTTGTTTGGATATAAGATTATATAACTAGTTTATATCGTATCCATATATATATTCCATATTCATTCCTGGTCGTCTCGACACAACCTCGGGAGCTCGGAGTACGAGGAAGAGTTACTTGTAGATTCCTATCCTTGCATGTCACTTTTCCATCGTATAGACACCTTTAGAAAATGGATTATATTCAATTCCTAAAATATCGGTAATTTTCTTGGGAAATACAAAGGTGCTTAGCACATGAGTCAATCATAAAATTATTCACTAGGTGTTTCCTATAATTAGAGACATGAAAAATGGTAGTGATTTCCTAACCTTACTTGTTCCTCATTTAGATGACATATGTGAACCACAAAATTTGATTTTTTCACAGATGGTTCAGATTGGGGAAGCTGCTTCAAATCATCTTGTAGAAGATCCATCTTAGATGGGATAGATAGGGCATCCCACAATGTTATATTCGATTTGTCATCTTCATCTACTTGAAAATGTTGAAGGGGATACCGTGGATTTATATATCAAAGGTGTGACATTCTCCTTTCTTGTTTATTCCATTGAAAATGTTCTTTAGGTGGCATAATTCCTTTGTTCGTAGATTCGTAATGCTTTGTGGGTTTTCTATGCTCTATGGATTACTAGATGAATCCATATTTCCACTTAAGTCCGCAGATGGTCTGTCTTTAAAATGGGGAATTTGTAATGAAGGGGATGGGTAGCTATTTCATCTGCCTCCTCTTTAACCTTGTGTGATCCACCACATGGATTTACATCATGGTCAAGTTGTCCACGAATTGGTTAACCGCACAAAAATCATCAAACCCAAAAACATGAAATTAAGCTAGAGGGCATCCTCTTGTGTTACTTACGCGTTAGTACTTACCACTTTTATCAAAGATTCTTGTTGATTGAAATAATTTTGCTCCACGAGGGATTGGAATTACACTTCATTTGCACAAGTATTCTAATTATTTGGGTATCTGCATGGAAAACGCCATTGAGCTTCTTGTATTACATTATTTTACACTGGAACAAACATTTTACTTATGTTGGCGGTAAGAAGTAGTCAGACAAGAACAATCATTTGAAGAGGTAGATGTGGGTTTTGGCCTTGTAATCTATCAATTTTTTGGTTTTCCACATCCCTAATTTGGATATTGGGTTTTATGTTGATAACTATTATCCCAAATTTGCCCCCAGGTAAATTTGGTCAAAACATAACCCCGCACATGGAGAAAATATGAAGGGAAAATGTTTTGGACCTACGAGCTTGCATTCTAGAACGAGGCAAAGGAAAAAGTCAACATTTGGGCCCGAGTCAAAGCCAAAGTGGGGAATCGGAGGAAAAAGTGAAAATTTTCCCTTTTGTCAAAAAGGTGAAAATTAAGTGCTGAGCTGGCACATCAAAAAGCTAATGCGGGCCGGCGGACCTTCGGAGGAAAATGAGATTTTTTGAATTTTTGTCAAAAAATGTAAAATGGAAAAAGGAAGCCCCTACCTCTGCTAACCCCAATGGATGCCACGTCATCAACAGAGGAGCAGGGAAATGTGCAAAATTTTCCCGAGCCAATTTTAGCAGAAAACATAAAGGAAATACGCAGAAAGCCATATCTTTTGATACAAAGCTCCATTTTTGACAATCTTGGTACCAATGGAAAGATCTAAAGATTCTCTTCATCATGGAGTCTTCAATTTCATATTTTGGTAGATATTTGTGGGAGAAAATTGCAAAGCACGTTTGGGCATGGGAAAAGACAAAACTAGTTTCCAACTACCAAATTTAATGAAGTATGGGTCATTTTCTTTGGTCTACAAAGTAGATACATGGAAATATGAGATTTTGCATCAAGCCCATCAACTAGATGAAGAATTAAAATGCAAAACTAATTTTCAACCACCAAATTTAATGAAATATGGGCGTTTTCTCCCTCGAGCAGACAAAATGTATTTGGGAATGGAATTTGCAGATGGAGCCTTGAATTTTCAACCAAATTTATGAATGTTGTCGGTGGTTGGAGAAGAGAATCAGATTTTCTCATGTTTTTTCCTCTTTTTTTGCATTTTTGCTATATATTATATGAGGCACATTTTCAAGAAGTTAGTTAGTTGTTCATTCTTCTTCCTTCCCCCTCTCTCTCTTTCTTCTCCAGTGTCGAATGAGGAGTTTAAGCATCCTCCTTGGCTTTGTAATGGCATTTTTCTTGCCTCTTGCCCGCTAACGATGTCTTGTGTGAACTTTTGGAGCAATAAATTATGTTTTGTGATGCATTTGTCCATCCTTGCTTATTTTATTGTCTCTCCTTGCCTCTTTGTCGTTACAAGATATATTGTGCATATTATGATGTTTGTTGCGAGTCATGGGAGCCATGTTTAATGCGTTTCAAAGTGGTGTTCTATGTGAAATCTATCTCAGTGCGTGGTGTATCTATCCACCTCTCCTCTGCTCACCTCTCTCCACTTAGGCAATTTGAGATCGTGAGGCGCACTTCCCTTTTCTTGGTGCTTTATCACCTCTATGGTGTAGGATTTCTTTATTTTCATTCCCTCTCTCTCTCCTTGGTCCCTTGGAATTGTTAGATTAGGAGTAGATAGTCGCATTTCCTTCATTACGAGTAGTTTAACATTAGGACTAGGAAGAAGAAGCCAACTTTCTCCGGAGGGCCATCTCAAGTTCACAAGTCCCACAGCTTGAGAGATGGTCCCATGTTATGCAATCACACCGATGATTCGCCTTAGAAAAGCAAATCCATAAATCATCCGGGGGTCTTTGTGATTTTCATTAACGTAACCTTGATTAAAAATTTCATCAAAAGATTACCCCTAGTTAAAACTTGGTAATTTCTAGATGATTGAGCTTGTTGCCTCTTCAGAGAGACAATTTCATTAGACAAGTTTCTAACCAGGACTCTAAGGTCATCATCATCATGTTTTTTTAGAATAATATGAAGTGGAGGTAGAAGATGAAGCATTTGGCTCAGGAATGGGAGCAAAAGAAGGCTGGGTACTTTGAGGCAATTTAGGAAAAATAGGCATAAGCAATATAGGGGCTATCTTGTCAGCTTGAATTAAACAATTCTTAGCCCTAATGGCTATTGCATATGCATCAGGTAATTGGATAACACCCATAGATTGTATCATTACAACTATATCATAATTTAAATCTCTTAAGAAATAAAGGAAAACACCTTGTGGAGTTGGTCTCAAAAGAACTGGAATTTTGTCCCATGTTTTCTAAAATCTGAAGTTGAAATCTACCATGAGTTCATTAGGGGCTCTCTTAATGGTTGTTATCTATTCTAACAAAGATATTTTGTCTTCTTTCTCATCAAACTGCTAGCAAAGGGTTGTTCCAAGCTCATCCCATGTGTGAATGGAAGCAGGCCTCAAACTCATATACCATTGAAGTGTTTTTCCTTTTAGTGAAGAAGCAAGAAGCCTAACTGCAACATCATATTTAATGATAAGATGAACTGAACATACATTTACAACATCATGGATATGATCTCGTAGCGGTTGTAAGGTTTTCATCAGTGAAGAAATGGATACTTTTGAAAGTAGACACTTTGGTATGTCATTTTGGGAATTTAGAGCCAAGAGACTACCGCCATTAAAACTTACAAAGGGGAGATTTCTCTGATGCACCATGAAAGAAACATGCCTTAAATTTATAGGAGAGAAAAATGAGGGCCTACTTAAGGAAGAGTGGAAATAATTTTGTTTGAAGGTAAAAAAATTCTTTGAAATAATCTATCTAACCTTCCTTTTCTTCTTCTTAGTGATAGTTGCAAATACTCAAAATATTCACCTGTAGACACACTTTACCTTATCTATATTATTATCATAAAAGAGTGGAACTGGACTGTCTAAAAATAAATATTTAAATTTGGGAGTCACCAGATGTGTATAAAGGTGCCTCCAAAGGATGGAATCCACTAAGATATACACCAATCTTAGTAGAGATGGTTTAAAGCTCATCAAAATTTTCCCACTGGGCATGCCAAAACCATTGGTACTAAAATTCACACCCTTTTTGAATCAGGAATTCAACATTTCAATGAAATAATGAGGGACCTTAAAGGCATGGGTTCAATCAAGGCCTATCCTCATATGAAAGGGTTGGATCCTTTCACTGCAGTTCACTATAACTACACTAACCAAATTCTACTCTAACATTATCTAATTCCTAAAATAATAATCCAAGGAGATAGGGTGAGAGAGAGAGAGAAAAATTGAAAATAGAAGGGAGGTGATGCATCAAAATGGAGTATGGATCACTTCGGCTCTAGAAGACACATATGTGAACTGCGAATGAATCTTAGAGGAATGCGCACAACTTTGAAGGAAATAAAATGGAAAATAATGAAGGCATGTAAGAGAGAAAATATGTTCACATTAAACGCAGAGCATTCAAAGAAACGAAGCCACACTTACATTAATATCAAATCTTGACCATTTACAGACACAAAACTAAGGCAAGAAATATCTATGTATGAGTTACAGAGGTCACAAGAAAGATATTTCAAGCTTTAAGGAAGAGCTCTAGACTTATAGAAATCGAACCCGTATTATGCCATTTGTATTTACATTTATAGAATTTGAGAGAGAGAGAGGAGAAGAGGTTGATCACATCTAGTGATTAATGAAATCAACCACTTGTCACCACCGTAAAGGTCCAATTAAAATAGATTTCACATCACCTAAAATTACACGATATGGGCACCTAACATCACTCCAAACGTATTGTAGACGTCATCATATTGCAAGAGATACATGAGACAAAAGACACGAAGATTTTTGATGCATTCAAAAGGGCGGAAAAGTGCTCGACAAAATTAACACCCTCGCGTGTGACAAATAACCCTCTGAGTTTAGATATGGCGGTGCATGCGCGTCGTAATGAGGGTTGTTGTTTGCGGCGTCAACATACCTCATTGGTGGCAGCGTCAGCAAGGTTGTTGGCGCGCGTCAACAAATAGGCACAAATTTTTCATGACCTCGTGGGAGTTTAGATGATTTTTTTCTTTGATCCATGGATTTTTCGATTGGACTTATTACAAATTTAACTTACCTCCATATTTTTTCACTCACCCCAAAAAAATTCGCCTTCCTACAAACGGTTTGGATACCCATGAGGTATTTTCCACCTCCGATTTCAAGAGGTCTCTTAAAATGAACCTGACATGACAATGTCTTTGCTCAAAATTATTCGGTGAAATGGTTTTGAGAACCCAGGAGTTTGATACATAATTACAAATTTGTTAATGGATTCTAACCTTGTGAGACCCGATACATAATTCTTGTTAATGGATTCTAAACTTACATTCAAACTTACTTACTTTTTGTTGCAAGGTGTGTTGCGTAACACTTTTCCTGCATCATGGTTTCTCCTAAGTGGACTACATGCTTTGTTGCATTGAATTAACCGGCTCTGCAGAACTTCATATTTTCCAAGTCCACGTAACACTATATTTCCAAGCATGCAAAGCACTAACATTTTTCACATACCATGGAAGACTAACCCTCGTTTTTACGTGGACATGGTCTTCAATCTAGAGCCACCCAAATATTAAACTTGGATGAGATGGTCAAAACAACATGGGGTGTTGTTTTGGAAAACAATTGTAAAACATTGTGATTGTGTTGGTGTGAATAAAGTACAATATGAGTTGGTTTGGTCGGTGAGCTCGAGAGAGCTCCAACCAATTAAAAACTAATGGGATTCAATCCCATATGCATATGATGGATGCAACATATGGAATATATAAACAATATCACCTCCAATTTTAAGTAGAAATTCATGGCTTATACGCCATGCCACCCTAGGCATCACACAAAAGTCGGTAAGTGCATGTAACATAGGGCTTCCTTGATAGTGTAGTCCATATTGAGAGGAAAATAATGAATTCGGGGCATAGAAATAAGGTGTAGGAGGTATAAGGTGATATTCAAGAAAAATATAACATAGATGCACAAGGCCACTTAGGATTGGCAAGCCACATTCCCCCCCACAATGAAACGCCATTTTGTTGTGGCTCGAGAATAACATATTTTTCTTTATAATTGAAATTAATACATTATTTTATGAATAATAAGGTGACACAAAACATTTGACAACATAAATATGATGACAAACATGTCATTGTTGTAAAGCAATAATGCACCGCTCAATAAGCACGTAAATGTGACACTATGTTCCTCATTGCAACGAGAGAAATGAAATACCTTTTCTTCATCGCATGGAAACAGACAATCTTATTTCCTCTCTTGAGGTGACATAAATAAAGGAATTAAACTAAGGAAAAGTAATGTCTATCACCTATGGTTAATTCTATTTTCCATGCAACCTTCAAAACACATATGACAAGCTCTCTATATGTACTCATTTGTTGCATCTTTTCACCTCTCCTCAATGATACCCTTTCTCTAACTAGAGAACATCTACACACACATACATGCAGACAAGAGTACCAAGTGCAAAGTATCCATTTCAAATAATCAAATCAATGGAAATGAAATATAAGTTTCATATATAAACAATAATCCGCATCTAAAATAGAGATCATCAATATCATCTATTCCTAATCAATAAATTGATAAAAGATGTTTCAATCCAAAAACACTTCATAATTATAACCAAATCAAATCCAAACAAGTATATAGCGTTGCATCAATTTGGTAGTAGCCATCTAGTCATATGAAAGTCTCTAAAACAATAAGTGTATAAATTTGGTATAAACAAAAAGTGTATAAGTCTCTATAAAATTTTGAAATATATAAGAATGTCGTTGACACCATTACATCAATTTTTGTGAAAAGAGATCCTCTAGTGATAGGCCTACTTTTAGCCTATATTGGATTAATCAATATGGATTAGCAATTGAACCCATAAGGATAAATTCACATGGCCATGCCTAATGTCAATCCTTATAATTTTATAGTTCTTAATCCTTTATCAAATGAAAATCAAAATGTTCTAATATTGAATCATGTACCCAACTTAGTTACAATGCCTTTAATATAACTTTCCCAAATAAAAAATTAGGATTCATCGATCCACCTACTATAGAAGCTCGATGAAAATAAAGAGTCAAGTTTTTGTTTAAACTATTAACAATGTCCAAATTATTCCCATGTTATTCTTGAAGAATCAAATACAACTAAGCTTAATGCAATATATAGAATGGACCAAAATATCCATAACATTTTACTTAGCCTTCAAAAGCAAATAGGAAACACCAACGAGGAAGGGCCAAGCCAAAATTTAACATACCAAAGATACAACAAACCTTTTAACCATCCAAACAACACTTGTGAAATTCCACAAAATAGGCTTCTGAGATAAATATTGTCAGGTCACATTACCAAACTAGTGTAGATTCCACAATACCTCCATATAGGGTGGGACTTGCATCAAAATAAGAAAAATAGAAGAGCAAACACTTCCCTCTAACACTTTCCTCCTTTTTACACACGGTTTATCATTTTTTGGGTGGATGGCATATGATACATAAACAAAATAAATTTTTTTGTATATTTATCCCAAGGTTAACAAATCCATAGAATTTGTATTTACAACTTAACATGTAATGCTTTCGGATAAGAAATGGCTAGTAACTACGCACATCTTTTGAGGTTTCATTTGCCAATATCTTGTGTTTTTATACTTTTCACTATCTTTTTGCTCATGTTGTTTATATCCTCTATTATATGGAAAATTTGATATAGTTCTTATGAACTAAATAACTTGTATATTGCACATTTCTCTAAGATTTTTCTTTAAGTTCAATCAGCTGGGTAAACACTACATACATGGAGTCAAAGAGCGTAAGTGATGACACCTCACATTAATTGTCCACCACTTTCATTTATCCTTTAAACCCTTTAATATCTAAAAATTATGTTATGCCTACAATCATGTGTGATATGAAATTGAGAGCTTATCTAATCTAAAATAACAACAATTACATGAAATAATAGAAGAATGAAGATACAAAAATTATAGAGCACAAATTATATAATAAACACTCTTATTATTTATTCAACATAACTAGAGCAATTACATGGTGAGTGATCTTACAATATATAGGAGAATGATATCCTTAATACAAGGATTCAACTCCAATCTTCAATCCCACAATATACTCACCTATCTCTCCTAGAATCACTCCCAAACCCAACAATCTCTCACACAACTCTAAATAGCTACATGAGTTGTTTATTCAACAAACTCACAACTAATATATTTCAACCTATATTATTAATAATGAGTTGTTTGATAACTCATATTAATAATATAACACTATTTTATTTTTCCCACACAAATATGATATTAATATCACAATATTAATATCTCACTAACTCACTAATGTAATATATGAATATTACATTTAACCCTTACAAATAATCATGTGAGCACTAATCCAAAGATATTCCTAACAATGTGATAGTCACGTAGAGCTCATCATATAGTTCACAATCGAATGTTATAACTATCTTAATATCACATATGTTAAT
>CM031239.1:333343150-333418826 GCA_018340775.1 Taxus wallichiana var. yunnanensis | reverse complement strand
CAAACCATGGGCAAGTTTGTGTGGGTGCATTTTTACATTGTGGCCAAGCTCTTCCAAACCCTCAACTCGTGCTCAAACAACCGATTTACTCGTGTTTGATTTATGCTTTGTTCAACTCACTGTGTTTGGCCCTAAACCGAGCCATTCCTTCTTCCTCTCGACGTGTTTTATCTCATGCGTGTTTTACGGATCGTGTGTTCATTTTTTTACACGAGGCCGAGTCATTTTTTCATCCTTTGTGTGGTGCCCTCCATGTTTGGCTCGACTTCTTTCCCCGCCTCGCCGAGTCTTCGCTCACCTATGTGCACGACCCCTCGTACTATTCCGCTCAGCCTCGGCTTGTCCTTTACAGCCCATCTTGCTCGTTCCCCACTTATCATCGTCACCAAAAATGACTCTCCCGAGCTTCTCCTCTGCACGTGCACCGAGCCCCAAGCCCCCTCTCTGCCAAGTACGCTCGTCCACCTCCAACGGCCTCCAAATAGCTTGTCTGTTACACGGATTTTCCGACCCTTTGACCCCCAATGCGGGATCCTCCTCTCAACTCGGGATCCACCCGATAAGTCTCCACCTCCAATGGCTTCCACCGAGCCACGTTTTTTGGTAAGTTGGTAAGTTGGTAAGTTTAGTAAGTTTTTTTAAATTTCATTTTTGGTGGGAGACTTTTTTTGGGGGTTTTTTTTTTTTAGTTGGGATTTTTTTTAAAAGGGAAATAAATTTAAATATTTAATTAGGATTTATTTTTAATTAGATCTTAATTAGTGGTTCCTTATTATTCATAATTAATTAGATTTAATTATATTAAATCTAGTTTTATTAATTACGACCTTAATTGTATCTTCATTACAATTAGTAGTAATTTAAAATCGTCTTTTAATTAATGTTTTTTTATCGTTTAAAAAAGTCCTAATTGCTTTAAATTAGTTAAATTGGACATTTCAAAATGGTAATCTTTAGGTGTTATTGTCGAGTTTTCAACTAATCGTGTGCTCAAGTGTGCAGTGACACTCTGAGCACCTTTTTGCCTTCCGAGTGCTTTTCTGGCGTTCAGAAGATCTTCCGAACTCATCTTGAGTTCCTTTCTTCATTGTATTTTACCTTTATTATTGCTTGCGACTAGTGAGTGCATCCACCAAAGTTTGCGGTAAGGAGGTCTCCTTTCCGATGTGAGACACTTTTTCTCACAATCAGGATTTGATTTCACCTCCTTCCTAGTTTTTTGTAAATTGTGCTTATATACGGTGTCACTTTGATGCACTCCACGAAACACAATTGTGGTCTCCTCTCTTACATGTTATTACGTTGATTGTAAGGTGACAAACTAATTGTTTCAAGACACATGCTCGACTCCGATTGTATTCAACGCACTAAACCATAAAGTGCCCAAAGTAGGGGGTTTATTATATTGTCTGGTGGTTATGACTCTTGTGATTCTTTTTTGCATTCCTTCTCTCTCTCTTCACGATGGATGCTTATTCAATTCCTTTTCTTACATCGTTCAAATTTTTTGAGTGGAGATCGAAAATGATTTTGAAACTAAGAAGTAAAGGGTTATCCCACATCACCATGGGAACTAAGACTGAACTAGATGATGACCCTGAAAAATCTAAGTGGTTAAACTATAGTGATGAAGCTTTAGGTCTTCTTTGTACGTCTATTTCTCCTAACTTGCTCTTCCACATTGAGTCATCTGAAACACCTAATTCTACGTGGAAAATGTTAGATAAAATGTTTGGACAACAAGATGACATGAGAGCACATGAGTTGGAAAGCAAACTACTAGAGTTAAATCCTAGTGATTTTGAAAACCTACAAGCATTCTTCTCTAAGTTTGTCCACACTAGATTGTTGTTAAAGGAATGTCAAGTAGAGAAGAAAGATTCTCAACTGATCTTGTTGATTCTCTCTAAGTTAGGTCCCAAATATTCTATCTTTGTGTCAAATTTTTATGCTACAAAAGCTTCATTGGACAAGGATTGGAATATGCCCTCTTTTGACTATTTTTTGTCCCAACTCATTCAAGAACAAGACAAACTCATTCAAATGGGGTCTCTCAAGTCCAAGTCACATGCCCTTGTAGCAAGTACTAGTAAGGAAAAGAAGACTAAAAAGAAGAAAGAAAGAAAGGATCAACCTAAGAAGGAAACCAAGACCAGAACTAAATTTAACAAAAATGCTTTGACTTCTGAGCCTAGAGCACAGAAAGACAAGTTTTTGTGTTCCTATTGTAATAAGCCTAGTCATAAAGAGTGTATGTGTATGAGAAAAAAAATTGATCACCTTACTCATTTACTTGAGAAAAATCAAATACATGTTCCTAAGTATATCAAACAAAATGCTCCAAAGGTTGAGTCTTTTACTGCAAAAGGGTCTAAATATGATAAGAAGAAAGGAAAGGTCCTTGTAGCCAAAGTTGCTCCTTCATTGATGTGGATTATAGATTATGGTGCCTTGCACCACATGTATTCCTTGCATGTTGAGTTCTCCAACATCCGGCTTCGTGGTATGTACTAAATCATAATGGGTAATGACACGACATTGTCGATTTTCGGTAGTGGATCGGTAGAGATGGATGGGGAACATTCAACCAAGTGTTGAGGGTTCTGATAGCTCTACCAATCTCTATCGGTTTACCAAATTACTCACCTTGGTGAAGGAATGCAAGTGGAATTTGGTCCTAACTCGGTGATTATTAGTGAGCTTAACGATGACACTATAATGGCCGAGGGAAAGGCGGATCATCGTTCACGATTATATACCTTTTCCCACTTTACTTCTGATTCTACACCCACTGCCTTGCTCACTCATGCAAATGAGGTTAGTAAGTTATGGCATGAGCATTTTGGACATCTAAATTATCACTACCTTGAACAATTGAGCAAAAATGAAATGGTGATGGGTTGCTCCGTGTTAAGTTTTCTAAGGGTCTTTATGAGGGTGTACCCTTGGAAAGCATCTGAAAAGAACTTTGACAAAGGAAAAGCCTCGAAGAGCCACTCGTCTTTGGATCTATTATTCACGGTGATGTTTCTGGTCCATTTCCTTCTCCTTCATTTACTAGAGCTCTTTATGTGCTAACCTTCATTGATGACTATTCGCGATGTACTTGGGTATATTTTCTTAAACTTAAGTCTGAAGTATTTGAACATTTTTAGGACTTTAAGGCTCTTGTTGAGAAACAAGTGGAATGGTCTATCAAGGTTCTTCGAACTGACAATGGAGGTGAATATGTAAACAATAGGTTCATGGATTTCTATACTTTTGAAGGGATATCTTTGCAGCATACAGTTGCTTATAGCCCTTCGCATAATGGAGTCACAGAAAGAAAGAACCATACTCTTAAGGAGATGGCCACTTGTATGATTCACTCGAAGTCTCTTCCTCCGTAGTATTGGGCCGAAGTAGTGAATTGTGAAAATTACATTCAGAACCGTGTTCCACACAAGGCAGTAAGAGGGATGACACCCTTTGAAGCCTAGTTTGGATGCAATCCTGATGCTGAGCACTTTCAAGTCTTTGGATCCAAGGCTATGGTTCAGATTCCCAAGAAGAAATGCAAGGCCTTGGAACCAAAATCCAAACCTTGTATCTTTGTAGGATATCTTGATGGTGTGAAGGGATATCGATTTTGAATCCTACTTCTTATGAGCTTTATATTGATAGAAGTGTTAAGTTTGATGAGTCTTCTTCGACTTCTATCTCTACCTATTGAGGTTCTTCATCTTGCTGATTTAGATTATGACTCATCAAATGATGATGTTGTTGAGTGTGCTCCTCTTTCCGATCCTCCCAACCATTAGAACTTTGAGTCTTCTGATTCGACATAAAGAGTGATAATGAGGACTATGTCCCTTCTCACTCGAGTGATGAATCTTTTGACTCAGAGCCTGATCCTCTTGGTCATCTTTGGGCTAGGAAAACTTTACAAAGTGCTAGAGATTTAGTTGGAGATACTTCAGATATGAGACATACTCACTCAGATTTCATTGGAACACACTCTTTCTTCGCCTCTACTTCTGATCCAAAGTCTTTATAGGAGGCTTCTGGTATTCTGAGTGGGTTTCTGCCATGGGTGAGAAGTATTCCTCTCTCATGAAGAACGATACTTGGGATCTCACGCCTCTTCTGAAGGGAAGAAAAAATGTTCAGTGTAAGTGGGTGTTCCAAACAAAGTATGGAGTAGATGGAGACATCAAAAAGTTTAAAGCACGATTAGTAGCTAAGGGTTTCTCCCAGATAGCTGGGGTTGATTATACTAAAACCTTTGCTCCGATTCAAAGATGACTTCTATTCGTGACCCTTTCCATTTCCACAAACAAATGGAAATTCCATCAAATGGATGTTAAGAGTGCCTTTTGTTAGGGAAGAAGGGATAAAATATGCAGAATAATCCCTCACATAATCGTAATAGTAAAAACTAATATGCAGAAAAAAATATTATGAGATCTCAAATAAAAGTGCGAGAATAAAATAACATAACATAAAGAGACAATATTTTACATGGTTCACCCAATTTGGGCTACGTCCACCAAGAATCAATTTCGATTTTATTACAAGCCACCGCTCTCTCAATACAATATCTAGATCTGCTTAGAGCTATGCTCAACAAATTCTACAAAATTCACACTCGAATTCAAAACACATATGCATTGTTACTATGTTACTACCATATGCATAAAACCATATAAATAGATAACTACTTAAGAAGTTTTACAAAACCGTGGGTATCAAAACCATGGGAAAAAAATGTCCCATAAACCTATGGGTCAAAAATCCACCCATATGAGAAAATCACGTTTCGATATATCAGGCACGTTTTAAGGCCCAAATTTTTTTTCTCGGGGGCTACCACCCTCGAGGCCTGGCCCGGCCCCGAACCCCAGTGAGGATACATGAAAAGTGTATAGTACTCTTAGTGTATAGTCTTCAACACTTTCACACATGAAAATAGGCTCCACAACCTAACAATCTCCCACTTGGAGACTAGTTTTCCTCTGAGCAAGCTTCTCAACCCTTCACTAGTTTCGTGAAGACCAACCAAAGCTGAACACAACTTCATTTTTTCCTTGTGACCACCTTGGTCATCATGTCTACAAGATTCTTATTGGTATGAATCTTCTCCAGCTTCAACTTCTCTTCCTCCAAAGTTATCCTGATGAAATGGTACCTTAAATATATATGCTTCATCCTAGAGTGGAAAGCAGAGTTCTTAGCTAGGTGTATAGGACTTTGACTATCACTATGTAGCTTTCCTTCCTCCTACTTATGCCCCAACTCCTCAAGCAATTGTTGTAACCAAATCATTTCTTTTCTTGCCTCTGTGGTAGCAACATACTCAAGCCTCCATGGTTGAAAAAGCCACTAGCTTTCGTAGTCGTGAAATTCAACTCATCGTGCTATCCCACCTACAGTGTAAACATAACCTGTCATGCTCCTCCTACTATCTACATCTCTAGCCATATCTGAATCTACATAACCACACAAAGTGGTGTCTGATCCATTATAGCACAAAACTGTCCCCATGGTCCCTCTCAAATACCGAAGGATCCACTTTATTGCTTGCTAGTGATCTCTACCTGGATCACTCATAAATCTACTCACCGCTCCCATTGCATGGGCAATATCAGCCTAGTGCACACCATGACATACATCAAACTACCAACCATTGATGAGTAAGGTACCTTGGACATCTGGTTTCTCTCCTACTCTATCTTGGGACACACTGCTCCTTTGATAACTTGAAATGGCTTGCCAAAGGAGTCCCAACTGGTTTAGCATCCTGCATATTAAACCTCTCCAAGACTTTCTTAATGTACTCTTCCTGAGATAAAGTCAACTTCCATTCCTTCCTATCCCGAGATATCCTCATACCAAGGATTTGTTTGGCTGCCCCCAAATCCTTCATAACAAAGGATTCACTTAGCTACTTCTTGAGTACTTTTATTTCCTACATGTTTTTACTTGCAACCAACATGTCATCCACATACAAACACAGGATAATATAAATTCCATCCTCAAATTTCTTTAGTATACACACAATGGTCGAATGACATCTAATATAACCTTGCTCCATCATGAAGCTATCAAATTTCTTATACCATTGATGTGGAGCTTGTTTCAAGCCATACAAGCTCTTCTTCAGTTTGCACACCATCTCCTCTTTACCTTTGACATCATAGCCCTCTAGTTGCTGCATATATAGTTCCTCCTCCAAATCACCATGGAGAAATGTAGTTTTTACATCAATATGCTCTAAGTGCAAGTCTTCTACTACAACTATTCCAAGAACAGTTCTAATAGAAGTCATTTTTACTACAGGAGAAAAAATCTCATCAAAATCTATACCTTTTTCTGTGCAAACCCCTTGACCACCAACCGGGCCTTGTATCTTTTCTTGCCTCCTTCTTCCTCTTTGACTCTGAACACCCACTTGTTCTGTAATGCTATTTTTCCTTCGGGTAGCTTCACCAAATCCCATGTCTGGTTCTCCATGAGAGCCTGATGCTCCTCATCCATGGCTTTCTCCCACTTCTTCCTGGCATCTACCTGCATTACTTCATCAAAGATCTTTGGCTCTCCACTATCAGTGAGTAATAAATAATAAAGAGAAGGAGAAAAATGTTTAGGTTCTCTTCTTACCCTAGAAGACCTCCTCAATATAGGAGTTTGGGGTTCCTTGAGGAGGTTCCTGAACTGATTCATGTGTCACTTTTCCATCCGGAAGATCCTCTACCGTTGCATATTCTTTCTTGGATTCTTCCATGTTTTTTTGCAACTGCTACTTATACATGAATTTCTCATTAAATACCACATCCCTAGATCGAATGATTTTCTTGTCCTTAATACTCCAACATTTATATCCAAAGTCATCACCACCATAACCAATGAAAGTACATTTTTATGATTTAGCCTCTAGCTTGGTCCTATCATCCTTGTCTATATGAACAAACACCTCACATCCAAAGACTATAAGAAATGAATAATCAAATTTCTTACCATACCAAGCCTCCTCATGTATGCCTCCATCCAAGGCACTTGAGGGTCCTCTGTTTATCAAGTACACAGTTGTGCTCACCGCTTCTACCCAAAAAGAAAGAGGCAGTCCTACATGTAATCTCATGCTCCTAGCACATTCCATTATTGTTTTGTTCATCCTTTCTGATACCCCATTCTGCTGTGGAGTTCCTAGAATCATCTTTTGCCTACATGGATTCCATTCTTAGAATAGTAATCATCAAATTCATTGCTGCAATACTCCCCTCCATTATCTGACCTGAGACATTTTAGCTTAAGACTTGTTTCATTCTCTACCAAGGCTTTCCATTTAACAAAAGTGTCAAATACATCAGATTTGTTTCTAATACAATAAACCCAAACTTTTCTTGTTGCATCATCAATAAAAGTAACATAATAACTTGAACCCCAAGAGATGATACCTGAGCCAGCCCCCACACATCAGAATGCACTAGCTCTAACTTACTCTCTTTCTTTGTAGGTCCAACCTTGAGAAACCTTACTCACTTTTGTTTCCCATATATGCAGTCCTCATAGAACTCCAAACATGTTTTGTATATCTAGGAAAATCCTTCTTTATGATCTCCATGCCCTTATGGCTCATATGACCGAGCCTATAGTGCCACAATGTTGTATCTACTTCTAAAGCCACAAGATTACAAACATTAGTGCTATAAGTGGTTAAATACAAGGTTCCAACCTTCTTACCTCTTTGCCACCACAAGAGCACCCTGGTAACCTTCCAAGAGTCCAGCTGTAAATATCACAATACAACCATCACTTCCCAACTACCCCGCCGATATCAAATTTCATCTTAATGTAGGCACATGTCTGACATCCTTCAATAGCCAAGTATTACCATTCGCATCTTAAACCTAAACAAAACCTTTTCCAACTATATGTTGTAAGGCTCATCATCACCAAGAAAAACATGCCCAAAATCTCCTGAACATAATCAAAATAATGCCTATGTGGAGAAGCATGGAAAGAAGCCCCCGAATCTAAAACCCAAGATTCAAGTAATATTGTGCAAAGAAAGAATCAAAGCATCCTGACATACATTACCCATTGCCACATTTACCTCCTTGTTTTCTTCCTGTTGTTTCTTCTTGTCTCGAAGCTCCCAACAGTCCTTCTTTGTATGCCCAGACTTTCCACAGTGCCAACATACTATCTTACTTTTGGATTTTGACCTTGCCCGATCCTTTGATTTTCCACGGTTTCCTCTATTCTTCTGTCTCCCTCTAGTTTCCACTGTCAAAGCATTCCATGAAGTAGAAGATTCATCAAATATTTTTCTTCACATTTCCTAGCTTAGAATCACCTCTACAACATCCTCAAACTTCAACTTTGAGTTAGTAGGAACCGAGTTTCTTACCGCCATTACTAGGCTATTCCAACTCTCAGGTAAAGAGCATAGAACTAATAAAGCCCTAACTTCTTCATCAAATTCTATTGTAACCAAAGCTAGCATATTTACAACCGTATTAAAATCATTTAGATGATCTGCTACTGAACCATTCTCAAACATCTTCATATTAAACAACTTTTTCATTAAAAATATCTTATTAGAGGTAGAGGGTTTTTCATACAACTTCCCTAATGCATCCATCAGTTCTTTTGTAGTCTTTTCCTTTGAAACATTAAATAATACCGAAGATGCAAGACATAGCCAGATTGTCCCAAGTGCCTTCCTATCCAAAATCCCATTCCGCATCTGTCATGTTCGAGGGTTTGTTCACCTTCTCAGATAGTAGATTATAAAGATCCTTCTGATAATAATCTTCCATCTGCATCTTCCAAAGACTGAAATTCTTCTCGTTGAATTTATCAACCCTAGATTTTCCATCATCTGCCATAACTCCCACTCAAGATAAAACTTTCCCTGCGATTCAACACTTCAGCAAACCAAACCAGGCTCGATACTAATTGTTCAGGAATAAGGGATAAAATATGCGGAATAATCCCTCACGTAATCGCAAACAAAGTAGAAACTAATATGCGAAAATATTATAGATCTCAAATAAAATTGTAGAATAAAATAACATAACATAAAGAGACAGTATTTAATGTGGTTCACCCAATTTGGGCTACTTCCACCAAGAATCACTTGCTCAGATTTTATTACAAGCCACCGCTCTCTCAATACAATACCCAGATTTGTTTGGAGCTATGCTCAACAAACTCTACATAATTCACACCCGAATTCAAAACACATCTGCAATGTTATTATGTTTCTACCATATGCATAAAACCATATAAATAGACAACTCGCTTAAGTAGTTTTCAAAACCATGGGTATCAAAACCATGGGCAAAAATTGTCCCATAAACCTATGGGTCAAAATCCCGCCCATATGAGAAAATCAAGTTTTTGATATATCGGGCACATTTTAAGGCCCCCAATTTTTTTTTCTCGGGGTTGTGCCCCCAAACGCGCTACTACATGGGGGCTACTACCCTTGAGGCCCAACTCCGGCCTCAAGCCCGGTGAGGATACATGAAAAAGTGTACAGTACTCTTAGTATACAATCTTCAACACTTTCACACATGAAAATAGGCTCCACAACCTAACACCTTCCTTCATGGTGACTTTGAGGAAGATATCTACATGGAACAACCTCCGGGTTATGTCCATCATCCCTCCCTTGTTTGTAAGTTAAAGACATCTTTTTATGGCCTTAAACAAGCCCCTCGGCCTTGGTATGCCAAGATGGACTCCTTTTACTTACATTAGGTTTACTAGGTGTCACTCGATCCAAATGTTTATATTCTATGAGAAGATGACTCCATAATCATTCATGTTCTCTATTTTGATGACTTGTTGATCACATGCAACTCTTCTTCTATCATTGATTCTATGAAGATCACCTTGGCCAACATGTTTTCCATGACCGACTTAGGAGTGCTTCATTACTTTCTTGGGATCAGATTGATGCGGGAGCATAACTTGCAGAGACCATAACTTTTGATCCGACCATTGGATCATCCTGAAATTTTACAGGGTGGTAGATATACATTAATACTATGCTGAGGTCAACTTTTCTTGCAAGGTTGTGCCAATTTTGACATGTTTTTGGGCTCAGATTCCTTCATCTAAAGTGGCCTAAAATTGGCTCACGAATGTTTTTTCCATTTTGACTAGGTCTTAGAACTTTAATAACTTTTGTTGTGCATGTCAGAATAAGTCTAAATTTTGTGTGATCCCTAATTTTTGAATGCATATTTGACACACAAATTTTGGGGTTAATCTGAGTTGTTTTACATTTTAGGGTTTTTGGCATTTTAGGGTTTTAGAGTAGTCTTGAAATAAAAGGAGGATTGTAATGATGTAATGGATCAGTGTGAATTCTAGAATGAGAAGTAAGCTATTTTGAAACTCCTGGTTTTATTTGCAAAGTTGTTTATGTGTGTTTTCGGAGGTATTTCAACCTCTTGCAGTTGGATTCACATCACAGATTTTATAATCGACTCGGGAATTTTGATTTCACAACCTAAGTATGCTCTTGAGTTGCTTGCTCATTTTTAGATGTTTGATTGCAAGTATTCTCCTCCTGCTTTTCTTTCTGGGGTTAAGTTGGTTTCTGATTTCTCTACTCCCTTGGTTGATGGTACCATTTATCGACAATTGGTGGGGAGCTTGATTTACTTGACTCACACTCACCCAAATTTATCTTATGTTGTTGGGATTGTGTTTAGATTCATGTAGGAGACACATGAGCTATATTGGAAAGTAGCTAAGTGGATTCTTCATTATGTTCGTGGCACCTATATTGATGGCATTCACTATTATGGAGGGGTGAATATTGACTAGATTGGTTTCATGTGATTCGATTGGCACAGTGACTTAGATCATTAGAAATATATCTCTAGCTATAGTTTCTCTCTTGGTTCGGGTCCTATTAGTTGGTCTAACAAGAAGCAAAATGTAATTGTGATATCTTCTACTAGAGGTAGAATACAAAGGAGTAGTTAATGCTACCACAGAGGTTGTTTGGATACATGGTATTCGACATGAGTTTGGCATCCACTTTTGACAGCCTACCATTATCTATTATGATAACACAAGCACTATCTCAATTTTTAGAAATCTAGTTCAACATCAATAGATGAAACACATTGAGATCCATATGTACTTCATATGGGAGCTTATTCATGATGGTATCATCGACATTCAGTACATTCAGACAGCTGATCAAATTGTAGATATTTTCACCAAGCCCTTCACTGAGGTGAAGTTTCTTCACTTGTGGTCACTTCTTGGGGTGAGGTCTTATGTAGTTTCTCATCTTCTTCATGCTATATAGTCCTTCTCTTCTTCTTATTCTTCTAGGAAGATGTTGTTTGTAATGAACACCTTATCAGGCCTTTAGTTTTCGAGCCCCATTGACACATATTTCTTAGTTGTTTAGGAGTGTTTTCTTGTTCAGTCTGACTCATCATATCCACTACCCAAGCTTCAAGGAAGGGGGGTGTTGATGTGTGGGATCCTATGTGTCCTCCAATCACATATGGAGGGTTATCTCACATGGGTTAGATTTAGGGTTTACTTGTGTGTCATGCACTAGGGTTACTCAACACCCTATATGTACCCTTTCATTTTTGATTTATGAGTATGCCAAGACACTCCGCTATCTTTCCTCTATGTGTAAGCTTTATTTATGTTAAGCAAGATCTTCCATTATTGATCGATCCTTGTGATTACGCTGGATCTATCACGATTCCGTTTGAGTGAAACTACTTCGTGGTGTATCATTTCCGATTCGATGATCACAAAATGTTTTAGGATTTCTCACCCTTTGGCTTAGATGACACAAAAGAGTTATGGTGTCGATAAATCGTAGATGTTTTTGGTAATATGGAGAGGGAGGATTTGGAGCCATTGTTGGCTAATGATTTGGATCCACTATTGGCTAATGATTTGGAGCCAAGTTTGGAGGGCCTCGATGAAAATTTTACTCTGGCCAAACAAATGAATAAATTGAGGAAGAATAATGGTATTGATATTGTGGCGATGTTTCTTTGTCTGATATCAAAGGGGAACCTTCCAAAGGAAAAGAAAATATGGAATCTGATTAGAGTATGGAATTGGAAAAATTTCCCTGTGGTTCTCTGTAATTGGAAAAACGCGTTAATTCTATCCACGAGGATGGGGTGGACAAGGGATATAGTTTCATGAACTATATTAAGTCCTTAGGAAAATTTGTACTTCTCAAAATTCCATCAAAGAGGAGTTGTCTAGGCTTTAAAATATGGTTATGGACATTCAAAAGAGGATGGTTGTTTGAGAGCGAGAAGCAAAAAGCGCAGGATTAAGCTTTACCTCAGTATCTCGAGGAGGATGAGATGGTGAAGGATGATATGAGGGACATTATTGGAAAGGAAGAAAAAACTATGGAATAAGAACTTTATATGAAAATTATAAATTAGTAACTACATTCTTATGCACAAATTCAGACTCTTATAAAATGATAATATTGAAGTAGTGTTGTTGAGTCTTATGGGTGTCCTTTAAGTTGCAATATGAGTGAAAATTTGATAATAATGTAAGACCTAGATTATTCAAGTAGTAGTATGAGTGAATATGAGATTAAAAAATGATAATAATGAAGTAGCGTTGTTGATGGTTTTGGGTTTCCATCATGTAGCAATCGAATGAATAGATGTTACATTTGCATTTGGTATTGAAAAGATGTTACATTTCTTTTTTGTATTGAATAGATGTTATATTTGTATTTTGTATAGAACGAGAGTATGTCCTTTCTCATACAAAAAATATGAAGGAAGAAGATGTTTCTTAATATATGAAAATGATAAAAAAATCTATTATAAAATGGTTGTAATGAGAAGAGGCCCATTCTCATATAGGAAACATAGAATAAGACTAGATGTTTAGAAGGGGCATATGCCCATTCTCATATAAGAATCATAGAAGGATAATAGAGACACAATTTACTTTATTTTAGAATGAAAATATGTGCATTCTCATAACCTTCCTTTTTTTCTAAATAGGAAGTTGTGCATTCTCACAACCCTTATAGATAGAAAATATTACTAGTGAAAATAAAGTTTACAATGGAAAAAATCCCATTATCATACAAACATAAATTTTTGTTTTTGTAATTATTAATAATTGTATTATACTAGCTAGACTATCCCTAACAGAGCCAAGTGTTGCACTACATACCCTCAAGAGGGATCAAGCCTTATGTAGTTCTCATCATATTAAAGACCGATGTTTATCAAGGTAGTAATAGAAGTGAAGCATTTCATTTTGAAGATGAAGTGAAGCATCAAGGTAGTAATAGAAGTGAAGCATTTCATCTGAAGATGTCATTCATGCACATAATGGTCTTGCATTACCAAACATCAACATGAATCACATATTCAAGATTAAATGATAAACTTCATTGTGACTACTAGTTGAATATTCCTTGTTGAAGAAATGATTCAAGAATCACATAGCTCAAGTTATTTTTTATAATTATATCATTTTGGATGGAGTAATAGATTCAAGAATAATAGATGTTTAGAATGGGCATATTATGCTCTACATACCCTCAAGAGGGATCAAGCCTTATACGTTTATCATTATATATATTTATATAGGAAACATAGAAGAAGAATATATATTTTGAATGGGCATATGCCCATTCTCATATAAGAATTATAGAATAGAATTGGAAGATGTGCATTGTGACAGTTTCAACAAGATTTGAAGAAAATGTTTATGCTAATTTTACTCTCTCCACTTTATTTGTTCATCCTTTCCACTTTAAAAGGGTAGATAAATATGCTCATTCTCATGTATAACTAATAGAAATCTCATATATATCTAATAGAAGAAGAATAGAGATAAATTTAAGTTCAACATATTATATTTACTTTCTTTTAACATGGGAAAGAATGGGAAGTTGTGCATTGTGACAACCTTTATAGAAGTTGTGCATGTTTATAATGGGCACAAGCCCATTCTCATACAAACAAACATTGTTTGTTTTGAAGTAATTAATAATTGTATTATACTAGTTGGACTATCCCTAGTAGAGCCAAGTGCTGCACTACATACTCCCAAGAGGGGATATATATATATATATATATATATATATATATATCCATTCTATATATTCTTTTCTACATTCTCATTTAGTTTTTTTATATAACTATTAGAAGAAGAATAAAGATAAATTTAAGTTAAGTTTAACATAGGAAGTTACCATTCTCATGTATTTTTTTTATATAACTAATAGAAGAAGAATAGAGATAAATTTAAGTTTAACATGGGAAGTTACTTTGTTTTAGAATGGGAATTTGTATGCATTGTGACAACCTTTAAAGAAGTTGCAAACATTGTTAATACCTATCATAGAAGTCATAGAAATGTTTTAAAACAAAGTAAATTTTAATTATGTTATTCTTCTTTGATTCACAAATGAGAGTGGGCATCTTCCCATTCTATATGAGTAATAATGAGCTTAAATATTTTTAATACCTCTATAAAGGATGTGAGAATGGGAAGATTGTTTATAAGGTTGTGAGAATTGACATATACCTCCAATTCAATACAAGACCAAAATGTCTGTTATTCTTTTATTTTTATCGCTAATCTTATTCTATGATTCCTATATTATGCCCATTATATATGCCCACTCTCACATAGGAATCATAGATTAATAATAGAGAATTTTTTAATTTATTTCACAGTTTTAGAATGTAGTAAATTTTATATTTATTCTTCTATGATCCCTATATGAGAATGGTCATATGCCCATTCTCACATAGGAATCATAGAAAAATAATAGAAAATTAAATTTCGTCTATATTGATTCTTGTGATTTATTCGAGATGAAGAATATCATCTGGTTATTTTCCCTTACATAGTAGTGAACTGGATGTTGTACAACAAAGTAAATTTAATCTCTATTCTTCTATTATTCATATATGAGAAAGGGAATATTCCCATTCTCATATAGGAAGAAATATTAAAGTAAATCATTTTGAGAGCTATATAAAGGCTGCGATAATGGGGAATTGTCCATTCTAAAACAAATTAAATTTTATCTCTATTAATTCCTGTGATGATGTATGAATTTTGTTTATGTAAAATATTGACTGTGAAATGATCTTATTTAATGTTGACATTTGAATCATTATTAGATGATACTATTACCTTGTTTTCTATATTGATTATTGTGATGATGAATGAATTTTGTTTCTTTCTTATCAGATTTGTAGTTGTCTATATGATTATAAAATTAGGTATTAAAAGTTATTTTCCAATAGAGATTGTATTATTACCTTTTTTACTGATAATATGTACTATGTAGATAAAAAGATAGTTAACCATTTTGTAATCTTCATTTAATAATAATTCAACATGATTACGAGTTGAAAATAATAATTCAACGTGATTACGAAGTTGAAATTCATGTCGGTTAATTAAAATGACATGCATACAATTTATATCAGCTAATTGAATCGACATGCATAAAATTTATTATTTTTCATATGGTATACAAGAATTAGAGCAATCATTACGAAGTGATATGTTGGATTTGATACTCCTACAAAGGTGACGATATTGGGTAAGTGCCCATGCTAAACAAATTAAACATTATCGTATTATTTTTATTATACTTATAAACATATCTCCATGAACAATAATGGAATCTTTCTTATGATTCATATTAAAGATAATAGGAATATGCCCATTCTTCATATTCTAATGTTATCTCTATAATGTTTTTAATGATATTTTCATTTATCTCCGGTATAAACAATTATTGATATTTTTTAACGATTCCCTTATGAGAATAGGAAAATGCCCATTCTAAAACAAATATTAAAGAGAATACGCATATGCCCATTCTACATATGAGAATGTGTACTATAATAGGGAAAATTCCCATTCTAAACAAAGTAAACATTATCTCTATTCTTTTTATTATACTTATTCACATATCTCTATGAATAATAATGGACTTTCTCTTATGATTTCTATTAAAGAGAATAGGCATATGCCCATTCTTCATATTCTAATGTTATCTCTATAATTCTTTTTATGATATTTTCATTTATCTATAGTATGAACAATAATTGACATTTTTTTAACGATTCCCTTATGAGAATAGGAAAATGCCCATTCTAAAATAACTATTAAAGAGAATACGCATATGCCCATTCTACATATTCTAATCTTAGTGATATTAAACTTAATCTTTGTGATACCTTTATAAAGACAATGAAAATGAGAATATGACTAATCAATACAAGAAAAAAATCTAAACTATAACAAGCTGTGAGAATGGGAATATGACTATTCAATACAAGACAAAAATTCTCAACTGCCCACTCTTTAATACATATTTAACAATTGTGAGGGGGCATCTGCCCATTTAATACAAGACAAAACATATTTGTTTGTTTTAAAATGTGCATATGCCCATTCGAAACAATGATTCCAAATACAAGAAAAAACATATTTGTTTGTATTAGAATGGGCATATGCCCATTCAAAACAATGATACTAGTATCTGTATTCTACTTCTACTATTCCTATCTACCTAAGCAATTCTTCTATGATTTCTAAATGAGAAGGGGCATCACCCAATGCTCAATCAATTTCATAACTCTATACAAGCTGTGAGAATGGGTGGCCATTCTAAAACAAAGTAAATTTAATTATTCATATAACATAGGGCATATGCTCATTCTAAACATTCTAATATAAGCAATATTGGGTTTTTTTAGAATGTGAACTATAATAGGGCATATGCCCATTCTAAACATTCTATTACAAGCAATATTATTTTTTTGGAGAATGAGCATGTGCACATTGAACGTGAATTGAAACATTTATGTTTTATGAGAATGGGCATATGCCCATTCTAAACATTTTAATACAAGAAATATTGATTTTAATATTGATTTTATGAGAATGGTCATGTTCACATTCTTCAATACATAGTCATTTTAATTTTTATTTAAAATATGTGAGAAATTTTAATGAATACTCTCCTTCTATGATTCCTATCTGTCCAAACAAGTCTTTTATGAATCCTATATGAGAATAGGAAGAATAAAAATGTGATTCTCATTCAATACAAGAAGATTTTTTTTGTTTGCATGAGAATGGGCATATGCCCATTCTAAACATTGTAATACAAGCAATATTGATTTTATGAGATTGTTTCTTTTATTCCTATTTATACCTATTTAAAAACTATGAGATTGTTTAAACCATACTCTTCTTACTCTTCTTCTATTATTCCTATCTACCCAAGCAATTCTTCTATGATTCCTAAATGAGAAGGGGCATCTACCCATTCAATACAAGACAATGCAAAAAGCTCCATCAATTTCATAACTCTTTTAACAAGATGTGAGAATGGGTGCACATTCTAAAACAAAGTAAATTTGATTATTCCTATCATAAAGGGCATATGCCCATTCTAAACATTATAATACAAGTATAATTATTTTTTTGGGAATGGGCATGTGCATAATCGTGATTGAAACATATTTGTTTTATGAGAATGGGCATGTGCCCATTCTAAACATTCTCATACAAGCAATATTTATTTTATGAGAGTGGGCATGTGCATTTTCTAAACATTCTCATACAAGAAATATTGTTTTGTGATTCCTATCTACCCAAACAACTCTTTTAGGATTCCTATATGAGAATGGGCATCTTCCCATTCAATACAAGACAATGTAAAAATGGTCAATCAATTTCATACCTATTTAAAATCTATGAGCATGTATAATCCATACTCTTCTTTTATGATTCCTATCTACCCAAGCAAGTCTTTTATGATTCCTATATGAGAATGGGCATCTTCCCATTCAATACAAGATAATGTAAAAATGCTCAATCAATTTCATAACTTTATACAAGCCATGAGAATGGGTGCCCATTCTAAAACACAGTAAATAGGAATGACAATAAATTCAACTATATATTTTTCATTATTCAAATATCTTGTTACAACATTTACGATAGACTTAGATTATTAGGATATTAAAGCATTTAAGCATTTTAACATTAAAAGGTGGTGATTTATTATTGTAGGATAGATTCAATTTTTTTATAACTTTACACAAGATGTGAGAGTGGGTGCCTATTCTAAAACACAATAAATATGTAAATAGTACAATGTATTTAAATTTCATTATTATAAAAACATCTTTAAATTTTCATGATTTCATTATTAAAACATATTTTCTGTAAGTGTGGACATTTTAAAAATCATTACATGTGTCTAAATAGGTATGACAATAAATTCTACTATATATTTTTCATTATTCACATAATACTATTTAAAACATTTAAATGGGTCCAATAAATTCAAATATCTAAGCATATTACAACATCTTAAAGCATTAAAGCATTAAAGGGTGGTGATTTGTTAATGTATTATATATTCAAATTTTGAATGTATGTACAAAAATAGTACTATGTATTTTTTATTATTTTAATACCTCTTTAAAACATTTAAATGTTTATAAACATTGGGATAATAGGACATTAAAGCATTTAAATATGTACCCTTTTGTGGTTAAGTATTTACGATAGACTTAGGATATTAAAGGCATTTAAGCATTATAGGGTGGTGATTTATTATGGTAGGATAGATTCAAATTTCAAGACTTAGGATATTAGGATATTAAAGACATTTAATCATTAAAGGGTGGTGATTTATCATGGTAGAATAAATTTAAGTTTCAAATTTTCGGCACTTTTTTTTAGAGGTGATTTTCCTTGGACAAATACTTTATAAAAATATTGAATTTGAATGGATCAGTTTTGATTTTTTTGATCTCTTATGGTTTTTAGTTTTTCTCTCTTACGGCCGGGTTTTTTTCATTCATAGATTTTGTAGGAGAAATATGAAGTTATGCGAAAGTATTTGGGCTGATTGGACACACATGAATTTTTTATTTTTTTCTCTCTTATGGCCTATGTTTTTCATTTAGATATTTTGTAGGAGAAAGATGAAGTTATGCAAAAGGATTTGGGCTGATTGGACACAAATTATTGAAAAAGAAACATGTTGCATAGGATACAAAAAGAGAGAGGTGGTACTGACTTTATCAAATCATTTTTTGCTTATGTAAAAGGATTTGGCCTGATTGGATACAAATATTATTGAAAGAGAAACTTGTTGCATATGTTATAAAAATGACACAAAAAGAGACAGGTGGTATTGAATCTATCTAATCATTTTTTCACACCATAAATAGGTACACATTTAAGTCCTTAAGACATTAAAAAAAGAACGAAACAATTTTGATTTGTATATTTGGTAGTTATTACATTTACAAATGTAAACAAATTGATTTTTATATTTGTTTTTTTTATTTTTATGCATGGAAACAAATCAATACATTTTTAGACATAAAAATAAATGAGATATATGAAAAAACAGTTTAGATAGTTTATTGTGAATTAAAAGATCTTTGTTTATACATTTTTAGGATTTAGAAGTAAACATGGAAAAAATGAGATATAAAAACCTTGAATAGCCTGCTCTGCCATTGTTGTATTCTGTTTGAGAAATCTTGAATAGTCTCCCTTGCAAAATCATTGTATCGGCAGTTATTTCTTCTTCTTTCTTCTACAAAATCTTTGTATCTTCGTATCCCTCATGCTATCGAAAACTATATCTTCTTCTTTCTTTTGCTAAATCTTTGTATCTTCGTATTTCTCCAGCTACATCTACGTTCTTCATCTTTCCCTAGCTGAATTTCTAAATGACAAAATATCATCATGTAATAGAGTGAAAATCAAAACCCGATTCATTCAAAATCAATATTTTATAATGTACTTGGCCAAAAAAGTGCCTCATAAAAAAGAGCGCAAAAATTCAAATTTTGAATCAAACCTACCATAATAAATGACAATTATGAATTGCCTCCCAAAAATAAAAATCTTTAAAAAAGTGCCAAAAATTCAAAATTTGAATCAAACCTACCATAATAAATGACCAAATCTAAAAAAGAGCACCGAAACTTCAAAATTTGAATCAAACATACCATAATAAATGACAATTAAGAATTGCCTCAAAAATGAAAGCGCGAAAATTTGAAATTTGAAACAATCGTCTTTGGTATTATTTACAATTAATTAATCAATAAAAAAGTAATAATAGAAATCAAAGTGTTTCTAATCAAGATATGATATTAGTAATTAATAGTTAATCAATAACATTGATTAATAATAGAAATCACGGTGATTATATAATATTAGTTTTAATTAGTAAATTAATAACATTAATTAATAATATTATAATTAATTAGTAATTTTTGGAATAAGGGTAAAGTGAGGGTTTTAGAAGGTCCCACAACCTTGTACAAAAATCCCGCTGGCTAGATCAAGCGATGAGGATTACATTTAGAGAAACCCAAGATAATTCCAAAAAAACTAAACAACCAAACATAACGAAAAGCAAAATTACAAAACATCAAAGGAGCTTCCTCAGCTCTTTAACAGTATGCTTAGCATGGATGGAGCCTGACTCTTCGGCCAGATAGTTAGCAAGAGTGATTAGTTCAGAGCAATATTTGGTGATGGCAGCCCTGGTGTTATCTGTGAAAATTTCCCAAGCTTTAAGGACAGAGAAGGAACACTGGAGCTTAGCCAGGATGGAAGACACCAATTCAACTTTTCGGTCTTTAGGTTGGTTACTAGTGTCATTAGTAGTTCCATCATTATCTCCTTTGATGTTCCCAAATACAAAGTGTCTTCCACTTTTGAAGGAGCTTCCATCTGGATATCTTGGGCGATGATCCCGCTATCAATCATGATAAAATTTTCGGTACCACTCTATAGATTCAACCCTCCTCATTCAACTCCTCATCCATGTCAACTAGACCCAATTTAGGGGAGTCAGGATATAACTTAGCTAAATCCAACAAAGTGCATCCAAAAGTTAGAGCTCAAGCTTGAGATCGGGAAGAAGCACTAACCACAACATCAACATCGGGAAGGTGAGGCAAGTCGGCCGAGAAGAATGAGGAGGAATAATGGGGAAATAGTGGGAGAAAAACCCACGAAGGAGGAACCCATGATACCCACCTCGTAATCGAGTCGAGGAGACTTGTTGGCGGTGTTGTTTGCTTTGGAAGTGGGACGGGGAAGTAGGGGATGGAAGGGGAGACGAGGTGGGGGTATGGCGGGACTGACCAGACTTGGAAGGGAAATGATAAATCTTAGTAGGAGAAGGAACACGTTTGAAGAGGAGGTAAAGAAGGTCCCGATGAAGAAAGGGCCTTCTCCCTCCCTAGAAAGATTTAAAGAATGCTCGAGACACCGGAACAGAAAAGCGCAAGTGAGATTGATTTTCTTCCCCAGCCGTAGGTGAGAAAGAATGAAGAAATGGGGCTTGAAGACCAACCCGTACGCCCATCAATGGTGAAATATCTCATAATTACTTCGCAACCCTGTCCTAAGGGGGATCGAGAGATTCTAAAACATAACCAAAAAGATACTTGGCTGGCTTCTCACCTTTTCAATGATATCCTGGAGCTCTGCTTGCAAGGACCCCTTGAAGTAAACTACTCCAGAGGTTGAAAGGCTAGTCACTGAGGCAATGGCGTTGGTGGAGATGGTGAAAGAAGTATTTCCAATTCAGAATTTTCCATGTGACTAGGTAGCTTGTGGCACTATTAGAGACCGTGGCGAGTACCTAGTCATTCTTTCCAGAAAGTAGTTATACCATTGTCTTGAGAATATTCCAGACTTCCTGGTCATCCATCCGTTTAGTACAAAAAGATGGCTCGATCCTTTGAGCTGCCCACCCATGGTGATGATCCCGTGAAATGAATAGAGGTGAGGGGACGTGATTTGGATTTAAAAATATCACGTAAATTGTGGGAGTCATTCACGTCAACAACCCTCCTGAACCTATTATGATTGTGATGTGAAAGTGCACATCTCAAAACTAGATCTACCCGAATGAAATAACCCTCATCCCACATGCTTAGCTTTGTAGACCATCGCTTCATCATTATGAGATAATCATGACCACTTCCCTTATTAAGAGTGGGGTTCTTTTTGTTTATCTTGTTGACATAAGGAACATAAACCCACCACCATAGTAAGTTAGCTAGAAAAGGAGAAGTCATTCTAAGTAATTTGAAGGAGATCGATAGGAAAATTTCCTGACCAAATTTACTAAGTGTCAAGGAGGACACCAGTGTTGGCCATGCAATCATTTACCTTATTCCCTTCACAAAAGATATGTTGGAATTTGATCTGCTGGAAGTTCCTTTAAAGAATAAGGATATCAAAGCAATAATGTTTTTAATAGACCATTTTCCAGAGCCATCCGAATTAATGAGATTTATGATATTGAGAGAGTCACTTTCCACATTTAAAGGCTAGTTTCCAATTTGGAGAGTTAGATCCAACCCCTTAAGGATCACTAAGGCTTTAGCGCGATGGTTGTTCCCCATGCTAAAATTAGCTGCAATAGCAACAAGAGGGAAACCGAAAGAATTGTGGAGAACCGCACCCCCTAGACTTCCTTGGGTTATCTTTAGAAGCACCATCCATGTTAAGATTCATCCAACTAGGGCGGAGGGAGCCACTGAACAACAAAGTGAGCCGAGGGTTGAGGGTTTATTGTGGGAAGGATCGTAATCCACTGACACCACTCCTTACTATTACAGAATTGGATTTTTTGCTGATATTTCTTCCATAAGCAACTATTTTAATTATCTTGAAAAGTATAGCAATATGGTTGACCACCCTATTAGGTTCCAAACATTGGTCTTTGAATATTCTCCTATTTCTTTCCTTCTAGATACCCCAGAGTCCATGAGGGAGGATAAGTTTCCAAGCGATGGAGACGGTCGGGTGTGAGAAGGGAGAACACCATTGATTGAGGGTATCATGAATGGATTCTTGAAGGATGAACTTGGGAAAAATAATGAGGAGATCATTGAGAGGGAGAAAGAAATAAAAAAAAGGAATGTATCGGTGCGCAATTAAGGAGTGATATGAGGGATGAAAAGGAGAAGGTGTGTGAAGTCTACAAGAAGGTAGAAGTTATTTCAAATGCCATTAACTTAGAAACACCTAGACCCGACCCATCCTAAGTGGAAGTACAATTCGAACATGCACTACTTGGAAGACTTGATGCACATACTCACCATGGAGAGGTAACCACTTGCATTAGAGTCGGCAGAAGAGGTGATGATGTGCTAGAAGAAAGAAGAAAAGTTTAAGATTTGGGATACAATAACTCGATACTCTGAGCTCCTTGCCTTAGTGAAGACCGTGACACAAATAGCTAAAGTTGTGTATGATAATTGTGGTGATAAAGATAGAGTAGCAAACATATTGGTTGCTAGCCATGAGGTAGATCTGAAGGAGTTTCAAGAGAAAAACAAGGGCAATAGGGTGGAGTGAGATAAGATCTTGGCTGAAGTCAAGAAGAAATCAGAGGTGATCAAAACCTTGAGGGTTTTGATTAAAAATAAACTAAAGGAATTGTACCCCAAGTCACTCGCAAGATGGACGCGGGAAACCTTAGCAAGTAGATGGAAAACATTAAAGATACACTAAAGGCTAAGGGAGGTGAGCTAAGTTTTGATGAGGTTAGTGCATTGGTGGGTGATTTACTTCAACATGTGTAGGGTGAGGTAGATGTTTGGGATAAAATTGAAGCATCCATGAAGAGAGACTTCCCACTCCTCATGTAAGTAAGCAAGATCCTTCTATTCTTCCATTCTTTATTCAATTGTAAATAATTTAGTTTCTCCTACTCATTATTTAGAGAAAGAGTAGAATGTTTCTGGGGATGGATAACATGTGTCATGTGGGGTAATGTTGGGCCATGAATTGACTAATTCCCAAGGCAGAAAGAGCACGTGTGTGTAAGGCAAGCGAGTAGGAAAGAACTCAAGGGAAAGGCACACAAGAGGAGAGGTTGGCACGTGGGAGTAGAAGAGGGTTTGGGAACTTATCCACATTTCTAAGGTGGTATCACAGAGAGAAACTAGATCCATTACCTCCGTAGTAGATTCAATGCATGTGTTCTTATTCTATAAAAGAACTTTCTGCGCGGAATGAGGAATGAGGGAGCTTTTGTCTTGAAGGACTACCCGCAAGTAAGAATACAAGAAGATTTTAATTAGACAATAAATGAGGGAGCTGCCTTAGGCCCGTGAAATATAAAACTTCCTAGGTGGTCAGCCCCTTTTAATACGAATTAACACAAATGATAACAAAGAAAGCTATTGCAAAATCACGATTTAGGTATCTCGTTACAAAGCAATAGAAGCTAAACTATCAATAATAAAGCGTCACGTTGTTTGTTCAAGCATCGGTCGCTGATACATTCAAAGTTGAGTTATAGGGATAAACCAGATCGGATCCGAGGTTAGGTGACAAATAGGTGAGAAAAGGGTTTTGGGGTATAAGTCACAGTGACGGACGACGCGGCGGTCATCGGATAACCGATCGCGGTTAGAGAACCGCCCGCGGTGGGGGATAAACGACACCCAGTAGGGTCAGCAATCTAAGTGCTTTCGGATAGAGGAGGTTGGTCAGCAAGGTGATCGTGGGGTTATTAAGATTGGTGGATGGCCGAGGGGAATAATGGGAGGACAGGAAGGCTCAGAGTGTGATAAAATGGTCTTCTCGGGCAATACAAAGATGTGTATGGATGAAGGTTAAGTGCAGGGTGCTGGTAGGTGGTAGATCTAGGAATGAGCTTATAATTACTATCAATCCACAGGCTCAAGAAATGGTGCTTAGAAACATACAAGACACTACTTACTCGTTCCTGATGAAGATGCAGGTTCCAGGACTGTGATGACGAAGACAGGGCTCAAGTAGGATGATCTGACAATCCAAGATGAGCTATCTCCTCTTCTCGATGCTCTGGATGAGTGTCACCGGGCTCGGTTATTCGCCTGCAGCCTTGGGCTTGATGTCCTTCTCTCGCAAACTCTTCTCGTTTCTTCACTTGTCTCTCGCCGCCAAGCAAATCCCGATCCTTTCAATGATTTCTCCTCTTTCGATCAAATGAAAATCCGATCCTTTGTTTTTGGTCGAAGTGGTCATTTACAGGAACCGATGGCGGTTACAAAACCGACGGCGGTCGAGTAGAACCAGCATCGGTCAGTCAAAGTGGGCTATTTTTGGTAAAATAGCCAACTTTCCTCCTTTTCTCCCAGGGATTAGTCATGGGCTTGGTCAAGTCATTATGAGGTTGGTTTTAAAAGGGTGAGGAGTAATTAATCATGGGTGTGGATGTGGACCAAGTTATAGGTCTTAATTAGGTTAGTTTAGGTTAAGACTAGGTCATGATGAGGTGGCGAAATGAGGTGGCAGGGTATGATGATGTGGATTTATTAATTATAAGGTAATTAATAAATAATTGTGTAAGGTTTAGGTGATGAGGTTAGGTTGCGAAATGAGATGCGGGCACAGGGGGTCGTAAAGACACAAATTTGGTGTCTACATTAGCCCTGTTGTCGTGTAGCTTGTCTTGTTAAAGCCGCATGGACAATAATAAGAAGTGGTTACCCCCGTTAAGGGTATAGGTAATCCCCTCAAATCTATCACGATTGAGGTAGCGTGAAATCGTGGATAGGGTTGATAAAGGGTAAATGGTGTTTAGATGATGGTAAGATGGTGGGGTAGGTCCAAGGAAGCAGACGCACGTTGAAATGCGTAGAGCGACTGTGGTACATGATTCAAGAGCAAACAAGCAATTCATAGCAAAGGTCGATAGTTTATCCAAACAAGGGTGATATAATCCTCGGTATCCAAGGCATAGGAAGTAGCTCCAGTGGGATATAACGGGTAAGGTACAGAACGTTTAGGCATGTTCGGCAAGACTCAAATGGTGGTTTGGTTGAGATAAACGTCACGGTCTGGTCTAGGCAAAGTTGGTCGACCGATCAAGTCAAGGACCCTAATCATGCTAAAACACGAACAGTGAGCTCGATCAACAAAAAGTGACATGATGGGTGGATAATTGTGTTGTATCAGGTTGATGTTGGGTGAGGTATTTAATGGTGCGGCCTTAGGTCGGGCCAAATGGTCAGGCTGGGCCTGGGTCGGGCCAAATGGTGGGGTGCGGCCTCTTGGGTCGGGCCAAATGGTGGGTCATGCCTCGGCCTCGGGTCGGGCCAAATGGTTGGTTACGCGCTGGTCGGGCCAAATGGTGGTTTGGGTCGGGCCAAATGGTTGGTTACGGCCTCTGGGTCGGGCAAAATGGTTGGTTACGCCTGGCCTGGTCGGGCCAAATGGTTGGTTACGGCTGGTCGGGCCAAATGGTGGTTACTGGTCGGGCCAAATGGTGGTTACGGCCTGGGTCGGGCCAAATGGTGGTTACGGCCTGGCCTGGGTCGGGGCCAAATGGTTGGTTATGGCCTCTGGGTCGGGCCAAATGGTGGTTACGGCCTGGTCGGGCCAAATGGTCAGGTTACGGGTGGTCGCAAATGGTTACGGCCTGGTCGGGCCAAATGAAGTTAACAAAGGGTTTTCACCAAGGTGGATATAGCGATGTTGTGAGAAAGGGCGATTAGTAAATAAGGGCAGAAATTGGGGAAGAGGTGGGATAAAACCGATATCGATTGTCCATGACCGATATCGGTTAGGTGACCGATACCGGTTCCTTAGGCACAATAAACCGAGATCGGTTATAGGTCAAAACCTATAAAAAAAAAAAAATACGGCCTGGTCATTGTCATATTGTCAATTTGAAACCCAATTTGAGTTGTCGAGGTGTATTGTTGAGATTGGAGCATTTGTTGGCCGAGGTGGCTATTTGAGAGGAGAGTGAGTGAGTGGTTAGTGGGCCCGAGTGAGTAGGAGGCAAGATTTGATGGTGGAGGACCCAAAGCAGAGAGAGGTGGAGCCATGGCACCCAGAGGAGCAGGAGGTGCCGGGACCACTGACCACCACCACCCATCCCACCACGACGACGTGTCGTCGCACCGCAGAGGTTCAAACCCTTCATTGTGTGAATTTGATGTGTTAAGTCGATTTGGGTTTTGGGTAGAATGTAAGGTTTTTAGAAAATAATTAATAAATGGAAATTATTTGAAAAAAGGAGAGGGTAGATAGGTGAAATAGGCCAAAGGCGGGGTGGGTAGGTTTTTAGGGTGTTTGGGTGGGTATATAGGGAGAAATAGGGAAAAATTGAATGGGGCCGCGCTCGGTTGCTGGCATTTTTTTTTGACCGATGCCGGCCACTAAGCGACCGCATCGGCACAAGAAATTTTCGGGGTAGGTGGGTTTCAGGTGACCGTGTCTGGTCGTAACGCGACCGACCGGCGCGGTGGAGAGGGGACCGGATCGGTCATGGGTGACCGCACCGGTCCCTACTTAGGATTTTTATTTTTTGTTGGTTGGTTTTGCATGGTTTGGGGTGGTGGTGGTTGGGGTGTGGTTTGGGTGTTTAGGTATTAGTGGTTTGGGTGTTGTGTTTGTGGGGGTGAAGAGGGAAGGGGCAGAGGTTAATAGGAAGGGGTTGGTGAGTGGGGGAAAAATGGGGCGATTGTGTGGTTGGTGGGTCTTGATAGATTAGGTGTGGGCATGAATGGGGAGGTGTTAAATTGGTAGGGGCATAGGAAAATGTGAGAATAGAGGAGTGATCGGGTAGGTGCGAGATAAGGCAAGGGGATATCGTAAAGTTTTTAGGGTAAAAAAATAGGTGAGTGTAGGTGTGTGTTATAGAGTCTGGGTTGTGGTCGGGTGGGTAAAAAAGGGGGTATAGAGGGGTATAAGGTTAAAGTAGTCATGTTGATAAAGGGTAGGTCTAATGAAGTGGGTGATTTTGTGCAGCACGTGCCACCGACGACGATGGGACAGATGCCCCCGCTGTTGAGACGGATGGATGCGGCCACACGTGTCGGCAGCGCAGTGGGGCATTATGCGCGAGGTGGGACTCGGCGGAGTCCAGCGGTACAGGGTGATCGATAGGGATCACAGTTTGATGGTCGCCCTCATCGAGAGATGGGATCCGGCGACCAATGTGTTCCATCTCCCGACTGGAGAGATGACCATTACATTGGAGGATGTGTATCGCATCCTTAGATTACCGATTGATGGAGAGGCAGTCTTCCAGGTGGACGCAGAGACAGCCATGGACAACATCTTACATGTATTCGGGGATGCAGCCACGCTATTGACGTATCACAGCGCGAGCATCGCGTATGGGGATATGTACCGTGCCCACCGACATGAGACACGGCTTGCCGTGTTGATGATGATCGGGATTACATGCTTCGCCCTCCCGGACTCAGAGGGAGGCCGCTTTCCATGGGCGTTGATGGGGGTGTTACACGAGATGGTCGAGGAGCATACATGTTATGCTTGGGCACCAGTATACCTGGTGCAGTTATACCGAGAGTTGTGGGGCTATCGCCGGATGAGGCGATTCGGGATTTGCTCTACGTTTTTTTGTTACATTGCTGGGCATATGAGCATATCATATGCATTAGACCAGTAGGGCTGCCCCAGCAGCCAGGGCCACAGGTGATCTACAGATATGGCTTTCAGAGGTGGTTGGGGGTCGTGGGCCAGCCACGAGCCGTTCTCACCGGACGAGATGTGGCATATTACCGGCATGTATTAGAGGGCTTGACAGCGTTAGATATTGTATGGAGACCTTATAGAGGTCATCACCCCCGCGGAGGAGCCCGATCACACAGCAGTGGATCCAAAGATACATTCTGGATAGCGGGACGGAGGCCGGGAGAGTACGAGCGGATACCCCTGGAGAGGGTACGACGACAGCTGGGGCTACGACAGGATGAGCCACCTCCCTTCCCCTCGCATCGAGGGATGATGTAGAGGCTCCACCGCCCGCACCATGCCCCATGGACCCAGATTGGGCAAAGCCAGAGAGGCAGCAGATGATACAAAGCTGGATGACGCCGGTGCACAGGATCATTTTTGGTATGGTGGGCAGGGAGAGAGCCGCGAGGAGAGCACAGCCCGCACAGCCAGACTTAGCGGCTGTTAGAGCAGAGAGGGACCAGCCTCAGGGCAGGTACATAGTTGTTACAGGGCACTTGCACGCACAGCACGTATAGGTGTCTTACAGGGGCAGCTTAGCCCCAGCTGTGTACAGTAGCAAGCACAGTGCACCACCACCAAGTGCAGTACCACCACATGCACCACCACCAAATGCACCCACAATGCACAGCATACCAAGCACCACACCACCACCAGTGTACACCACAGCATGTGCACCACCAAAGGGGGCACCAAAGACAGGGGGCACTATTATTAGGAGTCGGGGACCAGCCCCAAAGAAAGCGATGGTGGCATGGGCCCGCTATATGGAGGCGAGAGCGGAGGCCCTGATTATCGTGGATGTTCTCGATGGTACCGGGCCGACTATCGCCATATGCGGCGCACAGAGCAGAGAGACCTCGCGAGCCGAGATCCTGTGGAGGCGCAGCCACACCGGTGGGTGGGTCACAGGAGGAGACGAGAGGCAAGACAGGACCCGCAGGAGACAGCAGAGGGGTGGTGGGGAGAGCCGAGGGATCCCCGGGCCGAGAGAGATGTTTTTTTGTAGATGGATATTAGATAGAGGCACCGGTCTCGCGAACCGGCTATGTATAGAGAGCCTCGCGTGCCCACATATGATTCTTTCATTTATTTATTCATTTATTGTATATACCGGCCTCGCGAGCCGAGTACGGGTCAGATATGCTGATACCGCCCATGAGCCGAGTATATTTTTGATATGAGAGACCGGCCTGCGAGCCGAGTCGATATTTTTGACAGCTTATTGCATGGCCTCGCGTGCCGGCTTTGTATGATTATGAGATCACAGAGGCCCTACAGCAGGCACATTGTATATTTGAAACTTTTGATATATAGATATGATGATTTTGACCCACATGCCGTGTTTAAAATGTGTTAAGTGTTTTGTCGATGGTTTGTGATATTTAATGTATGATGAGTTTGATCCACATGGTTTATATATCGATGGTGTTGATGTTTTTTTGTTGATGGGATGTATGTATATATAGATGATGAGTTTAATTGACATGTTGTGTTTATGAAATGTTGATGTGTTTTGTCGCTGGTTTGTGAAATCGAACGTATGTAGTGCTTTGAATCGATCCAAATGGTGTATAGATCGATGGTTTTTGATATCGTTTGTTGATGGCTTGGTTGTTTTTGTAATATGGATAGATGATGTTGATGAAATTGTGATGAGATATGGATTTGATGAAAAATTATAGATAATGGTGTTGTTTATGCAGGAAAAAGGGACGGGCGCCACAAAAATTTGCAAAAATGAAGAAACGGCTTAGGTTTAAGCAAAAAGGGGACACATGACCGATATCGGTTATGTAACCGATGTCGGTAGCTATATGACCGATATCGGTTATGTAACCGATATCGGTTATGCAAGAATTATTTTCCTAAAAATAGAATTGCTGGGTTGGCAACTTAAGTTCTTATTTTTAGCATTCTTATTTTTAGAGTCATGCAACAAGTTAAATATGTGAATGCGACTGTTTGATTGACGATCGCTACATGTGTAATCGCATGAAAGAATTTTGAGTGATAAGGAGGAAAGAGACAGTGAAGTGAGCGTGGGCTGAGAGATTAAGTATAGAAAGACAAGTTATATTTGAAGAGGGTGGTGAACATGGCTGAACGAGGAGAAGCATCCAGCAGGCAGGGACGAGGGGGAAGACATGTTCCGCCCCAAGCTGCTACATCCCGAGAGGTAAACTGTTTGGTTGTAATTTGATTCTTGCATGTTTTGTGAATAGGATGAAAGAAGTGTAAGTGGGGAAAGATGAGAAAGAAAAGGTGATAGGCAAGGGTTGGGGATGGGGTGAGTGCTATTGGGGTAGGTAAACAGGGTGGTCACGTATGTTTTTAGGTAAAAATAGGAGTAAACGGGAAAAAATAATTATCGTAGGTATATGTTTTTAAGGTAGGTAGGTATATTTTTGACAAAGTTGACCAGTATCGCTTAGAAATAACCGCAGTATCGTTAGCAAGAAACCGTATCGGTTATTCATAACCGATATCGGCCACCGTAAGAGTTTCCGTAACTTGAGAAAAAACCCGAGAGATTTGTTCTTTGAATAATTATGTGTCGCTTTTGATGTACGCAGTGTAAGCAGGTTAAGGATGAATGATATTGCCGCGCGTTGTTGTCACTTAATCCGAGCGGATGTAACACCACTGAATGGGCATTGATAAATCATTTGGGGTTAAGTGGAATCCGCTATTATTCAAGAATCGCGCGTAACCATGCTATGTCAGCAGCGTTGATCGAGAGATGGAATCCGTAAAAGAATACCTTCTATCCGCCAACAGGGAGATGACAATGACTTGGAAGATGTGTTCCGTATTTTGAGACTCCCAATGATAGGAAAATAGTGTATCAAAGTGCTTGCCAAAGCGGGGTGGGCAGCGATAACAGCAGTATTTGGGTCAGCTGCACGAGATTTGACACAGTGAGGTTTATCATTTACGTATGGTACAATGTATGCAACACACCCTGAGGAAACAAGGTTGGCCGTGCTATTAATGATAGTGGTGGGGTATTATGCATTACCGAGGGTGGAGGGTGGAAGATTTCCCAAAGCATTGATGAGTGTTATTTGGGAAATGATAGAAATGAGCGTGACTTTCGCATGGGCACCCGCATATCTGGCAGAGTTATATAGGGGTTTATGGGCCTGCAAGCAAAAACACAGGACGACACTAGATTGTTCGTACTTATTACATTGTTGGGCCTATGAGCATATTGTTTGTGTGTGTCCAATAGGCCGACCCATCGAGTCGGGAGAGGCAGGAGTGCAAAGGTTGGGATTCAGACGATGGGTCCAAACAGAACAAGAAGCGAGATCCCAGGCCGTGATAGATGACATCGAGTATTATAGATGTGTATGGGAGATGGTGACGATTGGATATTTGTTGAGGCCTTACGGGAACTATATGGTGACAGAGAGCACATAGCCGAGGAGTTGAGGGGTGTAGAGCGATTGAGATGGATCGCAGGCACAGCCGGGTGAGTACGAGAGATTCCTCTAGATCGCGTGCGGCGACAATTTGGGTTCTGCTCAGATATACCGATGACATATAGACCATACATGAGGATCGATGCCGAGGCAAAGATTCTCACCTCCCGGCCTACACCTCCGTAAGGGCCAAGAGATAAGAGCCGATCGTAGGGTAATGGATGCGGGAACGACAGAGGCCTATAGAGTATGGTGGGTAAAGCAGAGCCGCGAGGTGCACGTGAGCGCCTGACATAGCCGTGATTACAAATGGAGAGAGATCATCTCAGCAGGAGTTGGCTCACCAGCCTTCAAACACAGGTGAATGAGACAATGGGATTGTTAGAGGTTTCACAGCTTTACGAGTGGAGAGACTCGGAGGCAAGATTCCTCCACGCGAGAGGACGTATTCGTATGTTACAGAGATGTCATGGATCAATGGGAGGAACCAATGGCAAAGTGGCACCTTTGAGGATGGAGAGGCCAACTGAGGGGCATCGACGATCACGATCACCACCGATTCGGGAGGAGGTGCAAGGGTCTAAGTGAATTTCATAGGAATATAAGAATAAATAAGGATGCCGACTTGCGAGTCGATGATAGAGAAGATGTATTTGTTTAACATCTAAAATAAAACTAAAGATGTATGTGGTTTTGAGTGATGATAATAATAAGAATGGTTGTGTTTTGAATGTTGTTTTTGTTTTGTTTGAAAAAGGATAAAGATGAATGTTGGCAAATAGAAATACACAAAAATATTTATATTTACAACACATGATAGGGTATGGTAGGGGATGGTCGAGCTAACCTTGGGAGACCCCATGTCTCCTAAGTGCTGCCTACATAGCCCATTGCACAAAGCAAGGAGGGGCCTCAGACCGATGTAGTTCTCCCTTAGACCAGGGAGAGGTGAATTCTGTGCAATTTAGGTATGGTTAGGCAATTTGTTGGTTGGTAAAAAAATATTGATATTGGTAGGGTAATGTTGTTGGTGTTGGTGTGGAATGTGGTGTTGGTATAGGTGTAGTGTATAAAGCCATACCCCAAGTAGTAGGGAATCGTGTCCCGATTAAGGTCAACACACAATCCTAGAGTCGAGCAAAAGAGGAAAGAGTGTCCCGTAGTTGAGAAGAGCTAAACAAACCACACATAAATGTAGGATGAGCTTGAACCCCTAGGTACCTTGATAGTGAGAAGTCGATAGGTGAAAAGAGTGGTATAATCACAATATATCGGATATACGTCACGTCCCTTGAGTTTTGTTGCTTTGACAAATGGTGAGGTGAGGTGGTGATGTGGGCGAGGTGCAGAGAACTTATTATAAGATGATTATTTCGACAAAAGAGAACCAAACCTAAATAGACAAGTCCATGACTCAAAAGTGTTTTGAAATACCGTTTTTATTTTTATTTTTTTTTCTCGGATATAGACTCGATCGATGGGAAGTCTACATGGGATATGTATTTTGTTGTTCTTGAGGTCTTCACGAAGCCGATCAATGCGAGAAGCTTCGATAAAGGTTGACTGTGTATAGCTGTCCTTCAAGGGAGCAGTCTATTTATAGTAGCAGATGTGGTATTTATGTATAGCTGTCCTTCGGGGGAGCAGTCTATATATAATAGCAGCAATAGTTTGGCATATAGCTGTCCTTCAAGGGAGCAGTCTATTGTATAATTTAGAGGTCTAGATGTCCGTTGGGCATAAAGCATCTAGTTTTTGTAGGAAGTTTGACTCAAGAAAATCCCATAAGTGTTTTAATTAAGAATGTGTTATTTTGATACTTTGAAGTCATGGACTAGACTAAAAAGGGGAGGTGATAATCAAACCATGTGAGCTTGATTTGATTTTGAGATGTAAGAAACAAAGTGTATGCGGTGGTAAATGAGCTCAAGGGACGAGCGTAAGGTAGATAAGAAGTGATATAACACTAATTTCAACAGTAGAATGGTCGAAGATGCAAGGCATTAAGGGGCTGTGCTCAAAGTTTACCATTAAGCGAAGCTAAACGATAAGTGCCTGATCCATAAGTGTGAGTGATAATGTAAGGCCCAATCCAATTAGGAGCAAATTTTCCACGTTTGCTCTTTTCTAGTTTGGTTACATGTTGATTCTCTTTGAGGACAAGATCACCAACCTTAAAGGTACGCTCATGAAGTCATTTATCATAAGCACGCTTGATGCGTTTTTGGTAGATTTGAAGGTGATCAAGAGCCGTAAGACGACGCTCGTCAAGAAGCTCTAATTGGGCTAACCGCCTGGCGGAAATCATCATTGGTGAGAATATCCTGAAGAGATATTTTGAGGGAGGGTATTTGTATTTCGAGAGGCAAGACCGCCTCGGTACCATATACCAAAGAAAATGGTGTGGCATTAGTGGAGGTACGAATGCTAGTACGATAAGCCCAAAGGGCAAAGGGAATGTGATCATGCCAATTTCTTCCAGACTCATTGACAACTTTCATGAGGATTTTGGTTAGGGTTTTATTAGAAGATTCAGCTTGACCATTGGCCTGTGGATAGTAAGGTGATGAGAAACTAAGTTTGATACCAAAGTTGTCACAAAGGTCTTCAGAACAACTTATTTTTAAAGATTTACCATTATCTCGTTATTAGCGATGAGGAATACCAAAACGAGAGATAATGTGATGGTTAACTAATTCGACAATTTTTTTTTTTTTTTTGATTGAAATGAGTGGAATGGCCTCCACCCATTTTGTGTAATATTTGGCTTGTGATTATCCAACGGTGACGCTGCATGAAGAGGGTGGGTGGATCTCACCAATAAGGTCTAAACCCCATGTGAGAAAGGCCAAAGATCTCGTGCGACCAGTAGCGGATGGCTAGGAGTATGTCAAGGTTGGCATGTTGTGACACATAACACAACGCTTAACATATTCAGTAGCAAAGTCGTTATTAAGAGTAGGCCAATAATAACCTAGGCGAAGGATTCATTTAGCCACGGCAAGGCCACTAAAATGTCCGCCACAAATACCGTCATGGACTCGTTGGATGGTATAGGTGACTCTCGCGCCTGTTAGACATCGAAGGAGGATACCATCAAAGCCACGTTTATAAAGGAGTCCCCCATGACGACATAACGAGAAACATGTTTAAGAAAAGTGCGTTTTTTTCCGGTACTAGTTAGGTCAGGTGGGAGAACAGAGGTTGTAAGGTAGTCGTGAAATTGGTGGTACTGTATCCGCGAATTAGCAGCGTATTACATTATTTATCATACAAACAACCCGGGCTGAGTAAGATGGGGCAAAGAGTTGTTGACCAAGATGAATATGTCGAGTCGCTTGGTGAGGCAGGAATTTGTGAGGCTAAGCAAGCCATAGTATCCGCAAATTTGTTAGTGGAGCGGGGAATGGTCCTGGATAGAATAACGAGTAAATGAGGTCAAAAGTGAATCCACGTAATGTTTGTACTTTTGAAGTTCCTCATTTTTACATGGTAGATGCCCATAACTTGATTGACTACCAATCGAGAGTCACCAAAAATATTAATAGATTTGACACCTAAGTGTAACGCAACCTCGAGACCCAAAACAAGGGCCTCGTATTCCGCTGTATTATTAGTGCAGGGGAAATCGAGCCGGAATGAAAGAGGCATAGGCTCAGCATCAAGAGGAATGAGAACAACGCCGGCCCCTCCGCCGCGCTGGCATTTGGATCCATCGAAGAAGAGGGTCATTGGATACGACTCTTCCCTGAGTGAAAGAGTGGCGATGAGTTCGTCGGGGAAATTAAAATTGGTAAATTGTTCCCCAGGTAAAGGGGCCTCCGCAAGTTGGTCCGCAATAGTTTGTCCTTTGATTGACTTTTGTTGTACAAACTCAAGGTCGAGGTCAGCGAGGAGCATAAGCCATCGGGCGATGCGTTGGTTTAGATGTGGTTTGGCATACATATAATGAATGGGGTCCGTGTTGGTGATGACAAAAGTTTTGTGATTCAGGAGGTAATGTCAGAGTTTGGTGGCTACGAATGATAGGGCTAGGCACAATTTTTCTACATGTGTATACCTAGTCTCGTAATCCACGAGAGTATGACTTATATAATAAACGGCTTGTTCTCGACGTGCCGAGTCCCGATGTGCGAGCATGGCTCCTATAAAGCATGGTCAGCAGGGCGGGCAGTAAAGGTAAAGGTAGAAAGGGCGATCATCCCGAGGTGGAATAAGCACGGGTGGTCTGCAAGAGATAGGCTTTGAGAGCTTCAAAGGCTTGGTGACACTCTTCACCCATGAAAGGCAATGTCCTTTTTAAGAAGGTGATGGAAAGGTTGACATCGATCCGAGAGTCGGGAGATGAAACGCCGGATGGATCAAGTTTACCCCGCAAACTACGCAATTGTTTGAGGTTTTTGGGTGGGGGCATTTCTAGGATAGCTTTGACTTTAGATGGATCGACCTCAATGCCACGCAAAGAGACGATAAAGCCAAGAAGTTTTCCCAAAGAACACCAAAGACACATTTTTTGGTCAAGTTTGACCAATATGCAAAAAGATCGAAAATAATGGTTAAAACATCGAGATGTTCACCGCGATGTTTAGATTTGCCAAGAAGATCATCGACATAATCCTCAAGGATAGTGTGCATAATGTCATGAAAATGTAAGTCATAGCCCGCCGATAGGTGGCACCAAAGATTCTTAAGCCAAATGGCATGACACGATAATGTAAGGTTCCCAAGGAGTTATGAAGGTAGTTTTATGTTGATCGGCCTGTGGCTACCAAAATTTGATCAGATCCCGAAAAGCCATCCATGAGAGAAAGCATTTCATGGCTCGCAGTGAGATCAACAAGTTGATCAATACTTGGGAGGGGGAAGTCATCCTGGGGCAAGCGAGGTTAAGGTCTCGTAAATCCTGCATATCCGAAGTCCCCGCCGCTTTAGTGATGTGTACGATGTTAGAAATCCATTGAGGATAGTCAATAGCAAGATGAAGGAAACAAAAGAAGTCGTTCAAGCTCTTCTTTGACCAAGAGGGCAATGCGTGGATGCATTTTTCTCAGCTTTTGTTTGACTGGTTTGGAATCGGGTTTAGGTGATGTTATGGACAGCAATGGTAGGATCAATTCCCGGCATGTCAACAGTAGACCAAGCGAAAGCTTGGTCATGGGTACGGAGAAAGGTAGTAAAGGTGGCTTGTTCTCGATGTGTTAAGGGATTGTCCGATCTTCACAACGTGAGGATCCTCCTCTCGTGTGGATGTTGATTTCTATAGTCGACTCATTCAACATGGTTTGAGTTTCGATGGTAAGGCGCGTTCAATATAGGAGTCATCCGCCCCAAGGTAAGTGAGGATGGAGTCGCTCATCCCGGCACTCAACAACATTAATCGAAGGTGAATCCTCTTCGATCATGTCCGGATAAAAGGGGAAGAGAAGATGGGTCCTCATTATCGCGCTGATAAGTGAGAGGACCTATGAAGATAGCATTTATGAAAAAAAAAGTTAGGAGGGATAGATTCTGTGGTCTATCGACTGTGGGTGATGATGGCAAAATGGGTGATGATGGTTTGGTAGGGGTGACGTCGTCATCCTCCAGGATACAATTGACACGAGGTTTCTCCGGTGTAAGTGTTTCAGAAAACCGAGACCACTACGATCATTGTGTTTGCGTGTAGTCACTGGGAATGAGTGTATGTCGGCCTTGTTCATAAAGACCAAAACCAAAGCCTTTCCAAGCACAGCGAGTCAAGAAGGTGAGGGCGAAACGACGATTTGTCAAGTATTGAAAATCGGATCGAAGGGAACCACACCAAGAGGAGGTTCAGTGGGTAACGGAGGATGCGTCAACACCCCCATACGTTAGGTTGGTGCGGCAATGGGGTGGTCCGTAAGAGATTACCTCCCCACGACGACTGGCCGTAGGTGGGATGTGCATGTAATCGTCCGTACTTCCGGGGTATGGAAAGAGCTAACGTTATATAGGTGGTATATCTCCCCAACAGTAAGGCGTTGAAAACATCTACTAAGGGGTCTGAGGTTGGGATGTTATCTCATGGGAAAGGAAGTGATATTTCAGAATGGCGGTTTCACTGGTCAAGGTGTAGGTGCGCTGAAGTGGATGGTTGGGTTGATGAATGGGTGTCTTGACGGTACAAGCACATCATTAGGGCGATACAACATATTGCAAGTTTTCAAGGGGGAGGATCAGCTACGGTGTAGGACTTCCCTCGTACTCAAATTTTATGCATCTATGTAAGGTGGAGGGAACGCATCCCATAGCCCGGATCCAAGGGCGGCCTAACAACATATTGTATCGAACTCTCCTCAAGGACATAGAAGAGTTCGGGTAAAGTGCGTGGTCCTACACGAATGTTAAGGATCACGGTGCCTAAGGTAGAAGTAATAAGATCATGAATGACCGCAACATGATGGGGTTGGCACACATGCAACTAGAAGGGATATTCATTTGTTGGAAGGCTTTTCAAGAGATGATGTTTAGGCTAAGCAGCCCCCATCAATCATAACACGACGTACCCGAATGTCCCGAACATAAGTTTCGAGATGAAAAGAGCAGTGGTCGTGGATCTTCAAAGCACCAAAGTCGATAATTTCATCTTCTGAGAAACCGACAAGAATGGCTTCGTCACTGCATGCAGAGACGAAGTGGTTGGGGAGATAGATTGTTCGGGTGAGTGAAGCAACGTGATCGGGTGTTAGAATAGAGGTAACAGTGCAAGGTTTCATTAGGTAAGACCTCTATCCTCAAGGATTTCAACGAGAGCTTGTCGATGAGATTCAGAAGTCCGAATGAGATCATACAAAGGTCATTTTTACAGTGATTGGTGAAGTAGTTTGATCATGGTTCGGTGGGCAATTCCATTAGAGATGGGGTAGGTGGGTCCACGAATAACCACTTTAGGTGGTGGTGCAATCGGGATGGTGGACGGAGAAAGAGATGCCGCAGTGTGTTTTTTTTCGCTTTCCCATTGTTTTTTCCCCTCGAGTAAAGAACACTAATCATATTGATCTCGTGAATACGAGAGGAGGAAGATGGTAGGGATAGGTCATGGTCTTCGAGAGGTGGGGCTGTAATAATGATAGATCTTGGTGAGGTGGGGACAGTGGTATAGAGAGGGAATCAAGCTAAAGGTCTCTCTCTTCGTAAGTTGTCTTTCTTAACTTTTCTATCGAGAGAGGTGACTCGACGAAGTATGGCTTTCAACGCTTTGCATCCCTCTACATCATGTCCCGTGTGTGGTGGTAAGCGCAGATTTTAGACTCATCATAACCTATAGGTCGAGGTTTAGATGGATCATAAGGTCTAAGTGGGGGTAGGAAATGGTCGCATTCTCTACCAACATAGCAAGGATTTTGGCGTAAGACCCTTTGAGTGGGTCAAAGTCGAGGAAGAGGAGGCTATTGACTGGGTCGATTTCGTAATGATTGGGTATGGTTGGTTTGTATGGGTGGTGGTTTAGCCAAGGGGGTTTTGATAATGGGTTTTAACTAAACGTGGTTTCTTTCGGGACGCAGGAGCTATGTTTAGTCTGGTTAGATGATGAGGCCCGATGATGTGGTATCGTAAAAACAACCACGGAGAAATAGGAGTGACAGAAAACAAATCTTTTGATGATGGAATTTGTTTAGGTTGATGGGTGGACAGATACATGGGGGTGATGGTGTTCATATACCCTAGATTTCGTATGGGTGCGTAAGGCGAGGTCGCTTTAAAGAAAACGCAGGAGGTATGATATATGATGCAAGGTAGAGGGATGGGGTCCCAATATGGAAGGTAGGTGTGACGACGAGGGTTTTAGTTGTGATAATGCATAGATTGAGGAGATTGGTCTGTCTCCTAATGGGATGGATGGCTTTATTTTTAGATAAACTGCCGCTTAGGTGGGTGTGTTAGACTAGGTATGGTGAGGTCCCAAGCGTAGGGGAAGATTTGGTTAGGTTAATAGAAGTGGATGAGGTATTTGGTAGAGATGAGGGGGTGAAGATGAGGACATAGGCATTTTAAGCTTCGTAAACACTTTCGGTATATGGTAGAAGCATCCGGATCGGTCATCCGCATTTGAGTAGAATATGGCGTACTCAAACGCTCCCATAGGACCCGTCTATCTTCTCGGGAATGACAATTCTCACGTGTGAATAGGAACTTTTGTATGGAAGAAAGGTGGGTTGTGATTCCGGTCCATCGTGGGTGTGATACAGGGGTAGATGAGGCATCGTATCAATGGGCGTTAAGAGGTCAACCCGTCGCTGAAAAGATTTAGGTGATGAAGGACTAATAGGTAGGAGGGCGTGTTTGAGAGGATCCGTCATGTTTAAAGAATGTGGTGATGTCGGTTCAAGAGGTTTCTCATCTAAGGATGACAAAAGAAGTGGCGAGCCTTCCTCTCAGTACAACAAGAATGGTAGAAGGAGACGTTTGGGAAATAGATAAATTAGATAACATCCGCCTCACGCCTTGCAAGGATGTGGTGTAAGAAGGCTCATTTGTGAGAAGGGAACTGGGGCGGTTAATTCCTTGATGGGTAAAGGAACGGCAAGGATTTCAGTTTGTCTTGATGGTGAGGAAGGGGGTTCGGTTTCCTGCGTTAGTGAAGAGGCTTGATTCAGAATTTGTTCGATAGAGGTTTTTGGCTGGGAATCGAAGACCGCATGGATCTCATGAACACTCTCCGGCTAAGATATCTTGATTTATGTTATGTTAGTAAGAATGATTCGGGAATGGTTTGTTGAATATTTTAAATTTTTCAAGTTAGCAGGGGCGTTAGGATTATCGAGGGCTATATCCCCGCATCAACCATTTCCCGCACTATGTTTTTCAACATCTTGCAGCTTTTCATGATCGTGTCCCTTCACGCGGTGGAAGTTACGTAAGTCATTTTTTTGTACCAAGAAGGTATGGCGCGAGTGGAATCAAACCCGTGAGTGAGGTTTAACAGAGGTAAGGTAATGGCTCCCGCTTTAAGCAATTTTTCCAATATCACACCATATGTTTCTCCCAAGGGAGTGTAGTTGATGGGCTCGCTTTATACTTATAGTGGTTTTGGTGGGGTATTAGACGGTGGTTGGGATTTGACCATCACCGCGTGCACGGCCCCTTTGATTTCAAGCAAATGATGGGTGAGGATTGGTGGTGTTAGGTTTGTTGGTGGAATCTTGGGTTCGGAAAGTGGGGTTTTTGTTGCAAGCAACCGCAATTTCTCTTCCTCTAAGGCTCGAATCTCTAGTTTTGAGCCATAGTAAAGGCCTCACAAATGTACGGAAAGTTTGAATTTGGAGGGTAGAGAGATGTGCTTAGCGCAGCCCGCGTAAACAGTTCGATAAGTTCCCGAGGCAAGGCATACGTAAGTTGGTCGATAAGGCCTCGCCATCGTCCAACGAAATCTGCGATAGATTCATCTTCAAATTGTCGGATGGCATAGAGGTCGATGATAGATACTTTCTTGGCAATGTTAATGGAGAAATGATCCAAGAAAGATTGGGCTAGCTGGTTAAAAGAGAAGATTGAGTGCTGGGTTAAAGCACTGTACCACTCCAAGGCGGGTCCTGATAAGGACATGGGAAAGGTGCGGAGTAAGAAAGTCGCCGTGAGCAATCGATAACAGCATGTCTAAATGATCGCAAGTGTTGTTGAGGGTCCTCCTTACTATTAAAACGGGTAAATTTTGGTAATTCCCATTGAGGAGGATATGAATGAAGGGGGACTGAAGGGTGGATAGGCTCCCGACAAACTTGCTCGTATGTCAAGGCGCTACGACTTCCTCAAATGTAAGCCTCCAGATTTTGCATTTTGTCCATCATTTGTTTAATTAAATCAGTCAAGAGTTGGATGAGATGATGGTGTGGTGTGGTAAACGGAGGCAAATTGGGCCAAGGGCCACCGCTAGACAATGGTGGGGTTAAATGTTGATAAGGTATGGAGGACGAATGTGTTGAGGCAACCGAATAGGGATGTCCTATATGTTCGTTGAGGTTACCTGGATATGTGTGTGGAAATGAAAAGGTGGGCGGAGCTTGAGAAGGAAAGCTCGTGGTGGATAGGTGGCAGAGAGCAAGTCATGAACGAAAAAGTCCAGTAAGAGAGACGAGGTAGGAGCAATGGGCGGTAATGACATGTTGGGCCCAAGATTAACCAAAGGAAAGCCAATCTCATGGCCGTATGAACCCCAAGCCGCCGAGGTAGGAGACGGACTAAGGATGCGAGGCAAAGTGGAGTTATCAAAGGAGAAGGAGCTAAATGAGCAGCTATACCGATAGGCATGCCAACAAGGAGTGACCGTCGGGTGTACGGTCAAGGGCATGAGACAAATAGTATTGACAACGCTAGGATTAGCATCCGTAAATTTGGCAAATTCTTTATCTCCTACAGAATTTTAGAACCTCGCCGGTGTCCGTAGGATTCCCCTGCGTAATGTGAAGGGGGTGATTCAGGCAAAGGCACAGAGCAAGCATGTGAAACCATGGCGGCGGCTTGCTTTCGAGTGATAACAACCATGGACAGGAGTACACAGTAGGGTTTCAATCTATCAGGAACAGAAACAGACAACAAGATGTTTGAAATTGGTAGGTTGCTGGTTTGTCAGGAACTGTAAAAGACAGTAACCGATATCGGTAGTCCGATAACCGATGTCGGTCAGATATAGCCGGCGTCGGTAAGCTAACCGATGTCGGTATAATAGAACTGGTGTAAGAAGCAGTAAGAAGTTGTTGATTTGGTGTTAACAGTGATTAGTATGCCTACCAAACTGTTCTGTAGTGATCACAGAAAACAGTGTATGACAGAGAAACAGAACTGAAAACAAGCAAGAATGCACAAACAAATTAACAGACTAACCCTAGGGTTAATTTTAATCAATTTGGGCTTATGCCTTTAGACGTGAATGATGTCAATCCTAAACAAAAGACTTAGGGGAAATGTCAAGTTTGTTTTGGCTTATAAGGTTACCTCAATCAAGTGGAGGAATACCGGAAAAGGGGGATGTTTTGAGTCTGTTGTGTTAATTATGAAGTGATTCGGTATGTGTCAGTGAAAGTAAGATTAATTTCCTGTCAATACCGTGGAAATCACCCCCACGTGTACGACCTGTTACTTAGTCTATGTTCACTAGAATTGAAAACAACAAGCAAGAATGTAATGCACGTGTTTTAAACCCAAATCGAAAATGATATTCGATGAAGCAAATAAGATGACTTTCACTAATGCAAAACTAGGAAAGCAAGACAAATTCTTTTACTAAATATAACAAAAACAACAACAACAAGTATGCTCCCTAAATGAAAGCAAGCAAGAGAAACAGAAACCCGAAATGGGTCCCACTAGGCGTGCCAAAATGTTTCGCACTAATGTTTCTGGCTCAGGAATAGACTTGCTTCTATCCTTTCATTCCTTTGAGAAACAGATAAGGGTTAGGGCTAGGAGGAATACCTGTTGAATGTTGAGATGGTGTGCGCATCGTAGAGAGAAAGATCGATCGATCGCGAAGAACTCTTTTTTGTCTCGAAGGACTACCCGCAAGTAAGAATACAAGACCACAGATTTTAATTAGACAATAAATGAGGGAGCTGCCTTAGGCCCAGGAAATATAAAACTTCCTTTCGAAGGTGGTCAGTTCCCCTTTTAATACGAATTAACACAAATGATAACAAAGAAAGCTATTGCAAAATCACGATTTAGGTATCTCGTTACAAAGCAAATAGGCTAAACTATCAATAATAAAGCGTCACGTTGTTTGTTCGGCATCGGGTCGCTGATACATTCAAAGTTGAGTTATAGGATAAACCAGATCGGATCCGAGGTGTTAGGTGACAAATAGGTGAGAAAAGGGTTTTGGGGTATAAGTCACAGTGACCGACGCCGGTCACTGGATAACCGACCGCGGTTAGAGAACCGCCGCCGGTGGGGGATAAACGACACCAGTAGGGTCAGCAATCTAAGTGCTTCTGGATAGAGGTTGGTTGCAAGGTGATCATGGGGTTATTAAGATTGGTGGATGGCTGAGGGGAATAATGGGAGGACAGGGAAGACTCAGAGTGTGATAAAATGGTCTTCTGGGCAATACAAAGATGTATGGATGAAGGTTCAGTGCAGGGTGCTGGTAGGTGGTAGATCTAGGAATGAGCTTATAATTACTATCAATCCACAAGCTCAAGAAATGGTGCTTAGAAACATACAAGACACTACTTACTCGTTCCTGATGAAGATGCAGGTTCCAGGACTGTGATGACGAAGACAGGGCTCAAGTGGGATGATCTGACAATCCAAGATGAGCTATCTCCTCTTCGATGCTCTGGATGAGTGTCACCGGGCTCAAGTTATTCAGCATGCATCTTGGGCTTGATGTCCTTCTCTCGCAAACTCTTCTATTTTCTTCACTTGTCTCGCTCGCCAAGCAAACCGGATCCTTTCAATGATTTCTCCTCTTTTTCGATCAAATGAAAATCCGATCCTTTGTTTTTGGTCGAAGTGGTCATTTACAGGAACCGATATGGTTACGAAACCGACGGCGGTCGAGAGTAGAACCGGTATCGGTCAAAGTCAAAGTGGGCTATTTTTGGTAAAATAGCCAACTTTCCTCCTTTTCTCCCGAGGGATTAGTCAGGGGCTTGGTCAAGTCATTATGAGGTTGGTTTTAAAAGTGTGGGTGAGGAGTAATTAATCATAGGTGGATGTGGACCAAGTTATAGGTCTTAATTAGGTTAGTTTAGGTTAAGTATTATTAATTATAAGGTAATTAATAAATAATTGTGTAAGGTTTAGGTGATGAGGTTAGGTTGCGAAATGAGATGTGGGGCACAGGTGTCGTAATGACACAAATTTGTCTACAATAGCGGAGAAAGACCAGTGAAGACCACGTTCACCACTCCTTGGGAACGTTTTCTTATAGAGTTATGCCTTTTGGGTTGTGTAATGCTCAACAGATGTTCCATCTTTGATGAATATGGTGTTTGAACCCTACATTGGGAACTTCAAAAAGTATTTTGGATGATTTTTGCATCCATGGGAGCAAGATGGACCACCCGCACCAAATGGAGACAACATTTCAAATAGAAGATTCATCAAGAATTTCTTGAAAATTACATCTAGAGAGCCACTAAGTTTCCAAAGAGTTACCATTTCTATGAATAGAAAGAAGGATGTACTATAGAAGATTCATCAAGAATTTCAGAAATAACAACCACTAACCCATGAAGAAGATTTTTATGAACAGAAATGAAAGGAAGCCCTATGGCGTCTTCACCTATTTTAAAGAATATAGATTGGAGTAAGCCATTCATTGTGTATACTAATGCCTCAGATGCAGCACTAGGAAGTACTCTGAGCCAAAAGGATGAAAATGGGAATGATCATCCAGTTTACTTTAAGAGCAGACAAATGAGCAGTGCTGATGTAAATTATACTCTAGCTATCATTTTTGTTGTAAATAAGTTTAGAAATTACTTGCTAGGCTAGAAATTTATAGTTGTAACAGATCATCAGGCTCTAAAATATATTGTCAATAAGCCTAACCCATCATGGAGGATAGCAAGATGGATAATTTTTCTACAAGAATTTGAATTTGATATTATAGATAGGCCAGGAAAGAAGCATGTCAATGCAGATGCACTCTCTCGAGCCTATGATGGTTTAGGTTCATCTTGTGATGATGATGATTTCCCAGATGCAGCATTGTTATCCCTTGACACAATCCCTAGTGAATACATAGATATTTGGAATTATCTGAATGAATTCAAGTTTCTGATGGTGCCAATGCAAAGACTAAGAGGAAGATTACTCAAGCCAGTCGTCCATATTCTATTCTGCATGGAGTATTATTTCGAATAGGACCTGATGGACAGTACAAGAGAGCAGTTGGACATGATCAAGGGAAGGAGCTGATAGAAGAATTCCACAATGGTACATGTGGAGGACACTTCTCTAGACAACTTACAACAAGAAGGATCTTGGATGTAGGTTATCACTAGCCCACTCTTTTTAGAGATTGTTATAATTATTGTAAGACATGTGATATTTTCAAACACATGGTAACCGTAATACTTCATTAGCTCCATTATGCCTCTATTCTTCCACTTGGTCTCTTGAAAAGTGGGGAATAGACATTGTAGGTCCACTTCCAACTACCCCATGCCAAAATAAGTATATTGTAGTTGCCACTGATTATTTAACCAAGTGGGTTGAAGCTAGGCCATTGAAAATAGCTTCCATGGATGAAGTGGCAAGGTTCATATATGAACGCATTGTCACTAGATTTGGTTGTCCATTAGAAATTGTCAGAATGATCAAGGAAGCCACTTCATTAATGAGGTGGTAGAAGCCCTAGTCAATAAGTTTTCTATTAAGCACATGGAAGGCAACAACATACAAGCCAAGCACAAATGGACAGTGGAGAACGAACAAATTTTGTGTTGTGTCAAATTCTAGCAAAAGATGCAACCTTGCGCAGTACATAAGTGGGATAAAAGGATTCATGTAGCATTGTGGGCATATAGGAACATCAAAAGTCAGCAACAGGATACTCCCCATTTTAGTTGGCTTATGGCATTGATCCAGTTCTTCCTATTGAGTTTGATATTCCCACTGTGAGAGTTATGAAAAATGAAAGGATGGATGAAAGTGATTCAGTAAAGGAAAGGTTGGTACATATTCATTTACTAGATGAAATGAGGGAAATAGCAAAGGATACAAACTATAAGAAGAAAATGAAGCAGAAGGAATACTTTGATCAAAAGATCCGTTGGTCTCCATTTCATGTGAATGACTTGGTTCTAGTATATGATTCTAGATACAAAAAAAGAAGACAAAGAAAATTTCTTCCAAAATGGATGGGGCCCTACAAAATAGCAGTTGTGCATGAAAATGGTACATATCGACTGGAGGAATTGGATGGCACTCCCATTACAAAATGGGTCAACCATGACAAGTTAAAGATTTTCAGTGCACCACTTGAATGTCAATAAGAGTCTACTTCGAGGATGGAGTAGAAGCTAGAAGGGGGAAAATGTCGACATTAAAATTTTCCTCTGTAATTTCTATTTCATTAATGTATGTATTAGGAATAGGATGTTGTTAAGTATAATTAGTAGTAACATCGATAGAAGATAACGGCGCCAAAGATAACGCCACCAATAATGTATAGTACGATAATAGTCAAAAGTATAATAGGAATGTTGTGGTAAAAGTAAATATTTGTCGTAAGTGGTCCAGGTAATGTTAAAATGTCAAAGTTGGGGTAAGTAGAGAAGTAGGGTCTACATGATTAGGAATTAGAAATATTATATTGGTAATAAGGACAAGGAGTGAGGTCATAAATATTTTGTGTATTTTATTTGTAAAAAGTCTAAAAATGTGGAACCCATGTGAAATGATAAGGTTTATCTTATCTTAAAAGATAAGCTTACATGTACAGATAAGAGTTAAGGTATGGAATATGATTCGTCGGAGTGGATTTCTTATCCTATCTTAGAGATAAGATGGATAAGCCTGGAAGTTCTATAAATAAAGAGGCCACCCCCCTCATTTAGCATAGAAGGAAGTAGTGAGAAATATTGTATGAGTAAGTGTGTAAAGGAAGCCATCATTTTGAAGGTGTGTTAAAGAAGCCATTAAGAGGTGTAATTGTGAAGTTTCTCCCATAGTTATTTTTGGAAGGCAAGTGAAGTCAGTAACACTTGAAGTACCTCATGGGTGAGATTGTAACAATTTCATGTTGATATTATAATTTACACCTATATTTTCATATTTTTCATCATTCCTTCGTATCATAGTCTATGGTATTCTTGTGTTATGTTTGTTGTTGTGTTTCCAAATTACATCCACCAAACTAAAGGTTGTGCATTAGTAAATAATCATAGCACGAGGAGTTCCCGGTGGTGAATTATCATAGTGTCGGATTGATGATGACAGTTCATCGATGCTAATAACCAATAGGGCTCCATAATACCTTCTCTCCATACAAAGTTTATCTACGTAACAACATACTACATATTCCATGGTCGTGGATCATTGCGATCATGTAGGGAATCAAGAGCCACTAAAAATGATTATTCAAGGAACAAAGTTGGGACTAGTAAATCATATATGATCCAATGTATCAGGAACACATTGGACTCTCACTCAATAGATGGAAAAAGCCCTTTATTTCTCCTTGCTCCTACAAGAGTCGCTACTTTCAACATACAAGGAAGAACAATACATTGGCCTTAGAATCCTGATTAGGGATGTCCATGCTTTAAAAGGAAAAACATTGGTAGTGTTTCAAGAAGAAATGAAACACGTGCATTACATTCTCATAGATGAGATGAGTTTTTTAGGGCCCAAAATGTTCAAAAACATCAATGATCGACTCCAGCAAGCATTCCCATCACATGCAACTGAACCATTTGGTGGTAGATCAATGATTCTTGTTGGAGATCTTGCTCAACTACCTCCTGTGAGGGATGTCCCATATATATGTCAGTAAGCTTGCATCATGTTTCAACCCTCCAAAAATTCTTAATTATTTAATAGGTTTCTTTCTTTTATAATGATTACAAATACTTTCATTCATCTCTGCTTGCATTGGTCATTTACACTACTTCTAGGAAACACAATTGGGAGAAGGCTTTGGGACACTTTCAACATTGTCATTACCTTAGATGTAATATTTCGACAACAAGGAAATGATCCACAACAAATCATCTTCCGTACAATCTTGAAAAACATTAGAAATGTTGAACCTATTTTCCATGATTGGGAAACACTCATGAAACATAGATAAATGCATGCTTCAGCCAGGGCATAAGGGAATCCTTTGATTCAGCAATCCACTTATATGTAACTAACAAATTTGTTCGTCTGCATAACAAACACATGCTTAAGTCTTTATCCAAGCCGATCACACAAAGTGTTGCCGAATATACAAGGTGCTTAGGATTAGAAGATGTAGACAATGACCAATTGGAAAATGAAGTTCTTTTATGTATAGGTCAATGTGTTATGTTACTCTGTAATTTGTGCATTGAAGTTGGATTAGTTAATGGTTCTATTGGTACTATACAAGACATTATCTACACCGCTGGCTCCAAACCACCCAGCTTGCCCATGTCTGTAATAGTACAATTTGATAACTACACAGGTCCTGCATGGGACCCCATAAATCCTAAATCCATTCTGTATTACCCATAATAAGAGGTAATCAATGAAAGGTGCTACTAAAAATGGTTTGGGCACTTACCATACATGAGTCTCAAGGATTAACTTTTCCTAAAGCAATAATTGATATTGGAGATGATGAGAAACCAGGATTGACATTCACAACATTATCCAAAGTTAATTCCATTGACCATTTGAGAATATCTCCGCCTTTTACTTTTGAGTGCTACTCGAAATCAAAACAACAAGGTATGTGAAACAAATATTGCTAGAAGAGAAATGCCTACACATGTTGTCCGCAGTTGGTACTAACAGGAATATCTCTTGCTCATTATAACTAAATTACATTTTCCCATTCTTTTCGAGAAATCTATTTATCATTCAATTAGTTTACATGTATGTTTGTCAAACTAATTACAAATTACATTTTCAACCAGTGCACGACACCAACAATAAATATAGCTAGTTCTAAAGCCTTTTTCACGTTCAAATACATGTTATCAACATGTACTTACCTACACTGCAATTGTATTTCCATTCTTTTTGCATCCACACTATGACGCTAACAACACACTTATTCATTGCAGGATCTTTCAATCACAAATGACCTCCAACAACTTTGATTGTTGCCTAAACCTTCGAAAGACAACATACTTTGCATGCTTTCTCATGGATTGTTGTTATAACAAATTGGAACCTCTTCACAAAAGGACAATCATGTTGCGCATGAAAAATGTGAAATTCTTACAGTTGTATCTACGTTGCAAAACACTTTATTTTGATTGTACCAGGGTACCCCATCCCTGTCAAAAAGCATTTACCCTTAATAAAGACTTTATTTCTCATGGATTGTTGTCTCTCAAAACTTTAGTGATACATGAAAAATTCAAAACTCGTAATTGTCAAAAACACTAATATAATTATTACCATATTTCCAATTGCAATTGACATTCTAAACCTCCAATGACTACCTTAATCTTAGAGAGGTCCCAAAACTTGCATGCTTTACATCATACTTCCATAAACTTTAAACTTTATTACTAATATACTACTTTCAAATACTCCTCCAATATGCCTATCGGCCTCTCACAAGCACCTTTGGATGCTTTTGCTAGTTTATGAGCTACTTTTAGAACACATCACCTCCATAAAGTGTGCTTCCCACCCCCTTCTTATGCAACAATCATATTCATCTTCAATTTTTTATTTTATTAAAAAAACCAATCATATTCATCTTCAATTTATATAAAAAAGAAAAGTAAAAAGCAATCACATTCATCTTCTATTTTTTTAATAAAAAAACAATCATATTCATCTATAATTACATCGAAAGCGTTCCCCTATGGGAAAGGCCCTTCCAGACATTTCGGTCACTGTCTTAAGTTTGATGGCCGTTTAGACATTTTTTCCAAGTTCAACGGGTGTTTTGATGTTTTTACATTTGCATGGATGTGGCAGTTAGCAATTGCATGGAAGCGGTAGTTCCCAACAGTTGCATGAATTTTTAGTAGTTCCCCAAAGCTTGCATGAATTTGAAACTGAGATGGAAATAGTTGGAAGCACCATGCATCAAAATCTTGTGAGTCTGCATGGATATTCACTTTCTCCACATGGAAACTGCGTCTCATAGAGAAGACCGGGAAATAGATGGAGAAGAACTGATAGATTTAGTCATATAAATTTGTGGTTAGCCGAGGGCCTGTGAAAATCAGTGAGTAGGGCCAACACGGTTTCCTCAAGGCATTATCCGACCGTTGTTTGGCTAAGATTGAGATCAAAGAGGAAAATGGGATCGACGTTTGGAAGGTGAAAGTTCACGATGTGTTGTGGGATATGGTGTACATGTTGCCAAGGTCGATGAAAACGTCTTGTTCTGGGTAGGCCACACGCTGTAGGTAAGAAAAACATACGTCATTATGGAATTTACATGAGATTTTGGTAATTTTTATTGATGAAACCCCTCTTTCCTTTAACAGCCCAGATTTCATCACAAAATACCCTACATCAGAGACCATGATACTTGCATAAGTACGTAGTGCAATCTATTTCATTCCCATATTTTGCATGTTGTATAAGACTTATATACAATATTGGGATTTTAATTAATATAGGGTGATTTTGTGATGTTGTATGGGTTATACTATATGGCTTGGCCGTTGTTGCTATTAGATATTATGTAGTTTATAAATACAAACTTAGAGTAAGTAAATAGTTGCTAAATTGCATTGGTGTCATTTTTTAGGCTTAAAGAACTTTGGAATTGCAGTTCATTTTTGACAAGTGCATGGTATTATTTCTAATATATTGTATATCTCAACCTTAGATGCAGTCATACATGGACTCTGAAATCAGAGCCATCATGGCCCATTATATTGAAGGATGCATGTTCAACTCTGTAGTTCCACCGCCAACACTGCAGTTCTAATGCAAATTCCACCATCAACTCTAGCTCATCCTCCTATTAGTTTCCTTTAACTAGTTTTTTACTTTGGTTAATAAACTGTAGACTGAGCAGTTCCTTCAGTCATAGGAGTAGTTCCTTTTTAGTTAAGTCCATGTTCTCTACATGTTCGCAGCTTCATTTGCCACCTAATAAATTGTAGGAGCTAGTTTTGATTTTTCTATTTATTTATGTATTCTCGCTTTCAGTAATATACAACTAAAATCACTAATGCTGAACAAAAACAAAATTATTTTCTAAGATTTGTTGTTCGCTCACCTTGTGAGCATATTTATTATAATTATTGTTTGCATATTTGTTTTTTATTTTCTCAGTATAGTATAAGAGCACACTTTCTAATCTTCAATTGGTATCGAGCAAGGTCAGTAAGACTATTTTTTTACAAAATTTGCAGGTTACGGTTCTCTCAAGAATTATTATTAGAATGTCAAATGGTGGCAATTTTTCATTCCGGCTTTCCGTTGTTTTACCGGAGACAACTACGACTTTGGAGTATAAAGATGAAGACCCTACTATTATTCCAAGATATCTAGGATTTAGTAGAAGGAGGATACATAGAACCCTGAGACTAGAATGCGTTAAATGCCTTAAGAAAAAATCAACAAACTCAATTGAAAGAAGACAAAAATAAGGACAATCGAGCTCTTTTTGCTATCCAATCTGTATTGGATATATCAATTTCTCCCCGTATAGCTAGTATGACAAAGTCAAAGAATGCATGGGTGGCCTTACAAACTACATACCAAGGATCTGACTAAATAAGGTTGGTAAGACTTCAAACCCTTCGAAGAGATTTTGAAAGTTTAAGTATGAAGGAAGATGAGTCTATTCAAGAGTTTATTACTAAGGCTCAAAGTATTGTAAACCATCTTAAAACTCAAGGGGAAAGTATCACAGAGCAAAAAATTGTAGAAAATATTTTGAGATCTCTTCCTCCAAAGTTTGATCCAGTGGTCATAGCCATTTAAGAAAGTAAATATATAACCACATTCAAAGTTGCAGAGTTGATAGGTTATTTTCAATCTCATGAGGAGCATATGAAACGTTCTACAGAGAAGCTCGATCAAGCCTTCCAGTCCACTGTAAGAATTGAAGAAAAATATACAACCCCTTCTCAATCAAGCAAATCTCAAGGGGAGTCTTCTACATCTAGAGGACATGGTAGAGGAAGAGGAAGAGGAAATAAAAGAGGAAGAGGAATAAGTTCTATGGATCGGAGAAGCATCCAGTACCAATATTATGAAAGGTATGGACACTATGAATTTGAATGTAGAAATAAAAATCTGATTTGAATAAATCAAGAGCCAACTATACTAAAGAGTCTTTTGAAGAAGCAAAACACTCTACATTCTTTTGCTTGATTTGGCAAAAGAACCTCAAAAGGATGTTTGGTTCTTGGATATCGGATGCTCAAATCATATGACAGGTAAATCTAATCTCTTTGTCAAATTAGATGAATATGTAAGGAGTCAAGTAAAATTTGGTGATGATAAAGAGGTTGATGTAATGGGAAAAGGTACCATTGCAGTGAAAACTAAGCAAGGAGAAACTACATTTATTCATGACACTTTACATGTGCCCCAATTACAACACAATATTTTAAGTATTGGGCAACTTGTAGCAAAAAATTACAAGGTTGTGTTTGAAGTTAACTGTTGCAAAATATTTGATAAATCAACTTACCATCATCTTGTAGCAAAGGCTTGTATGATAGAGAATAGATTATTTCCTCTCACTTTGGATTCTACTAAGATGCATGCCCTCAAGGAAACCACATATGATTCATGGTTATGGCACCAATGGTATGGTCATTTACATTTGTAAGGATTAAGTTTGCTTCATAAGAAAGGCATAGTGAGAGGACTTCCTGCAATTTATGCAAAAGAAGAAGTTTGTTCAGGGTGTGCACTTGGAAAACAACATCGAGACAATTTTCCGGTGAATAAATCATGGAGGGAAAAATCTCCTTTAGAGCTTGTGCATAGTGACATTTGTGGTGACATGCAAGAGGAATCTTTGGGTAAGAATATTTACTTTCTGACATTTATTGATGATTTCTCACGCGAAACATGGGTTTATTTTCTTAAGCAGAAATCTGAAGCATTTGAATGCTTCAAGAATTTTAAGGCTATGGCAGAAAATCAAAGCGGGTATTCTCTAAAAATACTCGGAAAGATAGAGGGGGAGAGTTCACTTCCAATGAGTTTGCTGATTTTTGTAATACTCATGGAATTAAGAGACAACTTACGACAACTTATACCCCACAACAAAATGACATTGTATAAAGAAATAACCATACCATTATGGAGATGACATGAAGTATGTTGTAGTCCAAAAACCTTCCTAATTGCTATTGGGGAGTTGCAGTAGCAACCAAAACTTATATTTTGAATCGAAGCCCAACAAAATTGCTTCAGAATATCATTCCCAAGGAATCCTGGAGTGGACACAAGCCCTCAGTAGCTCACTTTCGTGTATTTGGTTGTCCCTGCATATGTTCATGTTCTAGAAAAGAAGCGGAAGAAGTTGGATGCAAAATCCCAACTTTGTATCTTTGTGGGCTATTCAGATTTCACAAAAGGATACAAATTCTATAATCTTGACACAAAGAAATGGATTATTAGTCGAGATGTGGTTTTTGATGAAGGGGGAGTATGGAAATGGAAAAAAGGAGTTCAAAAAACTACACCACTCATCATGGGTATTGAAGATGTTCAACAAATTCCTCCTCTCCCCACAATCTCAAGTGGAAGTTCAAGCCCCAGTTCACCAAGTTCCTCTTAGGTGATAGTTCTAGTCCACAATCAAGTCCAAGTTCTTCATAAAAGGTACGAAGTTTAAATGAAATTTATCAAAGGAGTTCTAATGTGAATCCAGTTGCCAATTTTTCTTTGTTTAGTACCATTCAAGTTGAAAATTCGGTGTATGAAGAAGCTATGAAATAACAAGTATGGATTGATTCTATGAATGAAGAGATGCATGCAATTGATAAAAACAATACATGGGAATTAGTGCAACTTCCTAAAGATAAGCAAGTGATTGGTGTCAAATGGATTTATAAGGTGAAATATCATGTTAATGGTTCTATGAATAGACACAAGGCAAGATTAGTTTCAAGGGATCTCGCACAAACACATGGAGTATATTATTCGAGAGACTTTCTCTCCCGGTTGCAAGATTTGATACGATCAAGATTATATTGGCTATTGTTACACAACACAAGTGGCCAATCTATCGATGGATGTAAAATCAGCCTTCCTAAATGGTTTTATTGATGAGGAAGTCTATGTGGAACAACCTATTGTTATGAAATTCGGGAAAAGAACATTTGCTTTACAAGGTAAAAAGGGCTCTCTATGGGTGAAGCAAGCACCTCGTGCTTGGTATGCAAGGATTGATGGCTATTTCTTGAAGAAAGGCTTCATTCAAGTTCCTTAGATCCAACCCTGTATATCCAACATCTTGGTAATGATATTCTAATTATTTTACTTTATGTTGATGATCTCATTTATACAGGTAATAGCCCATCTCTCATGGAGAAATTTCAAACAGAAATGAAACAAGAATTTGAGATGTCAGATATGGGACTTATGCATTATTTTCTTGGAGTAGAGGTGCAACAAAAATATGAAGGTATATCCATTTCTCAAACCAAGTATGTGGCTGATCTACTGAAGTGGTTTAAAATGATGTCATGCATTGCAGTTGCCACTCCTATCGGCCTTGGTGAAAAATTAACCAAGGAAGATGCAAGTTCCAAAGTTGATGCTACTTTATACAAAAGTTTGGTTGGGAGCCTCATGTATCTCACTACCACGAGACTTGATATTATGTATGCTATGAGCCTCATTTCTTGGTTCATGCAGGATCCACATGAGTCTCATTGGCATGCTGGAAAAATATTTTTAAGGTATGTGAGTGGTACACTCAATTTTGGCATTCATTATTCTCCCATACATAAGTTTGAGATATGTGGTTACATGGATTCTGATTGGGCTGGTTCATTGGATGATAGAAAATCAACATCTGATTATATTTTCTCACTTGGTTCTGGAGTTGTCTCATGGAGTAGTAAAAAGTAGGCAACCATCGCTCTCTCTTCCGTAGAAGAAGAGTATATTGCAGCAACAATAGCTAGTTGTCAAGCCATATGGATTAGACAGATTTTGGAATATTTACAATTGGTTCAGGAACATCCCTCTACTATTTACTGTGATAACAGTAGTACCATTGTAATGGCCAAAAATCGAATGTTTCATGCTAGATCGAAGCACATTGAGATTTGACATCACTTCATCTGAGACTTAGTTCAAGACGTGACAATGGAATTACAATTTTTCCCTACAGTTGAGCAAGTTGATATTTTTACCAAAGCTCTACCTACAACCAGATTTTTTTGCTTTGAGGAATAGTTATTGTTTGCAAATTTGGGACTCATCCCCATTGCACATGTATGCCTTTTGGGGAGATTGAAGGATGCATGTTCAACTCTAACTCCTCGTAGTTCCACAATTTCGCCAACACTGCAGATTCCACCGCTTTAATTCCACCATCAACTCCAGATCATCCTCCTATTAGTTTCCTTTAACTAGTTTTTTACTTCGGTTAATAAACTGTAGACTGAGCAATTCCTTCAGTCATAGGAGTAGTTCCTTTTCAGTTAAGTCCATGTTCTCTACATGTTCGCAACTTCATTCACTGCCTAATAAACTATAGGAGTTAGTTTGATTTTTCTATTTATTTATGTATTCTCTCTTTCAATAATATACAACAGAAATCACTACTATTGAATAAAAACATAATTCTTTTTCTAAGATTTGTTGTTTGCTCACCTTGTGAGCAGATTTCTTATAGTTATTGTTTGCAAATTTGTTTTTTATTTGCTCTAGTATAATATAAGAGCACACTTTCTAATCTTCATATATGCCTTTTGATAGCTAAGGAGAGGTCCCCAATCATGTTCACGATGTAGGGCTATAAATGATGGTACTTGACACATATGCTCGTGTCATGGGAAAAGTGATTGCTCACAATTTCTCACATTTATGTAGGCTGATAATGTGCTTCTTTACCTTTAACTTGCCAGTCATCCTAGGAATCTAGATTGGGCATCAACTTTGCAGATGAATCTACAGATTTATGTATGTGCTTGTGCATGACTATTGCAGGTGCATCCATTAGGTTCTTTTTTCAACCTTACAAGTCATGCAAATTATAGATGCTCTTTAAATATCCTCGGTACAAGCTCCCTGCTCATGAGCATCATGCTTACTTTTGTACCATATATCATGAGAAGTTGGGGAGGATTAGATGTCCAACACCCTAGTTTCGAGAAAATAAGCCTTGTTTTGAAAAGAGTCCTGTTTTTGTATATTTTGTTTTTTGCTTCTTTTTTAGATTTTCCAACAACATGAAATTCACTTATCTCGATGCATGTATACAACTTCGTTATGTCCTTATTGTAATTTCATTTAGTTAGCAAAGGTGCAACATTGTGCTTTACTAAAAGATTTGATAGTGATTTATGGAAGGAAATTACACTAGTGTGCAACTTTCTTATGTGGAATATATGCTTCAGGATGACACTTCTAAAGTTTCTGACGAGTGTGGTTTAATTTTTTTTTAAATACTATAACATTGGTATAAGATTGTTCTCTTTGTTATCTTCCCCTTCGGCACCGAGGTTCCAACCACCCCCACAACAATGTATTTTGGGCATCCCTTTCATATGATAATATTCAACACTTGGAAGGCTACATGTCCTTTGTTAAATTTCCAGTTTGAGAAGAACTTGCCTTCTTTCTTTTAACCAAGGCAATACCGCATTACTATTTTCCATATTTTCAAAGCTTATTTTCTTCTTGTCTATTTATTATCTTTATGGGGTTATGTCATAAGTGTTTCAAAATCTTGTTGTTTTCTCTGTATAAACTCCATGGTCATGGGAAAAATGTCTCTCTCTCTTTTTTTTTTTTGTTGTTTGCCCAAATCCATTTACATAGCTACATCCGATAGCTAGTTTTATTTACTGTACTTTTACTTTTGTATATATTTTAAAATCTAAGCATATATATATATATATATATATTATAAATATATCTTTCCTATATAATGATGACGACATTTGGGATCCTAGGCTTGTTTTTGTTATGAGGTGTGTTGTTGATTTGAATAGATAAATAGGATAGGGATGTGCCAAACTTACCATGATTACTCTTTTGGTTTTTAGCTTCTTTGGACCATCCATCTTCAATGGGTTCACGTGAAAATGCCAAAGACATTGGTTATGTTTTTATTTTATATTTTCTTTATATATATATATATATATATATATATATATATGAGAAGCATGATGCGATGTTCTATTATTAAAATTACTTTCATGCAGTATGTTAATATGCATATCAATGCATTTTATTGACCATTACTATTTATACATATATATTTTTTGGCATTTTTTGTTTATTGTAAGAACAACTGACGAGTAAGAGCAGAGTGTTTTACTATCTTACCAATTGGTACTGTAATAAGCCCAAATGGTTCCAGTTGTGATTAGACTACTATGTGACCAATTAAAATAATTGTGTTTTAAGTCCTTTCTACCAACAAGAAAAAAAATAAATTGTGGCCGACAAACCGTTTTCTGATTGCATTCTTATAACTAGATTTGTTTCTAGCTGGCAATCCCTTTCTTTCTGAAGCTGATTAAATAAAAACCCATACTCCATTTTGTCTCGTAAGCAGTTGTGGGTATTTTTCCTTCAAAACACTTGTGCAATTTGTTTTCTTCAAAATCTCTCCTCCCAACCAAGTACTCAATGGAGAAGAGAAGTTTTGTGGCCATTTTCTTCAAAATCTTTAAATCCCCATGCATGCATTTTTACCCAATTATGACGGATGTAGATGATGATGGAAAGTGTTTGACAAAATGCCTCAACTAAATCTGGTTTGCCTGGAATTCAATGATCAAATACCTATTCTACTCTACTCTTATGGGTTTATTCTCGGAGTTAATAAGTCCAAACTCATCCAAAAAATTCTTCTCTTCCAAAAGAAAAGAAAAATGGATTTTGATATATTTAATGAAGAACTGGGATATCGATTTCAGAGGCAAATAAGTGTAACAGAGGCAATGGTTTGGTGGTAGACATTCCCAAACTCTTATTCCTTCTCTTATGGTTCTCATCAAAGTCAAGGTAAGAATGCAAGCATTCTTACCCAAGTTTTCCACATGTCTCCATCCCCATCAATCATTTACTATTTTTAAAAGCACAATGGTTTGTGTTAGGATTAGTCCCTTTTTTCCCAAAATAATAAATAATCCTTTTTTTGTTGTTTTGCTCTGACAAGTTTAACTTGTCCCACAAGCCCCTAAAATTTTCTCAACAACATGAAATTTGATCATTCAATGGTGATATAGCCAACCATCAAAATTAATTACACCCCTAGGAATACATTCAAGATGACCAAAAGTAATTTAAAAAGGAGAAATCACAAATGAAAATAGTAAAATTTGAAACAAGTAATTAAAATTTTTTTGCCACATTGAAAATTTTTGATTTTCCTAACAACATAAAAAAACAAAAGATAACTGTTTGTAATGAAATGCTTTCAAATTTAGGTTGTGCATGCATATAGAAATACAAAATACTCCTTCGGCCTGTGGCCATCTAACAAAATCGCGTGCTAACATCATCGTAATTCAATCATCCATTAGATATTAAATCACAACATTATGCATTTCATATTATCCAAAATTATAGTAATGTAAATTCAACAACTACATTCTACTTATCATGGCAAAGAAATCCAAAAGCCTATAATATATCCATGATAAAAAAATTGGTCTTATCCAGGCTAAATCATACCTTGAAAGCAAAGTCCAATCATAATCTAAATGCATCTACTCACAAAACTCATGCTAATCAACTTAAGTATGTAATGTCCATATCAAAATCTGCATAACTCACAATGAAAATCAAATAAGTGTCATAGGGAAGTGGGCACTACATTTGGCCTTTCTGATAAGAAAGTTCTTAACCCTTCATTTTCTAGCTATGGTAATGGATTCAACATTGTTGCTTGGGCATGTAGGCTGCTTTGACAAGGACAAGCCAAAGACCTTTTCATTGCAGGCTTATGGGATGAGGCACCTCATGATGATTTAGTAGATACACTGCATCTCGCCGTAATGTGTATTGTGGATTCACTTCCAATTAGGCCTACAATGAAGCAAGTTTTGCAGCGACTGAAACAATCACAACCGCCTCCTATTTGCTAGCCAAGCATTACATTTTGTAATTGTAGAGTCAAGGTTAATGTTCCCATCTTTTGACATTTAAAATTTTCAGACCGGTTTCTGAATTGTATCACATAGGAAATGGACAGAAAGTCTTTGAAGAAATATTAAAAATCCGACTGAACCAAACCAGAACTATTAGGTAAATGCTGACTGCTTAACTTTTTCCTTTCAACAGGCAACTTTTGTTTTATTTTGAAGCTTTTAAAAGTAACTACTATACTATAACTCAGATATGATAAAACCTTTAAATGTGTTTCTGTTACTGCAACAGATCCAGAACAAAGAGCCCAAGTTTTACAAATTAGGGGAATAACCAAAAGGCTGCGGTGGCCTGAATGCCGCTTAGACCCGCCATCGCCATTACCAGGCTTCGTCTCCTTTCCTCACACCGCGAATCGCAAATTTTAGCATCTCCCTCGAAACGATTTTCAGATACCTCTTTGAATAGACAATAACACAAAAATCCTTCACATACGACCCGCAGCACATTAGCAGCGTAGTGTCTTCTCGGCATTCCCCGGTGCTATTGCTCGTATTTTTTTAGTTTTTAATTTTTTTCCCAAATTCGGCAGCCAATATTCACGCCCACGTTTGAAAATTGTGTTGGGAATGGCGGAGAGAGAGACCAGGGCAAGCATCCACATTATCATACTGGTTCTATCTACAAAATTTTAACAAGTCTTTGTAAAAAATGGAGGATACATATTATTACAAAGTTCTTGGACTGCCATCAGGGAAAGAAGGAGCAAAACTTACACGAGGAGAAATACGGAAGGCACACAGAGCTCGAGCCCTCACCTCTCATCCGGACAAGAGACCTGATGACCCTAACGCAGTCGCTCTCTTCCAGAAAATTCAAACTGCCTATGATCTTCTCACAGACAAAAACGCCCGCAAGGCCTTCGATGACTTCCTTCGCTTGCGGGATGAAAGGCTTCAGCGGCAAGAACACAAGGCTTCTGAAATCAGTGCGAAGTGAAGAAAAATGATGGACGATCTCACGCGGAGGGAGAATTCGATTTTCAAAAGCAACAGGAAGACAAGGAAAAGGTTGAAGAAACCAAAGCGGCCAGGAAGCTGCAAGAAGAAATTGCTAGGATTCGAGCCTTGCACTCCCAAAGGTCTTTTAATTTTGCTTCTCATAGGGTTGCAGCTCAAGATTCAAAAAAGGAGCCCCCGGTATAGTATTTATTATGATTAATTTTTCGCAACTATCTAATTTTCATTAATTGCCCTAAGTTTAGCAAATTTTCTCTAAAATATTTATCAAAATTGCGTTATGAAATGTACAGAAAACTATTAGATTTGCCAAAATTGCTATATAAAATGTACAGAAAGTTATAAGCGCTGTCTAAATATCCTTGTTTTCCATTCTATACTTATGAAATGTTAAAATTTTCCCTGCCATAGGTGAGGATCTGGACAGAGAAAAGGTGCTGAAAGCCACATGGAATTTTCTGGATGGGTGGGGGGATTATAGTGCAGAACGGCTCAGATAAATATTTGAGAAATTTGGGACAGTTGAAGATATTGTCATTAGGCGTAAAAATTCAAAGAAGAAAGGATCTGCAATAATTGTGATGGGATCCAAAGATCAAGTGGTACGTTTCTTCATATTTACGTTGCTTTGTGTTTTAGGCATTGCATATTTCTTTAGAGTTCATGTTCATTTTGTTCTTACATTACTTTTATGGAGATGCACCAAGCTCTCCCATTGTCTTCTTTCAGCCATGTTGTTTTTGTCAATCCCCTTGCCAATTGTTGGTCACCAATGCACTTCAATGTCTAGACTCCAAATTAAATTAAAATTAAATTCTTTGCTTTTGGTATTATTTATTTTTCACGAATTGAAACAAAATAAATTTAAAACAGGCATTTGGCTAAAATTTTTAGCTTTGATGTTATGCTTCCTTTGCCACCATTTTGTTTGGGTTTATGTTTAGTATCATAATATGAACAAAGGCAGGGGGAATTGTAACTTGTAATTTGAACCTGCTTCGAAGTAACGGACTTAATGGATTTACAGTCATAGTAAGTCATTGAAATTAGAGGGGATTGTGTTACTAATTTGAAGATTCGTGTGGAATTGTCAAGACATGGTGGGAATTGTGAGTCGTCTGAGAAAATAAGACAGGTCAGCAAGACTTACGAGCTGAGTCCAGACCACAGGTTTGCCGGAAATCATGTCGTTTTTCCAAAATGCGGCTGCGTCTGTGTCTGACTTGCAGTTTTTGCATCGAACTCTCCTGCGGCCAAAACATAAAATACACGCAACCAAATTTATTTTTCCATTCGTTGTATTCAATCTTTTTGATCAGTAGAGTTGTAGATTTGTAGAATGACTCAAGAGAACTCAAGAAGGGTCTGGAATGTATTTTAAGGTGTATTTAAAGACTCAAATGAGTTTTGGACTGGATTTGAGGGAGACCTATATCTATTTTTATACAAATTCTTAAAACAGGCTGACCTAGGAGTGCCTCAATGACCTTGTCCTCATCCAGTACAACCTTCGCCTTTGACCCAAAAAAGGTGGAGGGTCCTTATCATGATGCCATTGTGATATAGAGCTCCACACCCTTTGTATGCATTCCACAATTCAAACCAATTCAATTTCATCCAAAACACACTAGTACTCTGTTTTAGTAGTTTTCTTGCACTAATGAGAACAACTCATTTATTAAATCTTAATCCTCTAAACCGCAAACTGATCTCTTAACATCATCCTCTGCCTTATCATGTTCATTGCATGCTAATTCATCTAGTAGTTTAGGCAAATTCTTTGAAAACCACCTTGTCACTATCTTACGTTCTTACTCCCTCCTTAGGCTTCTTGGTGCTCTCATTCCCAGTTAGATGAGATTTGATCTTTTTACATTCAAGGATTCTTCTTTATAGCAGTACCCTGTTCAACATCTCAATCAAATGTTAATAAAACTTTTGTATTAGTTCACAAACTTCAAACTTCCTTATATGCCCACTTGTTCCAACTCTTATTCTTGATGTTCTGGGCTAGCTATTACCTCTATATGCACTTCTTAGGACCTGCACTCTGCTTACACACTCCAAACAAGCTCATTTCAATCCACACAGAGACTCAAGAAAGACCCAAAATCCCACATTACCCTTCTAGGTCAACTTTGATTACTAAATGCTCTTGAGACAACATACTTGTAGCAATCATAAGTGGAATGATCTAATAGTACCAAGGGCAAGTTTTCAATCTCATTAGTATTCCTTCATTCACCCTAAGGTGTGTACTCACTTTGATGATCCAACTCCTATTCTTCCCTTTCAAACTCACACTTGCCTTCCTATGACTGAGACCTCCTTCTAGGTCTAGTATACTGTACTGTCAAGCTTAGTTTCACTTTACTAGGGTTTCAAAATGCAAAGAAAATGTTTTGAGTCGCCCATTTTGAGGTTCTTCCTGTGCATAAAAGTTCAAACCCTGAGATCACCAATAAATATCACTTCTTTTGTTAATGTGCTCTCTTGTGTAGACCTGGACTGTGTTACTTCACTGTGACAGTACACTGTCAGTTATAACTCAAAAGTCCACCAATGAAATACCAAAATCACTTTAAAATATCTTAATAGACCCCCCAACTACCATTTCTACCAAATTTCAAACCTTAGTTTCTTTATTTGAACTTATAAACTTCAAACCCTACCTGTAGGGCAGAGATAGCCCGAGAGGCACACTTTTCCTGGTAGATTGAAATGTATTTGTTCCCAAAACCTGTAACTTGTTATTAAGGACCATCCTAGCTTCCTCAAGAGTTCTGAGCAATTAATGGGTCATGACAATGAGCTAGTGTGATCATCCTCGTGGAAATCAGTCTTGCATGCAACTGTATAAACCAGGGTATTGGAGACTTTAACCTTACAAAGAAACGAGACTTGCCTTCTGTTTTGACTCTCAACTATGAGTTAGATAAACCTTATGTACCTTTCCTATGGCCTTTCTTAGTGTTTACAAATTACATCCATTACAAGACCAAGGTGAATTACAGTTTTTGTTCAAATGCACAAGACACAGTTTTATTGTAAACTCACAGTCTTTTGCTATATATATAGTCATGCATGGCACTCAGCTAGAATGCTAAATCCTTATCATGGGGTTCATGATAGATCTTCCACACATCCTTATAAATCAACTATAACTAAAGCTCTAGCAACTTTATCCACTGGTAAACACAATTACCTGTCACAGCTACAGTCATGGCTTCACAGAGTTACCAGTCAAGATGACTAACTGAGATTTGTGTTCCATTTAACTATTAACACTCTAAAGGGAAATCTTTATCAATAAGAGATTCCTTGCTTTCCTAACCGCATCATGATCAACTCTCAAGCATGCAAGTTCTCATACACCAAGATTATGTCCACAACACACATCTTCTTGAGCAAACACAGTTCAGGCTTAACAAAACAGAGTACTTCTGAGTTCAATTCATTCAACCTTTATTGCATATTCCTTACAAATTGACAATTCACCTTTGAAATAATCATGCACAGAGTTCTTGCATGAAATAAAAACATGTAAGCATCTACAAAAACAGAGTTGTCACTCTTTTTTTATTCAATATTTGCATCAATTGGCTCTTTTCCATTTCTAACAGAGCCTCTGATCCTTCCTTCTTCTTCCTCTACTCGAGGAAAATTCCCCTTCCAACTAACTTTCTTCGAGCCTATAATCCCATTATGTTCAATTTGCTAACCCTAATTGACTTTGACATGTCATTCATGATTTTCTCATAGCTTCATTTCATCATTTTTAAGAACTCACTAACTCATATACTTCTAGGATTCATGACTATATATCTAGACATTTGTTACCCTCTCAAAACCCCTCTAGACCTCCATCTCATTCACCTATAATCCTAAATTCCTCTCTTACAGTCTTAGAACATTTTGAATTACAAAAATGGAGGGAAAGTATAGATTTTGAAAATTTGAACATTTGACCACCTTAAGACTCTCCTTATGACATCATCACCCTCTAACTCACTGAATTGGCTCTCATGACCATGAGAATTACATTTTGAAGTCCCTTTTGATGATGATCTATTAGTAAATTTTAGAGGAAAAATATTATACAGCTTAATACAAAATTAATAACTTTTTAAAGTACAGATATTAGATATTGATAAATGATAAGAATAATTGTATTGATAATTTTATCTTTGATATCTTGTCATATCTAAGGTTAAGAGTACAAAATATGGATTAAAAAAAAAACAAAAGCAAAAAAACTTGGAGTGCAAGTCTCTGATATGAGTACCAACAAGTACCAGTCACCGAGACACAATTTTTTAGTAGGAGACGAGTCTCCGTGCAGCACTGCTGTAAACCATATTGGGAATATTAAATTATGCTCCTTGATAATTCTTTGTCACAAAACTTGGCCCCTATGATCATTGACAAGGCATTAATTTGAAGGTGCAGAGTGGTCTGTGAGAAGGGAGTCATTATTTTTAAGGAGCCCTTTATTACAGGTTCAGTTCTATTCAAGCTATGCACTGTCACATTTTGCTATCACCATCATTTTTTTTTGCAATATACCGTGCTACAAAAGAAGCAGCATCCACTTGTAATGATTGGAAAGTCATTTTTGCTTTTTTTTCCTCCTGCATAGTTTACTTCTTAGGAATCTTCTTATTTTCTCAGTATCTAGGACATAGCTGACTCATTGCATGAAATTGAAATAGTTTGGTATGTTTATTTTGATTAAGACATTATAGACAAATTATGCAGCATAATTTTTCATTTTTTGATTGCCAGGATGCTGCTACTCGAAGTCCCCGTGGAGATGTTTCAAACCCTTTGCTTGTACTTACCTTTTTGCCATCAGCAACTAATTCTGGATATGAACCCGAGAATAAGCAAGCAGAAATTATCATTAATACAGAATTAAATAATATTTTTGGAGCTGGATATCATGCATACGAGGATACTGTTCGAAAGAAGTTGCAGAAGGTCAGAATTCTATATATTTGTTTCTGTTTTGGTATCAACTTTATAGAATAGATATCCTCCAGTGTATGCTGTTGTTATAATGCATGCAATTTTCTTTTTATACAGATTCAATGCCATGTATCTAGAGAATGTTTGGTATTGATGTTGAGTTTCTTTTTTGATTGTATTTTGTTTTAATTTTGTCACTTTGGTTTAAATTATGCAATGTAAATTTACATCATATTATAACTATATTCAAGTTTTAAGCACCAAACTTCTTCTGTTATTTGAATTTCCTTTGTAGAGCTAGATGACTAAAGTTATCTCTTCTATATTACCCAATGCATGATGGGAAGGTATTTGTAATTTATTTAATATTTTCATTGTTCACTGTTCAGTAAAATAAGCAAATGATGTTGGGGTAGGTGAGCTTTTGTTCTCAACTGTTGTGACCCGACCCACTGTCCCGAGCTGTGTGATTTGCTAAAGGCCCCACAGTAATGGGTTTTGGTATTGCGTACTATTAGTGTGGTTGAGTAAGGAAAATGTGCTCCCTTCTTGCAGCATGAGTTTCTTTGTTCTTCCAGAAACTAAAGGCATATTAACTAGAGCCAAACACACCGAGATTTCCAATCCCTGGCCTGATTACATCCCGTTCTTTGTAGGGGTTTAGATATCAATTGCAACTGTGGGAGAGCTATTATTGACGCCACAGACATACTATCGTACAGTACATCTTCCTAAATCCATTTTTTTGTGCTGGATTATCTATCTGGATTTTTTGGTATCCCATTGTGTTGCAGCATATAAGAACAAAGGGTCTGTCTCCTGATCTCATGTGTTCAAGAGTCTCATAGTTCATTAGAAATAAAGTCTCCCTCATTACCCAATCTAAGCATTTTGTTGATATCACTAGATTCATTTTCCACCATTGCTTTGAATTTAATGGACCTGTACAAAGCCTCTAATATTGGCTCAGGAAAGCATACCCAGACAGCCAATTGAAGTTATTGACGAAAAATAGAAAATCTCAAGAGCCACCAATTGAGAAAACACTCATTAATCTAGAAATGTTTGTATGTACCAATGCTTTTTAGTGCTTTGCTCTCCAAGCTGTGGCCGTTTGGAAAACTTTTCTATTTTGTTTCCCAAAGATAAAAAATCTTACAAAATCTATTCTATTTCTTATTGAACGGAAGACCCGTACCTAGTTGGTGCAGTGTCAAGGTTGGGGGCCCAATTTAATAAGTGCCCTGCCTAGTACTATTATAGAGTACGCACCAAACTTATCTATAGACACTTTCTGATACCAAAATAGAGACACAATAACAACTAACTGTATGCATGAAAGGCCATAGGACATATACATTGACACATTAAAATGCAGAGACTCTCAATCCAACAATGCGACTCTTCATAGTTTAATGGTCTTTGAGAGTCTCAAGGGCTTTATAAATGCTTATGTCAGACTCTACAATTGTTGGGTTCTCTGTATATTGTGTGGAGCCTTCTGCTTGCTTTGTGAGCACATTTGTATTTGATGTAGGAGCATCTGTGTTTACAAGCAATTATGCAACACCCAAAAATATTTAGAGTTAGGGAATAAAGACTTGCGCACTGCCACATCACTCTACAGTATGGTGCACAAACCTTAATTCCTTATTCATTTTTTGCGCAATCCTGTTCTTAGCTGCAAAGGCTTAACCAAGCCGCACAAATCTACATAGCCGTGGAAAGCTTTCCTATGCTGCACAACATTGTCTTGGCTGCTCAAAACTAAAAAGTTCCACAAACGCTTATCAATGTCGCACAACCTTGTTCCACTCTGCCAAACACTTATTCCTTGCGCACTGAGAAACCTGCAAATAACCTAGCATGCGATTTTCAAGCCACAACCGCCTAATCACGCTTTTGCCTTTGCAAAGCCTTACATTCCTCTGCAGGACCATTTCGATTGTTGCCATGATTAGATCTGCATTTAACGAGAATCTCCAGTCAACATCAATACAGTTAGAGGGATGCGCATGTGGGCTTGGATATGTTTTTCATAGCCGTGCCTCCCTCTAACTATATTCATGTTATTTGGAGATTCATCAAATAGATGTGGGCACTGGATATGTTTTCCATTGCCGAGGACGAACCAAAAGATTTGATTGAGCTTGATCCAATGGAGGAAACTTTATGGGAAGCTCAATGGCAATTCGAGGCATCTTTGCTTGCAAAGGCATCTCTGTTCTCCTGCCAAAGTCATCATGAATTCTATAAATAGAAGATAAATGTGGGGCATGTAATCCTCCTTCCTATCAAGTGTGATTTGGGCATCTATGCGCAATAACCGGTTGCTCAATTAAGCCTAGTGTGGTTCTACATAAGCTCTGTAGAGTTTACAAACTTAGGATGGGTCTTAGGATTGGAATTCTTGTAGAATTTTGTCATAAGATTGTCATTGGAGTGTAATGCCATTGTGCCTAAGTCTTTTCTCTTTTCTTCATATTAATAAAGATGCTTTGTTGTTTTTGTTAAGAGATGTGCTTGTGGTCTTGCCTAGGTGAGATCTAACTCTGGTTTCTGGTCCAAGGCAATTGAAACCCCTCACTGCGATTGCATCATTCCGGTATTAGAGTGAAATTTTCAAAGTCTTGTTGAGAAAATATTGGTATAAATATCAATTTGGAGAGTAGTGTCGGAAGTGATCTTCATATTTGTTGCTTTCCATACTAGTGGTGTGGCCCGGTGTGGGTAGAAAGTAGTTGCATATATTTTCCAACATTTGGTTGTTGGGTAGAAGGCGTGGGCCACAATCTTGTTGAGAGAATTGTGAGGAAAGTAGAGATGGCATGTAGAGTGCATATTGCGACTTGAGCAAACAAAGCACTCAAATTAGTAGGTTTGGTAGAGATGATGAGAGGAGTTCAAGCCCATTTGGAAGCTATGGAGACCGCACAATGCAGAGGAGTTGCTTGATGAAGATGCAAGTGATGATGAGTGTGAAGAGAGAACACCTAAGGACCAAGAATATGTTAATGAGCAAGAAGGCTAATTCTTGTGGCGAGTCACAAGGATTGGGAGGGAAGCAAAGTTGGATGTTCCAAGTTGTTTTGGTAGTCTAGATCTGGAAGAGCTCATTGACATGATCACAAAAGTAGAGAAATATTTCAAGTTTGAAGGGGTAGAAAATGGCAAGAAGGTAAAATTTTCTTGTACCAAGTTAAAAGGTCACACATTTTATGGTGGGAACGTGTGTAGATAGAAAGAGTGCTCAGATGGAATGATAAGATAAAGAATTGGGATAGACTAGTCACAAAGTTGAGAGTAAGTTCATGCTTGTAGACTACTAGTTGCATTTGTTCAAGAAGCTACAAAACTTGCGTTGGAAGGAATTGAGTGTAAAGGGTTACCTTTGAAGAGTTCTATCATCCGATGATTAGAGCAAAGTCATGTGGAGGAGGATGATGTAGAAAAGATCTCGAGCTATGTTGATGTATTGCATATTTCCATTCAAGTTGAGTTCAATATTGATTATATTGAGATTTGTGGAGGAGTCTTATCAAGTTGCACCGAAGGCAGAAAAGAAGTTGTATTGTAGACAACAAAGCAGTGTGTTAGGGAAAAATAAATTCCTGTGCAAAGGAGGAATTTTGTGCAACAATCCACAAAATCGTGTGCACGAGGCTGTAGTGAGTTCCTTGCATGAGCATAGTCATGCGTCAAGAGGTGGAGGTTGATTTTCTTTCAAAGGAAGATGACGCAGAAGAGTTAGAGGATTTGGCAGATCATGTTTTTGTTTTGGAGAGATTGACATGATAAATTCGAGGGTCAACAAGCCGTGCAAAGTATTGGTGGAAGGAGGAAGGATGCTAACAATCATGTTGCTTAGCATGCGGATGCGGAAAACAATGCTTTTAATAGTGGTGCCGAAGAACTAGAATGCAGAGAAGCTAGCATGATGAAGAGGGTGTCGTTGAAGTCCACAAAAGAATAACATGTCCTTGTGCAGAGAGAGAGAATCTATTTAGGCTATTTGCAAATTGGAAGGTAAGTGTTGCAAAAGTATTATTGATAGTGGTAACACAAATAATCTTGTTTCTAATGAGATGGTTGAGAAGCTTGGTCTAAAGAGAATTGTGCACCAAACCCATATAAGGTGTCGTGGTTGTTGAAGGGGCATCAATGTTTTGTAAATGAGCAATGTAGAGTGTATATCATGATTGGTGCATATGAAGATGAAGTCTTGTGCGATATAATGCCCATGGATGTATGCCATGTGTTACTTGGTAGACCTTGGCAATATGACAAAAAGGTGGTACATGATGGTTGCAAAATATTTACACATTGGTGAAGGATGTTCAAAAGTACACTTTGAATCCCTTGAAGGATAAAAGTCTAGAGGTGGAAAAGAGCCCGTAGATATTACTGATTTTAGGAAAGGAGTTCCCAAATGTTATAAAAGCGGATAGTGAATGTTTTGCACTCATTCCAAGGCTTGTGTAGAAGACTAGGGGATTCAAAGCCTACAAACAAAAGAAATCCCATGATAGGGAAAGGGAATGCTAGGTGAGTAGGCGAATATCATGTTGAAGGATATTTCAGATGGTTTACCACCAATGTGTAGAATCAGCCATCATATGGACTTGATACTAGGGTCTACTTTACCAAACAAGTCCCATATAGGTTGACACCTATGGAGAATGAGGAGATGAGAAATATAAGTGCAAGTGCTATTTGAGAAGGGATTGATCGGGGGAATCTCTTAGCCCTACCTTTGTACTTTTAGTATTGGCACCAAAGAAAGGAGAGTGGAGAATGTGCACTAGTTCTAGAACCATCAATAAAATGAATATCAATTTTATATATCCATTTCTGTGCATGAATGATTTGATTGTTTGTGTGAGTGGAGTGAGATACTTCACAAAGATAGATATGAAGAGTGGATATTGCTAGACAAAAATTAGGAAGGAGATGAGTGGAAGACTGCTTTCAAGATGCAAGATGGATTGTATGAGTGGTTGGTCATGTCATTTGGGCTAACCAACGTACCGAGTATGTTCATGCGGTTGATGAACGAAGTGTTGAAACCTTTTTTAGGTAAGTTTGTCATTGTTTATTTGGACGACATTTTAATTTTTTGCAAGATGGGAAGAGCATTTCGTCCATTTTTGGAAAGTGTTGGAACATTGAGAGAAGCTATAGGTGAATTTGAAGAAATGCAGTTTCGTGAAGACATAATTGATGTGTTCTTGGGATTTGTCATATCTCAGGAAGGATTGAAGATAGATCCTGAGATGGTGCAAGCTATAGTGGATTGGCCATTAGCCAAAAATGTCACAGAGGCCCAAAGCTTTCATGGACTAGTGAGCTTTTATAGGAAAGTTCATTAGAATTTAGCAAGATTTGTGCACTTACAAAAATGATGTGGGGAGACAAGGAGTTTGCGTGGAATGCAAAAGTGACAAAAACAAAGTATGGCTTTTAGTAGTTGAAAAAGAGGGTTAAAGATCGACCAATATTGTCCTTGTGTGATTTCAATAAGGTATTTCAGGGGTGATTGTGACACAAGTGGAATAGCCATTGGAGCTATGAGGAGTCAAGAGGAAAGACCCATCACATAATTTAGTGAGAAACTAAACGATTCACGGAGAAGATATTCAGTTTATGATCAAGAATTTTAAGCCACTATGCAAGCTCTAAAGAAGTGGAGGCTTTGTTTATTACCCAAAGAGTTCGTGTTGTATACGAACCACCAAGCATTGTAATGCATCAATAGCAAGGGGTAGTTGAATCAAAGACACATGAAATGGGTTGAATACTTGACGAGTTATTCATTTGTCTTGAAGCACATAAATGGAAAATTAAACACAGTTGTAGATGCATTGAGCAGAAGATGCTTTTTATTGAGTGAGATGCAAGCGGGAATAGTAGGGTTCGAGGCGATGAAGGAGCCCTACACAAAAGATGAAGATTTTAGAGAAGCATGGCGAGCATGCACAAAACTAGTGAGCACCAATCACACCAATGGTTGGATTGCTTATAGGTTGGGTGGTTGTTCAAAGGCATACAATTGTGTGTTGCGAGGATCAATGAGGAGAATTTAATCTAGGAGAAACACTACGAGAGGGTTATTAGGTCACTTTGCAATAGATAAGGCCTTTCCAAATTGTGTATGGCACAAGTCTTTTTGAGGAGCCGTGGAGCTTTGAGAAAAGGAAAAAATCTTTGAAGCTAAAGATAGCACAATACATGAAGGAGGTGCATGAGCAAGTGCTAGAGTAGAGCAATGCATAATACAAGGAGCGTGCAAACTTGAGGAGAAGACATTCAAAGTTTGAGGTTAGATACTTGGTTATTGTACATCGAGGGAAAGAGAGTTTACTAGACAATACTTATGATAAAATCGAGTGGAAGAAGATTGGACCTTGCAGAGTCTTGAAGAATTTGTAAAAAACATGTACGAGATATAGTTATAGAAAGGGATATACATCTCACATATCTTCAATGTAGCGGATCTACACCCCTATTTTGAGGGGCTAATAAGTGGAGGGGCAAACCGCACAAAAGTAGATTGAGGCACCAACTACGTAAGTAGACACATGAAGAAATTGAGTACATTCTAAATAATTGTGTCATCAAGACACCATACATAAAAGTATAAGGAATATTTGACAAAATGGAGAGGTAGAGAAGTTGAAGATGCATCTTGGCTTATTCAAGCGGGGATCATTAGACTTGGTCATTCCCTTGAGGACCTTTGAAAGCCATTTGACCACCTTCAAAGCCATGCTTGACCGGGGGCTCAAGTTTTTCTTACCCAAGGTGTATGATGCAGGAGCATTCGTGTTCACAAGCAATCTTGCATCACCCAAAAATATTTAGAGTTAGTGATTAAAGGCTTGTGCAATGCCATGTCGAGCATGCCATGCAAACCTTAATGCTTTATTTGTTGTTTGTGTAAGCCGCACAATCATGTAGGCTTAACAAGTTGTGCAACATTGCTTGTGGCTATGTAAAGTTTTCTTATGTTGCACAATATTGTATTGGCCTAAGTTACAGAGTCTGCGAATTTGAATGTAAAATTTGAAATATGGGGAATTCCATAAAAAATATAAGAATCGTCTAAAATTGTCATGAAATTCAGTATAGTCTGATTTTTTAATAAGTTTCCAAGCCTATAGCTTGCATGATGTCTGGTGAAATGTCCCACTTCCTAAAACAATCAGTCAAAGACCCTTAGCCCAATCCTGTTTCCTCGACGGCTAATGGGTGATAAAAAGGGAAACTATAGTCTTAATAAATTATTATAAAGTGTAGAAAAAGAAACTTTATAGAAAGCACTTATATTAATTTATTAAGACTTAATAAAAATAAAGAGAAAAGATAAAGTGAAATTTGAAAAAGAAAAAGGAAAAGGTCACTTTATGTTTTTATTTCCCCTAGGGAAAAATGCGACCCATGTTGGGATGTGACAAGGCAAAAAAGAATTAAATGCGGGGAAAACATGTGATTGGTGCTTATGGGTGGCTTTTAAGCCAAAGTTTTCCTATCAAAGCAAGTCGACTGGAGAGGTATCTCTATTATTTTTTATACAATTTTTGTTTTTGTCTAAGCCTGAAAGCTTTGCAAAAATAATTTCTAAAGACGAAAAACCCTTAGAGATTATCTCTTGAGGACGAAAACCCTCTAGAGACATAGAAGGAGAACAAAAAATCATATTCTATGTTGAGAGGATTCTCCACCCGGGTTTCCATTGCAAAGACTGAGGATTTAGTGTGTTTTCGGTGAGCTTTCAAAGCGGTGTTATGTTAAAGTAGGTATTTACTTTAGCTCATGTTCACCTAGGTACTTTATTTACCGTTATTGTATTTATCCCCACCCACTTATTTGTAGATATTAGGAGGATATTACTAGTTCTTTCCATTGAAATCCTTAGCCCCTAGTCATATGGTATGGTCATATGAGGGCTTAAAGTTTGTGATTCCTACTAGTAAGTGTTTAACTTCAACCCCTTTTCATTTTATTTGTGTGGTGAAGGTAAGAGCATTTTATTCTATTTTAGTGGCAAGTAAAATAAATAGTAGAGCATAATATTGAAAAACTTGTATTTTTTTATTGGTAACTCATTTTTTTGCAAAAGTGCATATTTTTTCGAGTTCTTTCCATTGGAAATATTTCTTTTGGTGATTTTTTGAGTATGACGTCTTTATCTATTTTTGCATTAGATCATGTTGAGCCATTAACAACACATAATTACCACACATGGAAACCAAGAATGGAAACAATAATTAAGCATAAAATATTATGGGCTTTAACTTCTTGAACAACCAATGTTCACTAGAGAATATGAGAAATTTCAAGTATCGATTGCAAATTTGATGAGTGTATGAGTTTGATATGAACTTATGTAAGTGACAATCTTTTGTTTCATTTGAAAAAATGTGAATTTCCTTTCAAAATATGAGAGAAATTGGAGGATTTATTTGGTAAGGTGGATCATATGAGAGCCATGTAACTTGAAATTGAGATCACCTCTTTTAATCCGAAGATTTTCCAACAATTATAGACTATTTTACCAAGTTCAAATATTTGTTGACACAATTGAAGGGGAGTGGAAGAGATAAAAAGATGAAGAGTGTGTTTATTTAATTCTATCCAAGTTGAGAGGACCATTTCAAATATTTTCTTCTACCTTTTTCTCTAGCATGGATGCCTTAGGTGACACATTTAAAATATTTGACTTAGAAACATTTTGTGAAATACTTACTAGGAAGAATCCAAATTGTTTCACTTTGAATCTTCCACCTCTCAAAAGAAATTAGTTGCATCTAATCCTAAGGGCAAGGGAAAAAAATAAAATAAAATTAAATCCACCCCTTCTCCATCTCAAAGTGCTTCTAAACCCAAAGAAAACAACTCTAAACCCAAGGAGTCTTCTAATTCCAAGAATAAATTTAGCCTTTCATGCTCTTTTTTTGTGGGGGTAGTGGTCATGAAGAACATATGTCTTATAAGCGAATGCAAGTCTTAAAGGATGCAATTAAGAAACACAAAATTTCTATCTCCACTCCACTTCCTAATCAACATGATAAAGCACTTAATGTTGTTGGAAGTTCTCGATCACCACTTGCGAGATAGTTGGGTTATAGATTTAAGTGCTTCTCATCACATGATTTCTTCCAAGGAGTCTTTTGTTTATCTAGGTTTGAGTTCTACTTTCAAAATTGAGGTTGAAGATTCTTCCTTTTTTTTTGTTGAAGGAAAATGTGATATACACATTGATGGTGGCGATATTCAAGATGCACTATATGTTCTTAACATTACCAAAAATTTGCTATCCGAATATCAAATTTGTCATTTCAGTCAAGGAAAAACATTGACTTTTACACCACATGGGGCAAAATACGGACTTTGTTGGAGCCTCATTCACTTGTTGCTCAAGGTATTATTGATCATAATTCTAGATTATATCACTTTAAGGGTTTTGATAACACTTTCTCTTTAGGGACATGATTGGTTTTCATGCAGATTGAGAGTAAACTTTGACATGAAAGATTTGAATATCTCAATTACAGATATTTGAAGGAGTTGAGCACTCATGGTATGGTAGATGGTCTTCCTAGAGTTTCTTGTCTTGAGGGAGTTTGCTCTGGGATGTGCATTAGGAAACAACACCAAGATCCATTTCTTAGGAATTTTCTAAGAGAGTTTCTTCACCACTTGAGCTTGTGTATAGTGACTTGATGGTTTTTCCTACCCCTCTTTTGATGGAGCTAAGTATGCACTTACCTTTATTGATAATTTCTCGAGGTGTACTTGGGTTTATTTTCTCAAGTACAAAAGTGATGT